>CM049799.1:29672968-29827968 GCA_027422405.1 Ptychobarbus kaznakovi
CTTATTTCGGAAAATTGTATTGGAAGTGTAATTGATTTTTTATTTTGACTGAAGTCCCATTCGTTTACATGGAGAGCGGGGTTTATGACCTGTACTGCAGCCAGCCACCAGGGGGCGATCAAAGAGCCCACAGTTTCACTTTTAAGGACGAGTGAGGCACACTCGGGTTAGACTAGTGCGTGTGCACATTGAGAGTGTGTGTTCTTTCACTGCATGATTCAGTCTATTAAAATGCATTTAGAATGATCACAAAATTCAAGATATGGAGGCAGAAAATGTATACATTTACATAATTTCATATAGTTAATCAATATCACAGAAGGGTGCTGTTTTTTCTCTCCAAAACGCAGCATTATTACAAATTATTTTTTACAACGGTTCAATAAGCAAGAAGTTAATTAATAGACTTAAGTTTTAGACCGCTTATTGCCTGCTTTTGCTCAATTTCACCACCAAAAAAATTATTCCAAACACAGCCACAGCACTGTTTTGCATCTCTGAGGAACATGACGTGTTTCGTTCCTGAATGAATCACTCGTTAAATGATTCGGTTCAATCGCAATGACTCACTAACTTAACAGTGACTTGCTGCCACCGGCTGGCAATTTTAATTTCACATTTAAAGTGTCTTTTCATTTTTTTATTAATTTCAAACATCAGTTGCCAAGCTTTTATATTTAAAATATCAAAACAGTATTTATGCATTTGTAACGGCAGATTAAAGAATTAAATGTCCCTATGAGCTCCATTAAACAGTGTGTAAAAGCCTCTAAATGCCATTCAGATGCAACTTCTATGTTTCCTCTGCATTGCAAAGATGGATTTGGTCAACGCTGATGGTCATTTGCTTGGTAACAGCCCAAATGTGTTATTGACTGATTCAATGTAAAATATTTACTCAAAATATTGATGATGCACACTTTTAGAATAAAAAGAAAGTCTTTATATGACAATAGGCTACATCAGCTGGAATAATTCAAACCGGAGCTGTTTTTGTTTTATATGCTGCTAAGAGGACACCCCAGAAGATGCTCCATCATTTTTCAAAGTAAAAAATTTGTTTTAATAAATAAAAAAAAAAAACAAGGACATTTCTCTGGCATTTCTTTCTTTTTTCTGTATCGAAAACGTACCGAACCGTGACACCACTGTATCGTATCGAACCAAACCATGAATTTTGTGAACCGTTACAATCCTAATATATATATATAGTCAAACCAAAACATTTTCAGACAACAGATATAATTGTGCAGGACATAGTTAATTTATGTAAGTGAGGATAGCAAAATAAAGTAAACTGTGACATATTATACCCACAAATTCTTCATACAGTGGACAACCAGTACAACTGATAACAATTTGGGACCAAAATTATTCAGAGATTTTAACCTGACCATGTTTTGCTCAAGTGTTTTTCTTTAATTGCTAATGCAAGATTTTTACACCACAGACTGAACAAAATTAAGCATTGCGTGGTAATTTATAATGAATAAAAATGCTAATAATATTTGTAGTTTCAAATTTATTCAACAAAAATAACCCTGCTCTCTGTCCACTATTGGTTAGGTCATCCCTGACAGAGTTTTGTTGTAGTGCTTTGTTTCCTTTCCTACTTACTTCTGAAAATACTAAAAATAAATAATTAAATACTTTCTAAATGAATAAATAGCATAATTACATGTATGTAAATATTTTAAATGCATGAAAACCTTTATACATTTAAAATACTTAAATAAAAAAAAACTGCTGTAACATGTCATGTTGAGGCCAATTCGAGTTGTTCACGACTGTGGTTGGTAGTTGGTAGGCAAAATCAGCAACAGTCAGCAACAGTGTGATCTGAGATGCATTAGGACATGGCTGTAGATGTGTTTGAACAGAAAAGAATGCGTGAGGAGATGAGAGGAGAATGCAAACACTGATGACCTCTGACATGGCAGACGTCTGTGGTCTTCACATGGAGACATGCAGCCTGTGGACAGGCTGTGGGAAACTCAAGAGTTTTGTGACGTTGTTCGTTATAAGACATGACACAGACTCATCCTCTCAGTTTAGATAACGTCTGTTGCTACACGTGTTTAGCCCTTGTGATGAAACTAAAATCAAAGGTACTAATAAACCTCAAGCTAATCATGTGATCTCACCATTAGAATATTATCTTGACCTTCAGTTCCCACACAAGGCAACAACACAATGGAATCACCCAGAATCCCAGCACACTTTAGTAAGTGCAAAAATCTGTCATCATATAAATCTGACAAACTTCAGGACACCACGTTCACGGGTGTATGTCAGTGCTGAGTGTGTTTTTACTCAACTTAAAATGACATTTGTCTCTCAGCAAAGTGTGAGCTTGATTTAATGCTGATTCAGTTATCAGTCCCAGCTGTACAGCTAATATGAACTTCAATATAGTCCAACAGCTAGAGCTTGTGCTCTAAAACAGGGGTTCCCAAACTTTTCCATTCCATCACCCACCTAGACAAGTATAATCTATTTCAAGACCCACCAAACTATTTGAGTTAAAAAAACTATTGATATTACTGTAAGCTTAATCTCATTTAAAATTTTAATATGGCAGAAATTAAGTATTTAAAAAAATAACCATTTTATTTTATGGTACAACTGTACAATTTTGCTACTAATATTCACATTTAAATTTTTTCATTTACAGATGTTAATGAGTCGCTCCGGTGCGGATATTAACTGTAATCCGCGCAGCGAGTGTTGTTAAATTCATCGTGGTGTTCTGCGCAGAAAATGCAGAGGGCAACCCAACACTTTTTTTAGTAAAGTATAACAAGCGAGGCAGAACTATATAAAATAGTTTAGAGATTAAAATATTTGTGAAATAAAAAAATTATACGATGTCTCATTTAAAAAATAAAACAAAAAAACTGAGATTACATTTTTACTTCAGCCAGAAATGTACTTTTGCAATGGTTAAATAAATGTTCGGTGATATCTTCAAAATATTTTTGAACTGTGGCACATTTTTTTCTAAATATAGCGATGATATGTCAAGGAAATATTAGGACATTTTGTAAATTTTGTTATGTTAGCATGTGAAAATATTTAACTCATGTAGTGTTACAATTAAACACCCGTATTTGTGCCCCGCTCACCCTGTAACGTTACATGTGAAATGCTTTTTATAGATCGTTTCCTTATTGTTAGTGTTGGTTACGACTAGGGATGCACCGATACCACTTTTTCTAGTACTCGTCCGATACCGTTACTTTAATTTTTGGTACTTGCCGATACAGAGTACTGATACCAATATGTTCATTGTAATTGTAAATTAAAAAAAAATATTGGGTCCATAAACCAAAAGAGTATGTATAATGTTAGTTGGTATCAAATAGATAGAGAAAAACCTAAATTTATTCAGACAATGCATGGATGTGGCTCTCTCCCCTGTGGCTCGTATGTAGATGGGAATCCACATACTCAACTACCTCGACGACTGGCTCATTTTGGCCCAGTCGCAGGTGGTTTTGACATCGCACAGGACCCTCCTCCTCAGCCACTTAGACTGCCTGGGGCTCAGGGTCAACTTTGCCAAGAGCGTACTGTCACCCAGCCAATGGGTATCGTTCCTGGTACAGTTATCGACTCGGTGCAGATGACAGCTACTGTCTCAGCGGAGCGAGCCACCTCGATTCAGCGCCACGCGGATTCCTTCAAGGAAGGCACCGCCCGTCCGCTCAAAGCTTTCCAGAAGATGCTGGGCCTTATGGCAGCGGCTTAGGCGGTACTTCGGCTGGGTTTGCTCCGTATGCGACCCATCCAGTTTTGGTTGAAACAGAGGGTTCCAGCGGCAGCTTGGCGTCACGGACACCACCGCGTAACGATGACTCGGGCCTGTGTTTCAGCCCTGACCCGTTGGAGGAACCCCCTCTGGCTAAAGCGAGGCATGACTCTAGACACAGCGCACAGAAGGAAGGTTGTCACGACAGACGCTTCCAACAAGGGTTGGGGAGCGCTGTGCGAGGGCAAACCAACCTTCGGTCTGTGGTCCGAGGAGGAATCGACCCTGCATATCAACTGCCTAGAAATGCTAGCAGGCTTGTCAATTCTTCCTACCGGTCATACGGGGACACCACGTGCTAGTACGCTCAGACAGCAGGTCCGTGGTGTCATACATAAATCACCAGGGCGGCCTCGTCTCAAAGCGACTCTGCACGCTGGCGAACGACCTTCTTGTGTGGGCGCAGAACAATCTGCGGCGGGCGTGCGTCAGACAGACGGAACACAGAGAGCGGGGTTAAGTTGGTTTTGTTTTCGATATTTGTGACGCTTTCAGAGATAAACGACAATAACTCCAAATCGACTTCTAAACAGTGTGAATGACTGTGTGACCGCCAAAAGGGCAAAGCTGATCATGATGTGATCAATGTAATGCTCGATGTAAGCACTAGCCCACACAAGCCGTCCCAATGTGCATCAAGCCAGAAGAGCTCGCTCTCTGCGGAGCTTTCAGTAAGGGACCGTGGGGAAAGTGCAAGTTTTCTTCGTTTTTTTGCTATAGCTCACTGGGCGGTGTTTTTGTAATAGCTTTTTAGGTAAAGGGCCTATAGACATGAGACCAGTGTCAATCAATAGAGGGGGACAGTGGACATTTTTCACAACCTTCCATTTTACACCTACTGGTAGAAAAGGGAATTGCATGTCAAAAATTTACTTTCTTTTTGTAATAACTTTCGTCAGCAGGAAGATAGAGACTTGACTGTGATCAAAGTGAACGCGTGTTCCTGCAGAACATTCCTCTCACCTGTTGGTTAACACTGAGTCTTTATTATCGTTATTATTATTTATATTTTTAAAAGAGATTTAAACTATATTCACTACATACAATGCTTAACAAATATATTAAAACAAATTATGTAAGGTTTGTGCCACTGCTGCTCTAAACTAACAGCATCGTGATTACCAAAATCATGTTTTAGCTTTCTGTATTGGTTAGCCCTCCAAAATGCGTAAGCTCTTCAGTAACAGTAGTATGCTATTTCTAATGCTATAATATAATTATTGCTGTTATCTATGAAAGAAAGGCAGAGCATTTTATAGTGTTTTTTCAGATACCCAATTACAGCCAAAAAGTACATAAACAATGCAAGCAAGAATGCAAGCTGTTATGAGGCCATTTTTGTTTTTATAAATGCTAATTAGTTGTTTCTGTTTGTAATTTGCCCAATAAATGACAAATAACATTTTTAGATTTAAACAATTTTTTGACAGATTACTAAAATATTTGTTTTCTCTTTATGACAGGTGGTCTAATAAATTAAGCACTGTATGTTTTCATAGCATTCAGTTTGTTTGAAGGACATTGAGCAGAATGGGGAATAGTGTTTTTTGTCAATAAAATAAAATAATAATTTCATCCGATTAGTCGATTAATCGAAAGAATAATCGACCAACTAACCGATTATCAAAATAATCGTTAGTTACAGCCCTAATATATTGTCATACTAACCAGCCGTACGAATACATTTTGGTTGATTGTAATCCATTACATACCTTTCTATCAAAGTTATCTGACAATATCAAGCTGAATTTGTTCTGACCAAGTTTAACTCTGAGTTCTTCTCATATTTTATTACCATTTTCTAAACTATAGCGAATAAAATGTGATAATGTGAGAAATGTTAAATGTTAAAGTTACACCCAGCATTCCGCGAGGTGGCGTGAGACACATGAGAGGCTGTTTGCAGGGTGGTCCGGCGATAGCGAGACTCGGGCCCCTCCTCCTTCTGCCTGGCTGATCAGGAAGACTTCTTAGGCATCGGATCCAGGGCAATCTTGGGCCGGGGTCCTTGGCGCTTAGGGAAATTGTATCGTCTTGCAGAGCGTGAGCGCCCTCTATCTCGCCTCTCCTCCGGAGGTCGGGGCTCCGGGGTGGTTGGCGCTGGTTTGGCTGTCTGCTGAGTCACTCAGCGTGAGTGTCATCCACGTGCAGGGGAGACCTGCACGTCTTACAATGATGGCGCGGCATTTTTAACAACGCCGTAGAAATTTGCTCTTTTAGAGGCTCTGCGGATCGACACCGGATGACTGCAGGGGATGACCGAGTTCTTTGAGCTGGGCGCTGCGAGAGGTCCAATACGGCTGCTTGAGGCGTTTCAACGGCGGATCTCGGCGTTAGCGAAGAGTCAGCGAAGTCTGAATATATAGCCAGATGCCCCTCCCCTTTTGGCGGAATAGCCATTGGCTCGCTCGCCACTGCCGTCGATTGGTTCAATTTCTTATCCTAGATGAACCAATCAACGTGCAGTCATAACTGCGTGATTGAAATAGGCTTCAGTTGAAGAGGAAAAAAGTTTTTTCCCATACAGCGTCTTTGACACAGTACGAGTGTAATCTCGAAAGGTAAATAGTTTTCAGTTTTTATGTCATTTTAGAAATGAGCTATTCGCAGTTCTGTAAATATCAATGTAAAACTGGAAATGACTATTTGGCAGCCAAATAAATAAATAAATAAAAATGCTACTAAATCTACAGCATAAAATACACTGAGTGACTAATTTAGTCCAATTCCAGAATGAATGAATCTTCTGACCTTTACGGTGGCTGAGAGAGCTTAACGCGCCGCAACCAAAAAAGCACCAGCAAATCAAGAAAACAACATCATCAATTTGATAACACATGCGCTGCAAATGCTCACAACACAACCAAATAAAGAATTTAATTTGCAGCGCGTTTTTTTATTTGGTTGTGTTGTGAGCATTTGCAGCGCATGTGTTATCAAATTGATGATGTTGTTTTTTTCTTAATTTGCAGCTGTTTTTTTTCTTTATTTGGTTGTAATGTGAGCATATGTAGCGCGTGTGTTGTAAAATTGACAAAGTTGTTTTCTTAATTTGCAGCGCGTTGAGCTCTCTCGGCCACAGTAGACCTTGAGCTTTTAGTGAATCAAAGGCATACAACACAACCAGTGTAGTGGTTCCAAAACAAATTAATTCTGAGTTACTTGAGTTAATAAGTTAAAAAGTCTTTGTAAAACTACTTTTTAAAATTACCAAAATACGTTTAGTTCTAATATTTATATCTCATAATTTGGCAACAGCCTGTTGAGGACAGTAAATGCAATACAAATTATTTTAGTTTCTTTTCACATATATTTCTAGAATCATAAAATGTTTTAAAGGAACCAAAAAGGAAGCTGAAACTAAGGCCTGATTCGTAAAATTGTTACATGTCGGAGGCTATTTTTGGTTGAAGCATTTTAAGAACTTGATTTACTATTAAGTTAATTTTGTATTATGTTTGAAGAGATTATTTTGCTCTTTTAAGGATACACAGGTGCTCACAAAAACTGCACCAATTGTGAGTGCAGTTATTTCTGCAAGCATGCATTTAGCATGACTGGTGCAGATTGCAATTTAATTAGCTGTTAATCATCTATAGAACATAAATGACCATGTGTGTGCATCATGCTGTTTTCTGGCCATTAGTGACAGATGAGCTAAAGAGTGTAGCAGGTCATTAGCTCTCTGCTGCATGTCTCTGACGGAAGTCTGTGCCCTCATTACAAATGTAGCCCATTGTAGCAGAGTAGAACAGCTGACATCCCCTAATGCCAGCTATAAGTCATCAGCGGTGCTCATGCCCACTTTACGTGCGCGCGCGCACGCGCACACACACACACACACACACACACACACACACACACACACACACACACACACACACACACACACACACACACACACACACACACACACACACACACACACACACACACACACACACACACACACACACACACACACACACACACACACACACACACACACACACACACACACACACACACACACACACACACACACACACACACACACAAGAAAGAGGGGCTCCTGTTAATGAGGGGTTTCTGGGATGAGTGTAAAATAACTGCTGACAGAGTCGGGGCACGTTTAAGAGATCAGAGCATTTTTTAGGATTATGAAAAGATAAACTGAAAAGTCGAATTACTAGTCTAATTACTAAGTCTAATTACTAAGGCACCAGACAAAAGTTCCAGTAACATCTCCTTGTCCGATGCAGATTTGTGATTCATCGCTAAATATCACTTTCATCCAATCATCCACACTCCATTACTGCTTCTCTTTAGCCCACTGTAACCTTGTTTTCTTCCGTTTAGGTGTTAATGCTGGTTTTCTTTATGTACAGTATGTTTCTTACAGTTCTGTCATATACATTGACTCCTATTTCCACCCATTTTTTTTCATTTGTTTCATTGTGCATTTTCTATTTTCAAGGCATATTGCTTTAAGTTTTCTATCCTGACCCTTTGATGTCTTCCTTGGTCTGCCTGTATGTTTTCATTTTATAACCTTTCCATTTTGTTAATACTTGCACCTAATTTTAGAAACAGCTGACTAAAAAAATCTAACTTCTTTTGTAACATTCCATGTTTGATTTCCTTATTAAAGGAGTTTTATAATCCTTTCCATCATTTCAACTGACAGCTCTCTTGTTGGGGCCATGTTTCCTTTGAATAAGCCAAGTTAACAACAGCTTGTTAAGGTCTGGAAGCACTCTCTTTTAACTGCTGACTAATTAGCATTTTAGATGTGTGCAAGCAAAAGCTGTTGCTTTTGCTTGCATGTGTTTGCCTGACGAAGGTCTTTGGACCGAAACATTGTTATTTAAAACAAAATTGAATAAAGGGAATAACAGATCCTTTTTCCACTTTTTTGAATGTAAGCAAAAGCAACAGCTCAATAAGTACTAAGATTCAAGCAGAGTTCCAATTGATTGCACATGTTGGTAATCACGGTCAATCATGTGAGCAGCTAAATCACAATTAAAACAAACCACATTGAGGCAAACATTTGAATACAAACACAATATCAGGAAATATCCAAACCATCACAGAACAACACCCAAACAACCCCCCCATCCTTTTTGTAATTTACAATTGCTTGTCCTGGATATTATGCTGGATATTGGCAGGAACTGGAACACGCTGTCATATACACCGAATCCAGAGCATCCCAAACATGCTCAATGGGTGACATGTCCGGTGAGTATGCTGGCCATACAAGAATTGGGATGTTTTCAGCTTCCAGGAATTGTGTACAGATCCTTGCAACATGGGGCTGTGCATTATCATGCTGCAACATGAGGTGATGGTCGTGGATGAATGGCACAACAATAGGCCTCAGGATCTCGTCACGGTATCTCTGTGCATTCAAAATGCCATCAATAAAATGGCACCTGTGTTCGTTGTCCATAACATACGCCTGCCCATACCATAACCCCACCGCCACCATGGGCCACTCGATCCACAACGTTGACATCAGCAAACCTCTCACCCACACGACACCATACACGCTGTCTGCCATCTGCCCTGTACAGTGAAAACCGGGATTCATCCGTGAAGAGAACACCTCTCCAAAGTGCCAGATGCCATCGAATGTGAGCATTTGCCCACTCAAGTCGGTTACGACGACGAACTGCAGTCAGGTCGAGACCCCGATGAGGACAACGAGCATGCAGATGAGCTTCCCTGAGACGGTTTCTGACAGTTTGTGCAGAAATTCTTTGGTTATGCAAACCGATTGTTGCAGCAGCTGTCCGGGTGGCTGGTCTCAGACGATCTTGGAGGTGAAGATGCTGGATGTGGAGGTCCTGGGCTAGTGTGGCCAAATTCTCTGAAACGCCTTTGGAGACGGCTTATGGTAGAGAAATGAACATTCAATTCACGGGCAACAGCTCTGGTGGACATTCCTGCAGTCAGCATGCCAATTGCACGCTCCCTCAAAACTTGCAACATCTGTGGCATTGTGCTGTGTGATAAAACTGCACATTTTAGAGTGGTGCAATAATCATACTGTCTAATCAGCATCTTGATATGCCACACCTGTGAAGTGGATGGATTATCTCGGCAAAGGAGAAGTGCTCTCTAAAGCCGGGCTCACACTGTGCGATTTTTTAAAAGTCCTTTAGATTGACAAGACTGTATGAACATGATGATCACGTCACACTATGGGATCTCAGTTGTCATTTATGTCAGACTGTACGACAGCCAAGGACAGGTGCGTGCAAGAAAACTTGTCCGAGTTTTACATTATCAACCCATCACGTCCAGTGACTGCGAGCTGCATTGCACGCAGGACCGAAATGTTGGCTATCATGAAAAGTACATGAACGGCGGCAATTCCGCTATATTTAAGAAGAATAGCGTATGCAGCTCTACACACCCACATGAAAGCAGCTGTGTAACAGTGTTTATATAGAAAAGGCAACATATTAGATGAATTTCGTGAGCGGAGGACGCTGCCAGAATTTCGTCGGAGGTGAAATTTGATTGCAACAGCCATTATTCGGCTGTCGGTGAACATGTCAAACCAGCAATCAAAGACAACAGATTTTAGCTTGGATTATAGAAATCTTTTAGGATTTTCAAATTTGTCTCAGACAACCAAATCGTGGCCAAAATCGCACAGTGTGAGCCGGGCTTAACACAGATTTAGACAGACTTGGGAACAATATTTGAGAGAAATAGGCCTTTTGTGTACGTAGAAAAAGTCTTAGATCTTTGAGTTCAGCTCATGAAAAATGGGGGCAAAAACAAAAGTGTTGCGTTTATAATTTTGTTCAGTGTAATTTAATTACATTTGTTTGAAGTATGTTTCACATAAACAGAGTGTTGAATTATTAAACAAAAATTGGTTTGTGTTACATCTGTGATTTGTTTATTAAAGTAAAATATTTGGGTGAACATCATCTAAGTGTGGTGATTCCATAATTTTTGCCAGGGGTTGTATTACAACTTAAAATAAACATTTCCTATTTTAATATATTGTAAAATGTCATTTATTCCAGTGATGGCAAAGTTGAATTTTCTTCAATAATCTTTTGTGGAAACCGTGTTTTTTATGCATCGTTGATGAACAGAAAGTTCATCATATACTCTGCATTATATAAATGTTCATGGTTTGAAGATAACAAAAGAACCAAACTAAACAATAAGTTGCTAATGCATTGATGTCACTCTCTTTTGGACACTGACAGCTCATTTGAGGAAACAGATAAATGTTTTTACTGAATTGCATTTTTTTCTTCACCACAATTACTCCCATCAGCCCTTGCGGTCCATGAGTAACCCACACATTGTTGTACTAGAAAGCACATGGTCTTCAGTATAAACAAAACACACTAAAATGTACGGTAACCCAAAAAAATAAAATAACAAAATAAAATTACATCCCTAAATAAAAAGTGAGTTAATGGCCTTGTTCACAGTCACTCTCGGATTTAAATTTAAAAACTTTTCACTGTATGCATGGCCTACTATTATAACAAAGCAACATAATTTTAAAACAATATTGGTAGAGGATGACAGCTTAAAATATCCCCTAAAATACGATATCTTTGACTCTAATGACAACAAAGGATCTCAGGTTACATTAATGTGCACTTATAACTGACTACAAGCTGCTCATGCAGTTAGTTTAGATTGTGTCAGAACATTTGACACACTGTACAGATATACTTTCTTGCAATTTAATGACAGGCAGAGTCTGTGATATAAGGCAGTGACACCAATTAATGCAGCACCAGTGCAGTTCACAACAGTGCAATCAGTGCAACTGTGACTATACTTTTCTATAGCATGTACACACATGAAAGACAAACCAGCAATTTATCTGATAGTGATCAAACAACTAAAGTCTGTGCAACCCTACACACAGACTTAGTGAAGTGTGTGAATGTCTGTGTGCATGTCAGAACAGTGACACTGGATGAGGGGGTTGTGTGTCTGTGTGTGTGTGCTTGAGACACAGAAAGAGATGATGATTAATGGGAGAGTCAAACTGATATCAGAGTTGTAATTATCAGCATAAAACAGGTCACAGCATTAGCGCGCACACACACACACACACACACACACACACACACACACACACACACACACACACACACACACACACACACACACACACACACACACACACACACACACACACACACACACACACACACACACACACACACACACACACACACACACACACACACACACACACACACAAATAGACACAAAGAGCCAGACACGCTAGCCAGAGCCACTCGCAATCAGCACTTTAACAGCAATTTAATAAGGGAGATAAAGAAAGATGGAGAGAGAATAGAGAGGGAAAGAAAAGAGATGGAGACACGGAGAGTGAACGTACGAGTCGGTTGATGCGTACGAACTCCTCAGGACTCTTGGCCCAGTGCGGCAGCTCCACATCTGACACCACCGTCCCATCATCCATCACTCCCAGGTTGTAATTATTGGAGTTGACAAACATCTCTGGGAGGTAATAGAACTCAGGGATCAACTCCTGTGAGAGAGACCGAAAAAGGCATATTTAACTATAAATCTCTAAATATTAACTGATAAAATAATTAGATTAGGGCTTGCAATCAATTTTAAATATTTAATTTTAATTAATTTCATAACTTTTTGGTACATGATGTTAACAAATGCAGTTCCTTTAAGATATATATATATATATATATATATATACACAAGTTGCCAAAGTGTCAAAAATATGAGGATGAAATTAGCTATTTAAAAAAACTGAATAAATGTGCAAATTACATTTAGAAAATGATAAACATTATGGTAAACTTTTAATTAATTGCATCAACACAGTGATTTTGACATTCCTAAATTAGACATATTCGACAATCAAAAATAATTATTCAAAATAATTCACCAAAAGACATTCAGTAATTCATTCCAAACAAGAAAGTAAACAAGGAAGCAAAGCTAATTATTGTGAAAGCAGATGTATACAGTTTCAAGTATTTCTAGATATCTATACAATATAACAGCTCATTAAATGGGACTCAGGACTGGAGGAATCGGTTATTCCTTCTTTGAATCTTTAGCCTTTAATCTGTGCCACGCTGCCACTCTGAGTGAAAGATGCAGTTGGAGCTATTCTAGTTTAATATCCAATTTTAAATTCTTCCCAGAAAGAGTGACTGCATGTCATCCTGAAAGAACATTAAAACAGCAGTGCAGAGGCACGCTGCAGTCAAAGCAGGGTAAACAGTACAAGATCTCTTCCCTCATTTATAAAATGCATTGGCATTTTTCTTAATTGTCATTACACTGCTCTTGCTACAGCGCTCAAATGTGACATTTAATTTGATAAATTTATTACAATATCTGACCCTGTCGTTCTTAAGATTTTGTAAATCAGTGGATAAACCCATGGAGGAGCAAATTAATTAAATATGATATGTTGGTCTAATGGTGAAACATTTCACATTAAATGGGTCTTTCCTGTTATGCAGCAACTTGAAAACTTGAAAAGAAAATGAATATACCTGTATTCCTCTAAAAGGGTATGCTATACAAATATTTGTATACTAAAAGGTATACCTGGCTTTCTGAAATCTGCTTTGGTCAAGCTTATTATAAAACATGATTATATGAGACAAACTGGATTCTTAAAGTTGTTTCAATGGAAAGGAATACAGACGCTGGGTCTAAATGTAAAAATATCAGCCATCAAATGTAAATTGTTAACTTTTACTTGGTATTGGTCTGAATTTTTAGTTCAGTCTATTTCATCATTCTCTTTGCATCTTATTATGCACCTATTCTTGCTCACACTCACATACACACACTTCTCTATGAAAGTGTTAAGTTAGTCCTAGGAGGAGAAACATGCTCTTGCTCTGCAGAGTCCCTTGGGAGAACCATCTAACTGACAATCTATCACTCACTCTGTAGTCACAGACCAATCAAGTTCTGTCTCACATCCAAATTAATCTATGGTTTTCTGTGAAAGGTCCATTAAAAAGAGCAAAAACCACATGGTTAATGTTTCTATGTAGAAGAATAACATTTTAGGTTTAAATAATAAAAAAAACGTCTAAGAATAAATAAAACTTTACATATTTAATATAACATAGCATTCAAATTTAATATGTGTATTGTGTATATACAACACAGCTCCTCGGTGCACTGCGATTGGCCAATTAGGTGAGCAAACAAAAGGTGGAAGTTCAAAACTAGCCCCCTGCCTCAATTCTTTCTGGTTCTCTCTATAAAACTGAAGTCTTTAAAACAAAAAGGTCACGATTTTACAATGGCACCAGGCGCCCTGAGGTTCATGTATGGAGCCTGGCGTAAATTTGGCGTCTTCATTGGCGGCACAAAGACCCACAGCCACTTAACCAGTTGTGTGGGGGGGGGGAGACCAAGGCCGAGGGTTCGGAAGGAGCTATTATGTGCAATGGCCCTTGAGCAGAACTGGTCATAGGGCAAAACCTGTGATCCAAAATCCTGTCCTGCTGCGGGTCAGTAGAGAGGGGTGCCCCTGGGCCCGCTCTTAGGTCCTCTCTGATTCCCTGAGGGAAAACTTTCAGTGTCCGCACTGCTTTCAGCCTAGTGCACCGGGGTCAGGGGATGGAGGTTAAAGGTCAGGCCAGAGTTTGCCTAGCTAGAGACAGACAGGATCAGCGTGGCTTTAGGCCATTATAGCTCTCTTTAGCCTAGACACAAAAACTGCTAAAGGCTTTTCACCCCATGGTTGAATGAGGGGGGTGTTTCTAAATGTGGGGGGACTGCTGTGCTTTTTGTTTTTTTAAGAAAAAGGGATAACAGCATGGCAAATTGATACATTATTACATTTGAAAGCACTTCTTTGCTTCTCGTTTGCACCCATCAGACCTTTTTTGCAGGGTTAAGAAAAGTGAAACATGTTTGAAATGTTCCACAGCTTCAAAGTCAAATAAACTGAAGGTGATTTCCAGGTTTTTAGTCAAGTCCTCCATTCGGTTTTGATGCACGCCAACCCTGTTATGCTGATCCACAGTGACAAGAAACCAAACTGGGCTTTGAGTGAGCTTTCGGTATCAAGTGTGACCATGTAATGTGAGCCACATGTCTTATTATCAAATGAGCGCAATCAGCCCCTGAAAAACGCCAGCATGCAACAAGCGTGCTAACAAAATGGCTGTCTGTTGTAATGAATATTTCAAGAGGTCTGGACATTTGTTAACGTCAATGCTGAACACTCTGAGGGCCTCTGAGTGTGCAGTTGGGATTGCTGTCTGACTTTGGTTTGGGGCAGAACGACAAAAGGTTCAACTGAGGGTTAGAGTGTTATGAAAGGTTTCGCAAGAGAGAGTGTAAGGGGGAAGAGGGGGGAAAGTTTGAAATCAAGATTAGTTTAAAGCTTTGATCAAGGACCCTTGACGCTTTCATAGTAGCATGACAAGGATTGGTTGTGACCGTACATGTGCTAGGGCCAGTTTTTATGGAAAGGTGATGGGGGCAGCCGGGCAGAGAGCTGCAGTGTCTCCATGACAACTGCCCTCACACCAAGTCTCAGCAAGCTCCAGTTACCAAGAGGAAGTCAACTCACTAGAGAAACGTTTAATCACGTAATAGCCTCCACATTTGTGAAAAACAAAATATCAGTGGAAGGCAAAAACCAACTGATGTCTGAATAAGAGGAAATAAGCACAAGTACAGCTTTGTGCATGTGAATAAATATGGATCCATGACAATAAATGAAAAAATAAATAATAATAATAATTTCTAATACGACTCACAAAGCAATTCTGAGTGTCATGCACATATGTTGGCATACCTTCACGTCAGACGTGTCCCTCTGGCAGTTTCTCCAGGCTCTGGACACTGAAGAGAAAGTGCGATCTGCGTGGTCAAATTTCCCACCTTGGAAATTCAGGAAGAATGTCGTGAAAGGCTCCTGAGAATGGAAGAGAACGAAAAAATATGGACTTTCCACACACATTCACGCTAAATGAGTATTAAAAAGTCATGTTAGGGCAAATTCCATTGAGCACAGTTCATGTATTTAATAACTATGAGTCTGCTTTGATCAGTGTTTAGCCTGCAATTTGAAAAATGTTCAATATGTGCAACCAGACCAGTATATCTTATTTGGCATCGATGCCTGCTGTTCAGAACAAAGCCTTATACAATATGATCCTAATTTGTGTGCACTAAATGACATCCTCTTCCCCAAAAGAGGGACCTGAATGCTAAAGAAACCTGTTATTAACCCTGGTCAGACAGTAAAGCCTTTACAAGTGCGTTATTTGTTCTTTTCTAATCATGCTTAATCTTGTTTGTGCAGAATCAATAGGTGGTTCTTTTGAAACTATACTTCCCCGATGAGAAGGACGCAATTAGAGTGAATAGCACCCCGGTAAGCTACACCATGAAAGAAAAATACCCTAATTACACAGAGGCTTTTGGGTGCTTGACTGAATTTAACACCCTCCTTTTTTTCTGTCAAGAGCCTCAATATCACGAGGTTGCTGATTTGTGCTATGGTACATGAATTAGGGTGTTTGGTGAAGTGGATTTGGGATAAGCCTGATAATAATGGGATGGGATCAATACAATGGGCCAACAGGGAATGGCAATGAAAGTGAAAAACTGTAACAATTACAGTGATGGCCAGGAATGGGTTAGTGACCTCTAGCTCTCTCTTTCTCTTTGTGAGTAGAATTTATAAGGAATATGTGAATGCTCTAAAAATTTAAACTAAATAAAACACAGACCTAATTTAAATGTAAAGCAACTGACACTGTGAAAAGGCTTCGAGAGGACCATGGGACTTTATAACTGTAAAACAGTTACAGAACTGCTTATATTGAACATACAGAATATAGAACTGCTTATATTGAACAAAACTATGCCTCATCAAAATACTGTTATAAAGCTTATAAAGTATTTTTCCTCCCGAGTGCCACGTCTTTGTTCTCTGCAGATATTAGAACACAAAGGATGAAGGGAAGATGAGCGATGTGTTGTGTGTTTGTTAGTATGCAGATAAGGCCTACATTTCAATATAACAATAAATCAACCTGACTGAGCACGCACATATGCCCAATTTTAAACAACAATTAGTTGCAATGTGTTTCACAACAGATCACATGATGAATGTGTAACATTTTGCCGCAGCATAAAGAGCACAGAACTGCTGTGTTTTAAAACGCTTTAAAAGGTGCAAATCATTTTGACAATTATGATCATGTCCCGTTTATTTGTCCTACATAAACAGACTATAAAAAAACAAGTGTTAAAGGAAATAATGCAATGACAAATGGCACACTGACATGCTTTTCTTTTTTGTGCGACTGATGTTATAAAAAAAGATTAAAAAATTGTGCAGTTTGGAGTTAGACATCTTTGTGTTACAGTGTGAAACGTGTGTGTTTATGTGCAACTTACAATCCTGAGTAGCCACATCTGAGTAAAGCTTGAGGTGGAATAGTGTGTGCCATAGTGGAATTTGGGCACCTGCTCGTCCTCCCATGATTCAAAACGTTCAGAGAAGAATGCAGCCCTCTTTGGGTTGAGTGCACCAATAGGCTGTAATGAGAAAGGACAACATTATTGGAATAAACATAAAACTGAATTAATAAAGCATAAAATGTTAAAGAACCAAATAAAGAAATGATTAGAATAAGGACCACAGGTGTTAAAAAGTAATAATTTATTAATGATAATTATTTATTTAAATAATAATTTAGTGCAGCTGTCAAGTTTCATCGATAATAGACTGTTATTTTTAGTGAGTCACACTCAACAGTCTGTTTTCTGTATCTGTGAATAAAAATAACATCTTACAGTTCATGTAGTTGATTGAACAAAACAATTGTGTTCATTTGTACTACTGTTGATATGTTTGGGGTCTGTAAGATTTTTAAGATTTCTAAAACTGTAACATTGTGAAATATTATTACAATTTAAAATAAAGTTTTATTTTTTTATATATTTTAAAATGTAACTTATTCCTGTGATAGCAAACCTAAACATTTAGCAGCTTTTACTTAAATTTCCAGTATCACATTATCTTCCAGAAATAATTATATTATGCTCATTTAGTGAAACATTATTATAATCAATGACGAGAACAGTTTGGAACAGTGGTACTTTTTTGTCAAGTTTAAGTGAACGACAAATTGAAAGTTCCAAAGAACAGCATTTATTTGAAATGTAAATCTTATAGCATTATACATTTACTTTAATGTCGATCAAATTAATGAATACTTTATTTCTGAATTAAATAATTTATTTAAAAAAAATCTTACTGACCCTACTTTTGAATAGTTATGTATATTTGTACATTCATAATGGTGTTAAACATTAATAGTAAAGGCTATATTGAATTTAAGGCAGAGGAGTTTGTATGAGAGTTCATATATATGGCTAATACTCTCTTGCCCTGCATTGGGTTTTATCAGAAGCATTGATTGGCTGCTTTAATTCTTCATTGATCTGAAGAAACCCAGCATATGGAAACAGGTCATTATTTAAATGTCCGTTTATATGTTTTGTTATTACCCTGCTGAGTCTTTATTACTCTTGAACTGCATCTCTCTCTCTCTCTCTCTCTCTCTGTCTGTCTCTCATATCTTAGTATGATCAATATTAATAGAATGATGGAGTTCCTTGAAATGAGAGTGGGCAGAACAGATCGACCATCTTCCTTTCGTATCATAGCTGTGTAATGAGGGTCCTCAGCTGCTTTACTATTGATTAAAATGTTGCTAGGACAATATGTGTGTGAAACCACCGATTGTATCTTGTAATGCTCCACTGTGCTTATGTGTCTATGTGTGCCTGCATTAATATGAAATGTAACACTGTGCAAGAAGGCCAAGGGCTGTGGGGCTCATTTCAAAATAGAGGTTAATTATATTCCACTAATTCTAATATAATCTTGATTAAACCACGTCTTGGATTTAATTGGGATTTAAAAAGGAGCACTGTTTAATCAACATTTGATTGTAAATCACTAAAGCTTGTATAATTGTCACTGAAATGTAATAGACTTATGCTGAATGCATTCTGTGTGTGTGTGTAAACTGGAATGCAGCCCTGGGCTGACAATGACACACGGTCTGCTCTCTTATGGCAACTACGGTGAGAACACACACTGAATTAAACATTGTGCGATTTAACTGATTGATTGCGGTAATAACAGGACCCTCATTAAAGAAAGAAAAGGGAGAGCAGGATAAAAAGCATCTCTGTCATAGCTCAGTGTGAGCGTGTGTGTGTGAGTGAGAGTGTTTCTATGTGGATGTGTAAATGTGTGCATGTATATGAGTGTGTGTGTGTTCATGTGAGCTCCTCGTGTTGTTTACGGCAGTAAATTGCACTCGGCGGTGCTCCAGTACAATAGGTCTCGTGACAGTGTCGTTCATCAGGGTTATCCCCGTACCACAGCACAGTGTGATGGAGTGAATGCACACCACCGACCCTAATACGCTCTGGCAGCACTGCTGAATATTTCTCTAGTGACGGCTTAAATAAATGAGCTGCCCCAATGTTTTTAATTAGACTGCAAATCTGAACAGACTGCCAGTAGCTATGAGTATCAGTACTTCACCGTGCTGCTCAAAATTCAGGGTTTCTGAGGGGGGAATTCATGAATTGCGCCTGATAGCTTTGTGCATTTGCACACGATTGACGAACAAATCACAAACATGCCAACAAATTCTCTGCTGGATGCAATTTGCATTCCGCACTGTGACCTAGGCACCTGAATCAGCTCTTTAAATGCAGAAAGTGTGCTTGATTAGACAGTGACTTATTTTAAGCTCTGAATTAGACTTAAATTGGTAGGGTTTTTTTTTTGCACTGAAACACAGCAAGCAAAAGGTGTGCAATGTAATATGTTACTATAAGAACGAATCCACTATGCTACATAACATGACTAAATACTACCCCCAAACATTGCATGTTTTCTGTGTCTCTTTAATCAAACACACCTAATTCAGATCATCAGCTCATTAGTAGAGACTCCAAGACTTAGTTCACACTGCAGGCTAAAGTGGCCCAAATCTGACTTTTTTGCCCAAATGTGACCCATATCTGATTTTCTTATGACAGTCTGAACAGCACAAATCCGATTTTGTTCAAATCGGGCCACTTTCATATGTGGTCCTAAATCAGATACATATCCGATGTTTTGCAATGCGACTTCAGTCTGAACGGCCATGTCGTATTTAATGCGATTTTTACGTCATTGAAATGCGACAGACTTCACAATTCTGCACTGGAAGAGGCAGGAAGATTAAAAATCACAATGGTAGACAATATATAGACAAAAATATAACTTCGTTATTTAGACTCCGATTGCACATTAACTTAAAAATTGGTAAACACACGCTAACCGAGCAGCATCCATTTTTATTTCCGCAAACACAGTGCGCTGCATCTGACATCACGTCTTCTTCTGCGTATGCGGGTCACTTCAGGGCCATATACGGTTCACACATGAGACTGATAACAGTCGCATTTAAATGACAATGTGAACAACAACACAAAAAATCGGATTTCAGCAAAAAAATCAGATCTGAACATTAAGACCTGCAGTGTGAACTAAGTCCAAGACCTGAAATTGGTGAGTCAGACAAAGGAGAGATGCAAAATGTGTGTGTGTGTGTGTGTGGGGGGGGGGGGGGCTCTAGGAACCACTGCATTATAGAAGGTGTGAATGTGCATCTTGTGCTCAGATGAAAGGGTGTAAATGATGTGATGCAGGGCGAATCAATGTGTCATCAACTACATCTCAGTGAGGGTGGAGAAACAGGTCAATACATTTTGTTATCTTTGTTCATGTACAAATATAATACCATGCCTTAGCTAGGACGCATTTTATTTTATCTGTCACTTCACTAGTATAGGATGTCTCCCTCATATATTTCTTAGATAAAATATTAAAGTCACAATGGAAATCATATTGTTTAGCTTTCTTTTATCACAATATTGCAATTAATGTCAGCATGAAATGGAAATTCACTATTTTCTAAATGCATCTTATTGATCTTATTGTGAATGATTAATTATTGCATGTTTCTTTTTCTTTTCTTTTACTGTTTTTGAGCTTGCAATTTTTAATCAAACTGTCATAACTCGATCTGATATGAAATTATAGTCTTCTCACTGGTGACGTATGTCAAACTTCTCCAATCATTTAGTCTATACTTAAATAACACCCTTTTCTTACAATTGAATGCAAGCTCATATTCAGATCTGCCTCCATCCAATCAATAAATAGAACCCTATTTTTTTCCTTTTCTATAATCTGTTTCACTTGGATGTACAGTAGATCATATTATGGAAGAAAATCTGCTGCTACTTCCATTACATTGCTACTAAGTAAACGTGAGAGAGATTTTTGCCATTTGCTGTATGCCTCCACTTTAACTTCTAACATGACAACTTATTAAATAATATTAGATTTATTTCCTCATTTATTGTCTCTCTGTCATGAGTTTGGAACAATTTTAGTCATAATCCTAATATGGTTTTGATGCATTGTGATATGCATTGTAGCGTCTACATTAGTGTGAAGTATTTTAAAATATACAAAAGAATAAAAAGAAACAACTGATGAATATGCTTGTGTATCAATATCCACTGAGACACATAAGAAGCAGAAATATATTTGGAAAGTGGCTCGCTCAGTTGTGTCAGTTTTGTTCTTTCTGGCTGCAGTGATAATTCTGGCTGCAGCAGATGTCACGAAGAGGTTAGAGTTTATGATAAGAAAGCCAGCGGGGTCATAACGATGAGACGAAAGGAACATAAATTCATGAAGCACATTCCTCTGCCCGCAGGGAAGACAGTCCATGTGACACGACGTCTATGGCAATTTCACCTCACTATGTAAAAGGTCCCACATGACCTGCTTCTATCAAAGCAGAGCTAGGATGTGGCATACGCAGACGGCAAGAGAGAGAGGGAGGGGTTAAGGACAAAAAGAGGAAAGACACACAGCATATACAAGGTTCAGATGGCCTTCAAAGGCAAGACGGTGTTGTCATGGTCCACTGGTCATACACTGATATTGCCTGTGTCAACAGCATGAATAAAGCAGTTGTAATAAAGATTGTTGAGATTTGCTGTTGTTCGCTGCAGAAGGAGGGGTGGCTGCTCTCGCTCGGCCTCCGTTTCTCCCTAAGGCTTGAAAGCTTGACTGAACATAAAGGCAAGGCTGTCAAAACTCGAGAGAGAGTTTGAGGGAGGGAGGGGTGGAAAGAGAGAGAAACAAAGGCGAGGGTGATGTAGGATGGTGTATAGGACTGTTATCTTTTAACCTAGTGGGAGGAAGCCACTGCAAAGAAACAGAACAGGGCTGAACAAATTATAAATAAATAAAGAGATATGCTGCAAGCTGTGTGTTGGCTACAATAGCTCTGTTTCTGTGTATATTTATTTGTTTAAGCATGTACAGGGGAAAACATAACTGTCTGCCACTAACAGCTGAAAACTAGATACAGTATATACATCGCATTGCTTATAAATAAATCATTTTTTATTTAATCAATTGACAACCTTAATTTTTTACTATAACATTACGAAGCATGCCACAATGTCTGGGAATATGTTTGAGCAATGAATAAAGACTTTTTTTTTCTTATTGCTCTCATACTTGAAAATCATGAAACAAAAAGACCTTTTAGATGGTCTTTAGGAACTTATGTTAATTAAGTTAATTGTCAAATAAAAAAGTACATTAACACAATGTTTTATTGTATTGCATTGCTTATCCATACAGTAGATAGATCAATATTTTTTTTCTTTAATTGATTAGCATAAAACAATGTTTTAATGTACTGCATATTCACAAAGTTGGTTCATTTTAGGGGTGTCAACGTTAACGCATGCGATTAATCTAAAAATGTTAACGCGTTTTTAAACGCAAATTAATCATTTGATAAGGTTTGACCCCAACTTCTTGCCATCATCTCAGCACGGAAGGTTATCTATCATTGTGTGATAAGTGTATAGCCAGTGTTGCGGTTTTCAGCACAATTTCGTTATTTTGAAAATGCAGTTGCGGGAAAAATTACAGAGCCGTGGGTTGCGGTTTTTTTTGGGCTACTTTTATAATGTACCGCGGCCGACCAACGTGTATGTAGACAAACAAATATGAAAATAGATCCTTTTACTAATGTGTATTATACTTGGAATGTACACCTGGCAACTTAAGAACGGAGAGGCGGTTGCAACACAAACTATGTGAGTTTCAGCCAGAGCATACATGTTAAGGCTTTTACACAGTAGAAATAAACATGACAACAGTCACTATAGATTATATAAGATAATAAACACACGATTACGATAGGATATGGTTTGTATGTAGTTTTTGTATGTAATGAATGTGTAGCCAACATCTGAAATGCTCATTTGTACAGCTATAAAAAAGGCTATAAATAGCATATTTTAACAACAGTAAACGACCAAAGTCCACATGTGATCACAAAAGGAAGTTATTACAAACACTCGATGGGGGTTTAAAGTGAGTTCTGAGTAAAAGTGTACTATTAATCTCATAAATTGTCTTATGAAGCATGATGCTAATGTTAGCTCTAATGCAGCCGCAGAACATGTCCAATTCTTCTTCATAATGCATTTTGTCATAATACTTCATGTAAGGTCACAAGAAAGTGTTTTGTTGTATTTATTTAGAAATACTTTTGATAATTGTTGGGTAAAAGTATACTGGGATTGAAGCGATGTGGCTTGGTAAAATTTGTATTGCCAGTATAAATGCTGATAATGGCTGAATAAAAACAAAAGAATAATGATAAAATAATAATAAGGATTATGTCTCATACCTGGCAGAGGTGTGAAAGGTTTTGTTTCCTTAAACTAGTTTGTTAAACATTTCTTTATTTCAACACATTTACAGGTAAATCCTAGTATTTTAAATTTGCGATTAATCATGATTAATCAGTCCATGACTCTAATTAAAGCGATAATTTTTTTTATCGATTGACAGCACTAGTTAATTTTATATTGTCCACTACATAATATGAAAATATTCCAGTTATATATATATATTAACCTAAACTATTCTGTACCTGAAAGAAACATGGTGTTTGCCGAATCTGAATTGGTAAAACACAGAGACACTTCTTTGCTAAAGGCAATGCAGTAGATACAGATAGCATCATGCATTTAAATCTGCACTGGAGAGTAATATGAGCAATGATCTCAGTCTCAAGACAGTAAGGGTGACTTCTGAAACCTCATGGTTCTTTTTGCACAGGAATTAATCTTCCATTATCTCTCAGTCCTTTGTTTTCCTGCCTCTTAGAACTGATTTATTCTGCCATTTTTGGTCAAAGTGGACACTCGTTCGATCAACTGAGCTCTAAAAGTAATCCTCTGTCCTCCCTCCATTGGCCACCATTACATGAAATTGATGGTAATTTTTGAGGCAGTGACTGGCAAGCTTTCACAAGCACTTTTAAAGTGGAGTTTAAGGGTGGAGGCGTTTTAAAAACTCAACTTTTGTCCTGCAACTCAATTACCCAAATGGTGCAATGTGAGTAAAAAGCATTCTTTTGGAGGAGTGCCCCCCAGCTCCCTGACATAAAATATTTATCAAGTCTAGACTGAGGAAGAAGCTCTTCAAAACACCAGTTTTGAGATACAAACATAAGTGAGCCACATTTGAATAAAATGGAAATAAACATCATCGTCAGGACAGGATGGACTGGATTGAATATCTCAACTAGCATGATCTTCCTTCTGGCTAATGCTGGTTAATCACTGTCACTTCAGCGAAACAGCTATTAGTAGTTCAGGTGTAAAATCGCTACACAACAATCGATTGCAATTACAGACCACGGTATCAGGACTACAGAATGATCAACCAGGAGAACAACCTCAATCCACTGGCCTCAAGTGTTTGAGTCCTGATTTAGGAGAACACAAGCCTTCTTTGCAAAGCTCTAATGTGGATCATGGAAAATCATGGCAGCTACAGATTTGCTGTGTTGAAATATGCTATACTATAGACACAGAATTACACTGCTACAAAAACTATTGGTATGTACTGTTTACTAGCAACAAAACACTAGCAAAAATACTGTGAAAAATGTATACTAGTATAAAACTAGTACCATATATTCGTTGTATCCTGTATACTCTGTAGTAAAAGAAAAATATATTGACTCATATCTGGCCATTTTTAGATTATTGCATCGTATTTTTTTTGTCAACAGCCAGTTCCTTTTTTATTATAAAATTTGCAGGGATTGATCAAATGTTACAGTAAATACAAATATAATGTTTTAAAATATTTTTATTTATTTCAAATAAATCCAGCTGATCAAAGAATCCAGAAGAAATTCATCAGAATTAGTGCTGTCAAACAATTAATCATGATTAATCACATCCACAATAAAAGTTTTTGATTACATAATATATGTGTGTGTACTTTGTATATGTATTATATACATGCATATATTTAAGAAAAATATACTAAATATATTTTTATATAATATAAATTATATGAATAGATATGTATACATTTATATAAAATATATATATATATATATATATATATAAATTTAAAATGTATACTGTATATTTGTTTTTATATATACATAATACATATACACAGTATACACACCTATTATGTAAAAAAAAAACTTTTCTTTTCACTCTTAAAAATAAAGGTGCTTAAAAGATTCTTCACAGTGATACCATAGAAGAACCATTTTTGGTTCCACAAAGAACCATTTAATCAAAAGGTTCTTTAAAAAAACACCACTATCTTACCTTTTTATAATTTGAAGACCCTTCTTTCACCACATAGAACCTTTTGTGAAACTGAAAGGTTCTTCAGATGTTAAAGGTTCTTTATGGAACCATTTAGACAAAAAGGTTCTTCTATGGCAGTGATCCTCAAGTCTGGCTCGCGAGATCCACTTTCCTGCAGAGTTAGCTCCAACCCTTATCAAACAGGTCAAGTCAGATTTGAGGATCACTGTTCTATGGCATCGGGAAGCACCTTTATTTTTAAGAGTGTTGGATGCGATTAATCTCATCAGTATTCACATTGACTGGACTGGGCCAATAATATGATTTCACGCCACCTAAAGCTCTGTTCGCAAAAGAAAAGAGATAAGAAAAATCCTTCTGAACTGCCTTCAAATGATGTGATACAATTTAAGATACCTATGTATTGAGCGAGAGACTGAGAGAGACAAAGGCAGGTCTGGTGTTCCCAGCAGTGAGCTGTGTCAGTCTGTCTGTGTGGTTAGCTGAAGTACTACTACGCTCATTAATTAGCTCCTTAGGGAGGCTGGCTGGCTAACGGGAATGGGGGAGGAGGTGAAAGCGGGATGTAGGGGGCTTCTGAGGGGTTGATTGAGGGGGAGAGGGGAGGAGGACAGACACGGGCCCATTATCTGACTTGTCTGGGGTTGAGGGTGCCTGGCATGAGGTGACGTGAACGCGGCCGCAAGTGCTGTACTACATGTACGGTCAGACTCCCATCGATGGGTCTAGAGCAGCAGTCATTCCCTCACTCGCTAGATAGCTACATATGTCTATCAGACTCAGCCTCATCATTAAAACTGCCGGACGGGGTTTTTACACAAATACTCCCATGTACTCTTGTTTTCAAAACTTCTATTCAGTCATGTCCTTCAGTCTCTAAAACTACAGGAGCTCTTTGAGGTTCAGGCTGTTGGCTTTGTGTGTGTATGTGGTCATGTGTTTACCTTGGATAGATCTCTGTAGTTGCTGGGCAGAGTGAGGTCGAGATCTTCACAGTCATAGTTGGTGATTACCCAGGGGAACACGGGATACTGGTTCAGATCATTAAATGTACGGCCTGGAACACAAGTAGGGTCGAGACTCCTCACACATTTCCTGAATTTACTTCATCATCATGTTCAATATAATTACACACAACTTTGTTAGTTGTCTAACACCATGTCCTAACCAAATGTGACAATATTCCAGTGCTTTGGTTCAAGGAGGTATCAATAGCTGCGTTTCCACTGTGGCACCAAAAGCGGGCATATTAGTGCGTGCCAGGGCCAGTCAAGTTTCCACTGTCACTTCTGGGGCTTGATCGTGCCTCGTCAGTGCTTCCTCTGGGCCAACGGACAGGGTTTTTGGCCCGATAAAAACCTTGGGCCAAAGCGGGCAAACTGGGGCTAGAGGATAGCGTCAGCGCCACGGATCATTTCATAAAGTTAACAGCTATAACACCAGCCTTTAAAACTTTTAAAATAATTTTAGCTCAAAACTCACTTTCAGATAGCAGCGAGTGTTTGAAATAACTAGATCCGGTGTGGATTATGATCACCATACAAGGCAGAAATAATAAGTGATGCAAAAGACTATGCACGCTAGCCATTAACGTTACCATAGTTAACATGGTAAATACGTCAGATTCTCTATCACAATTGTGTATTTATTTAGTAACATATTTTATAAGTCTCGTCTCGTCTACGCTTTGCATATGTCATGAAAACATATTTTTTGTTCAGGAGCTCCCTCTGCTATTCAGGTGGTATTTTTGATGGTAAAAAATATAGAAATAATTATTCTTTCTAAATATGATGTATACTGAGCCTAAAAGTAAACAGAAACGACTGAATAAGGGTATTTGTCCTCTTTCTTTTGTGAAATAGTGGTTCATACAGCTTTATTTTTGTGTGACTAATTTTCAATCCTGATAAATTAATTAAATATGATCAATGTATCGCTTATTATTGTAAAACACTGATGCTTTTGGATTTAAATCTTTAACAAAACATGCAAACAAATGGCCGTTTTTATCATATTTGTTTTTTGATCACGCTAATTCAAGTGACTTATTTGCGATTAGTTTTCTGATAACTTCTTTTTGTTGGTGAAATGATGGCCCGACGGTGGAAACGCATCGTGATTTTGGGCTCGGTGCTACAGGTCCGAGGCTATTAGCCCCGCCCAGCCCATTTAAAGCACTGTCTCGCACTGGCCCGACAGTAGAAAAGCAGCTAGTATGGGCAGAACTACATGGCCCAACATAGCAAAAAAAAGTTAGTTACCAACAAAGTGTTTAGCTAGTCACAGCTGATTAGGACAGAAACCCGGATATGCAAATTTTGTCGCTTGATGTATCACATAGGTGTTAGGGCAAATAGTTATTAATTAATTAGTACATTCAGCTTTATACATTCCGTGTTCAGGTATCATTGGTTTTTACCAGATATGGTGTTGAGGAACATGAGGTACTCAAAGTTGGAGATCTCTCGTCTTTGCCAGCGCTGGGTCACGTTGGAGGCCTTGTAGAGCTGTTTCGGACTGGCTAGAGAAATCCGTCTGTCGGAAAAACACAAATCACATTCAGAAATTCAAAGAGTAACCTGAACCTTTACTGTTCAGTTGGTAATGTGCAATTTCAAATATAAGTTATTTTTGTTTTCAGTATATTTTGTAAATTAACAAATATGTATGATCAGAAAAATATTTTGAAAAATATGATTTTATGGCATAAGCCACAGATAAATTGCTGAAAATCTGATACACTGAGATAGTAAGAGGATCTCTAAATGTTTCTTTATCACTCAGACAGAAAAAAGCTCTTTAGTTTCAGCATTTGTCAAATTTGGCTTCACAGTTTCCTCATAAGTCTGTGATTGCCTCAAATATTGTTAATGTACTTTCAGAGCACCGTAAAATTGTCTGTGCTCATATGTTATAAAAAAGCCTGAAATCCTATGGCTTTTTTCATACATTATAAATTCAGGACTTGTACAGCAATTTGCCGGTTTAACAAACACTGCCAGAAATGTATCGATAAAGGACCTCTAAATGGAAAAACCTAAGGCTGAGCATTTAAAAAAAGTGCCAACTGCTTTAATATAACATCTGTATAAATAAAATAGACACAATATGATAGGCCATTTTGTTTGTTTGCGCTCCGATGAAAAAACTTCAATAAGAAGCCAATATTTGAATTCCGGTATTGTTATACAAAATACCACTCGGCCAGTCAGATTCAATGACAGGAACTCTTCTATAATTCATAATATAACCTACAACCAAATCCAGACATGAACACAGACACACAATGGCCTCATGAGTAATGTGGGAACCTGTTAAATGAACATGCACAGTGCAAGCAAATATGTGGACACTAAAATAAATGACTCTCCATCCAATTAAAACAAAGCGAAATTAGAGAATTCATCACTGTCACCCAGTGTGATTATAGTCATTAGGCCTCTCTGAAGTTTCCAATGCCCTTTGCCCCTCCTAACACAGAGGCAACGCAGTAACAACGCTAGAGAAATGCCACACGAATGTTAGCAGAAGGGCATGAGTGAATTCATGGCAGGAGAGGGCTGTCTGTAATGGTCAGTACCGCTACAATCACGTCACACATTCTTTTATTGCCAGGAGGAGACATCCAGAGACCTCTGTGGGATCAATATTCACTATATTCTGTTACCCACATTGTTATTTTAGTTATTTAATTGCAATGAACGTTTACTTTTAATAAGAACACTGATTTAGAAGGATATTGTGATGGAATTTCACTTGTCTAAATCATCTTTTCTTTGGCTGAACTACAACAGCAGCAATGCAGTGTGTGTGTGTGTGTGTGTTCCTGTGTTTCCAGTCTGCCCTGCAGGCTCTGCTCTCACCCCAGTATTTATTTCTCAGTTGGGGAGATAAATAAATGATGTGAATTGTGTTTGTGTGAAGGTAATTAGGCAGTGTTACAGATACCCCTGACACCATACACACACAAACAAGCAGTGTTAGGTCAGAAACATATTTTACGGAAGTACGCAAACCTAGAATTGAATGCCTAGCCAACAGATTGCAAGTGCAGAACTGAGTTACCATGAGCAAAGATGGCAGAAAGATAGCAAATCACATACTTTTGGGGGTTCTGCACAAGCTGTGGAAGTGCCATTGAAAATAATGGTAATGCTAATATATTGCTTTCTGCATGTATTATAGATTTCAAATAGAAGAGAAAAAGAGTGTTTACTACTGTAAATGAATGGTGCAAATGAAACAGAGAACATGCCTGGTCTGAGGAAGGCCGAAATTCGTGCCGACTCCAACTCTGGGGAGACAGTGCACCACCTTTTTCACCATGGCCACATCTGGGAAGTTGAACATGACTGCCGCTGTAAGGAGAAAAGACAATTTACATTTTTTACAATTGTTTTAAAATTAAAATTGTAATTAAAAATATTATTATTCTATATTATTTTCATACATTTTTCCCTCTAAGGTTGGCTTAATTTTAGTAAAGGTTTTTTTTCCCAGTCTTTTTTTCCACAATAGATCAATAAATGGTTCCCAGCCTGTTTCCTGATCTCCTCAAAAATTTATTTTGATGCCTCATGCTATGACCCCCTTTAAGATATTACAGAAGCAGCTATGGATCAGAGCTTACTTCTGTTGGCCATGAAGACCTCCAGCGCTGTATTCTGTAGCAGATAGCGGCGAGAGAAAACTGCTCTGATCTCTGTGAACTGCCATTTTCCATGCAGACTCTCTGTGTAGGCCAAAATCTGTCCAGGAGAGACAAAGAAAAACAATTGATCAAAGAGAAATGTAAAACATTAAGGGGATATGAGTGAGAAAGCAGTGGGGCAGAAGGAAGGTTTTAGTTCATTTATCACCCATAGCTCATGCCCAGGGTCGCAGAGCAGGATTAATGTATATTATTGATCAGTCCTCATGAAAAAGAGATGCTTTAAGCGCTAAAATGAGCCCCATTTAGACACACACTGAAGAGGTGCAGGAAGGCCACAGTTCACTAAAAGGTAATCAGTACCAAGAGAACTGGAAATCTATCAATATTTGCCCTTCAAGTTGGTGTGAGCGAAACATGGTTTTATCATGTGCTGCTGCTGCACAACCATCACACTTTTGTTGTTCAGAAAATACAAGAAACGCTGAAAACAGTTTTCAAAAAGTGCAAGAAATGCTTAAAAAAATTCTGGGGGGGGGGAATAAAGAGTTTTCATACACATTTAATAAATAAATGCTGCAAAATTACTGGGATAAGAGACACTGGAATTCATCTCTAAAAGTGATTAATTTGCCTTTTAATTGGGAAGAAAGGGAATAAGCTAAATATGTTTTTCAGATAGCAGGAAAAAGACTATGATAAATGCAAATACAATAAAATAAAATGTATAAATTATAAATTAATATTCATTATAACATTTTTACATTCATTTATATAAAACAAACAAATAAATAAATGCAACTAACCATATAATGGTGAATAGTTAACAAAATAAATATGCTTTTTTTTAAGAAAAGGAAGGACAAACACTTCATATTTGTCATTGCTGATGTGAAACTCTACAATACTTTGTTGCAAATTTGTCCGTCCTTTAAAAGCAACCAAATTGGGCTTCCAACAATGGCAGGTTTCCATTATCCTGGAAAATGACGGACAGCATCATTTTGCATCTACAGATACTCAGCTGTGACAAACACACTAGTCTTACTCTTATCTAAAGACTCGTCCTCCATATGCTCACTGTTTTCTTACATTTCTAATTTAGCTTAATTACAGATTGGTTGTTAGGACAGAAGAGGAGAAAAAGAACACCACACCTGATCTGAGCGGCTCTGATTAGGGCAAACAGCTGAGTTTTTCAGATACTTAGATTTTCTAGTACCAAAGCTAACACTGATATGTACTCATTAATGAGAGAAAGAGAAGAGGATAGAAGAAGAGAGAACGAGAGGGCAGCAGCTGTGCTGTGCGCTCAGAGCAATGTCGCTGCTCCTGTCTGCTCTGCAGCCTCACTTCAAAGTCTCCAGAGTTCAATTAAATGTGGATTAGGGCTGTTCCACCGCCACGGTAACGCTGCCGTTCGCCACCGCAAACTCCCTGACAAGCGGCATGTGAGACGGCCATGCTCCCTATTTATCTTCCTCATCTCCTCTCTGTCAGGCTGTTGGAATGGAAACCCAAGCATTAATGTGATATCCAACGCGCTATCCAACCAAGGCATCATGGAGAAGTTTGAGAATGGCAGAGTTTATTATAGCTGAGCGATCACGGATAGGGTCGTAAAGATGAAATCCCTTCTTTACCCAAATGTAATGGAGGAACTTCATCTGAAGGATCTGTCTGTTTGTATTGTGTATTAGCAGCTGCCATTGACTGGTAATGAAATTAACCTCATGTAAGCAGTGTTAATGCAGAGATAGTCTCCCGTCCTCCCACCCACCCACACACCACTCAACACGACACGACAATATAGCACACACTTCACTATCAGATCATTACCTGCCGTTCTAAATGGAAGGAGTAAGAGAGTCAATGTAAATATAAACAGTTAAGCATGGGTTTTATGGGTGATTGCTAAGCTGTTGTTTAGAGGCCCAAGTCAAAATAGACAATCCTCAAGTAGGGATGTGCCAGCAGTAATAAACGTTATTGCAAAATAAAGTCAATAATACACTTTTGGGTTAGTTATGTTTTTTAATACATGTATTTAATTAATGTGTTATTCTGAAAGAAATTCAGCAAGGAATTTAAAGTGACATTTATAATGGCCCAAAGACTTCTATTTCAAATAAATACTGTTCCTTTGAACTTTCTATTCATCATAGAATCCTTTTAAAAATCTACCACGTTTTCCACAAAAATATTAAGCAGCACAACTGTTTTCAAAACTGATAACAAGACATGTTGAGCACCATATCAGCATCACCCTAGTGAAAAATAAATACACTAAAATGTATTTGAAATATATTTATTATATGCTTATGTACTGAATAAAATACCCTGCAATTGCACTTTTAGTACACTAAACTGGTATACTTACAGTCTACTGAATTGGAACAACTAATGTTGTAATTAATGCACTTTAATTATGTGGAGGTAGGGCTGAATACCAACTAAAGATATACTGAAGTATATCTGATTGTACTAAAGCAGAACTATTGCAAGTGTACTTCGGGTACACACTGAAAAAAATGCTTTTCTTACTTAGAGTTTTTGTCTTGTTTTCAGCCAAGATATCTAAAAAATCTTAAATCAATAAGGATTTTCTAGACAAAAGTAAATTTTTTGTCTTGTTTTAAGAAAAAACTAGTTAAAATTAAAGGGATATTTCAGCCAAAAATGAAAATTCTGTCATCATTTACTCACCCTCAAGTATTTCCAAACCTGTATGAATGTCTTTGTTCTGCTGAACACAGGAAGATATTCTGAAGAATGTGGGAAACAGAGCTGTTCTGGGGCACCACTTACTTCCATAGTATTTTTTTCCTACTATGGAAGTCAATGGTGCCCCTAAATGGCCTGGTCACAAACTTTCTTCAGAATATCTTCCTTTGTGTTCAGCAGAACAAAGAAATTCATACAGGTTTGGAAATATTGAGGGTGAGTAAATGATGGTGAACTATCCCTTTAAGTGAGTTTTTGCTTAAAGCAAGCAAACAAGCAAAATAATCTGCCAATGGGGTAAACAAAATAATCTTGTTTTCTGTTTGAAATTAGATTATTTTGCTTACCCCATTGGCAGATTATTTTGCTTGTTCTAAGCAAAACCTCACGTAATTTTGACTTATTTCTTCTGAAAACAAGACAATAATTTTTACTGGTCTAGAAAATCCTTCTTGATTTAATATTTTTTTTACATATCTTGGCTGGAAACAAGACAAACAATCTAAGAAAAAAAAGTATTTTTTGCAGTGCACTTTAAATATCTTGCATTTTAAAGACTGATATTAGATCATACGTATAATACTCATCAATAATGTCATTAAAACACATTTAGGCTTGATGTTAATAAATGTGCATTGTGCAAAAGTAGTACTCCAAATAAATTTTAATTCATATTTTTATATCAGTAAGTCTTGAGCTACACATCAGGAACTATGTTGATAGATTTGAACTATACTTAGTATGAAATACATTTATTTTAAGTATATTACTTTTTTACTAAGGCAAGTCCAGAAATGTAAATGGTAGTGTATGACCAATATAAAAAAAATATAAATTTTGTTTCAAAGAAATACAATTTGGATCAAATAGCAAATACTGATTTTAAAGGTCCAATCTTTACCATAATTATTTGCTATTACAATTGAGGGCTCAATAGTGGCAGTAGTAATCAAAAATGAGAAAAAAAGGCTAAATGAGAGTACCAATTAAATATCCAACATTTGTGCGTTACTATCAGAATGTACAAACAAGAACTAATAATAAAAGAGTTGCAAAGTTGCTCATTCCTTTAGGATGACAGTCATCTAAAAGGGGCATCTGGAGATGAAAATCAGACCGTAACATTTTGCTGACTAAAAAGACGACCTTTAACCTGTGGTTCATTCCATCTCTACAGCAGAACTACTTCAATAGTTCACACTCTATCTAGCTCCTGTCTACTCAAACCCTAAGGAATAAAGGAATGATGCAGTACCTTGGCTTGACATGCTGTAGATGGATATGACAGTCTGCCGTGTGTCTAATATCTTACTTTTTATATACCTCACATACTACTAGCCTTGCAATGAACTCTATAGGTTCTCTTGATTGTTGTCTAAAAACCTGTTACTAGCGGTTATTTCTAAAATGTTGATTATGGTGTGCATTCGTCATGCCATTGTTTCAACAACCTTATGCAACATCACAACATTTATTTTCATCAAGAGTTTCACTGACTTTTGGCCGAAATCTTGCATTGACAATGGAAGAGTCAAACCACTCTCTAAAGTCAGCTCCAGCAAATCCCAAATACTTTTAATTGGGGTTAAGGAGGCCTATGTGTGAAAATTATTTATTACGCTCACTTAACCACTTTCACTATTTGAGCAAAGTAAATACTGTCATTGTCATCCTGAAATATCGATATGGGTTACACCTTCTGACATAGCTGTTAAAGAAATGAAAAGCTACACACTGTACCAGTAATGTAACCTAGCAATATAAATGGAAAAGAAGATGCAAAACTTGCTGTTTATCATAGAATGTGAATAAATTGAAGCTGTAAAACAGCTTTGTCCATGATGAAAAAAAATGTAAAGCTGCTTTTAAAGCTTTTTTACAGATATAAACAATGTTTGTTCCATTTTGTCAATTCTTGTTGTAAATTAAATGTTCTTTCATTCATGCCAAAAAAGAAGCTCAATTTCAAGGCCACGCCACTGACGCCAAACTGACAACAAAAGGTTGAAGCTGAAATGGGAGTGTGTTCATATGTGTGTGTCATTTCAAACCGCTCAACCTGTTAGTATCGAGAGGCAGCAAGTCATTTCTGAGTGCTGTCATTTGTCTCTGTCAGCCGCCGAAACGAGTCTGAGATGAAGAGGGACACATCTCTCAAACACACACTCTGTCCTCTGCCAAAGGACCCTGTGTGCGCAAACGACATCCTCCGAGCGACACACACACCAGGGACCACCGCTCGAGAGCATGTGCTCCGTCTCTGACAGAATTGAATGAAATCTAATTGAAAATACCCCCCCACCCCAAGCCAAAAAAGAAGGGAAAGGGGGGTGAGCGGGAGAGAAAAAAAGCAAGAGATAGCAAGTGTGAGACAGAGAGCGAGTGAACTATCCAACTCTCTCTCGGAAAGATAAATGAGTCTCTGAATAGCAGTCTCTGTTGGGCAAAGTGTGCACTTGTGTTTGAGCGGTGATAAGAGCGTTCGCAGCCAGGAAAAGGAAACGGCTCTCCTGCCGCTGATAGAATCCCCATCCTCGCTTATAAAATGTGTAATAAACGAGTATTATAACGCTCAATTTGAAGCTTGGCAACCGATGGCATGAAACGACATGGTGTGAGAGAGAAAACGAAAGAGTGTGAGGGGGAGAGAGTGCGCACACACTCTCAATACTGGTTTTTAATGTGCCTATGCATCTGCGGAGCAAAATGAGGTGATTGAAGTTCAATTTGTATGCTGTTATTAAGTGTTTCCGCCTGGCTGAGTGTGTTAAAGATTGTGGATGGGACATTTATTATTACCTTTTGGTCAAATGAAGTGGCCTGGGCGATAAGGTGATGAAATTAATGAGGAGGAGGAAATGGGTGATCCATCAACATCAACATTCAGAGCCAAGCGCACTGGAGATGCAATATTGGAAAACTTGATAGAATTAATGGGAATGAAAGGGAGGAGATATTAGAGAGGGACTGCTGTTACTAACGCATCTGGCCATGTAAATAACAAGCTAGCATGTGTGTGCACACACACGTAGACATATAGCATATAAGAAATAGAAAATGACTTGTATGAGAGATTGAAGGAAACTGCAACTCTCAGAATGTTTGGGTCACAGAAAAGCTTATTCACTTACTCAACACATACAAGTTCTCTATCTGACTCAGAAAAAACAACATATTGTTTTGTTTTGTTCTGCTTTGTGAGACATTTCACACACACACACACATTATTTTTGTAAAAAAAAAAGGACATTTAAAAAAAAAAGTAGTTTTTGGGGTTGCAACTATTTTATTTTGCTCTGTAACATTTCAATGCATTTGAATATAAACTATTTTTTATCTTGTTTTTTATTGTTTAAAACATGAATAACAGATGCTGAATCTGTCACATGTAGCTACACTACAAGATTTTTTGTGGTTTTGAGGTTGTGGGAAATGTAAACACTTGTTATGAAATAGAAGTTCAATGGACAATGTGAAGGATTGAATCTTTAAAATATATTATGAAGATTATTTCATCAATCTATCTACCTAGTTGAAGACTGTTCTTGACTCATTCACTGATCCAGTGCTCTGGTATTACCCTACCCTTGAAATGTTTTAGTAAGTAAGATTTTTTGTTTTGAAAGACGTCTCTTATGCTCACCAAGGCTGAATTTATGTGATCAAAAATACAGAAAAACTGTAATAATCTAAAATATTATTAGAATAATAAAAAGTTTATATTTTAATATATTTTAGTTGTATTTATTCCTGTGATGGCAAAGCTGAATTTTCAGTAGTCTTTCACTACTTAGTGCCACATATGATCCTTCTGAAATCATTACAATATGCTGATTTGGTCTATTTCTTATTAATATCAGTGTGAAAACACTTGTGCTGCTTAATGTTTTGCACATTGACATTTTTTCAATGAATAGATTAATAGAAATTTCAAAAGAACAACATTTATTTGAAATATAAATTGTTTGTAACTTTTGATCAATTTTAATGCATCCTTGATTTAAAAAAAATATTTCTTCAACAACAATAACAATCTTACCAATCAAAAACTTTTTGAGATTGATCAATAATTCAAAACTGTTTTGTGCCAGGAAAAATACAGCAACAATTCACTATATGTCTAATTATATAAAAGGATCTCAACACATAAGCTTCCCCCACTACTCTAAAATTTAGATTTTTTTTCAGCCTGATTAAAAAAAACATCAAAAAGCAATTAATTCAGTCTTGTTTTCAGACTTGTACTTGAAGACTAAATGTTTTGGCGAGACCTAAAGTTTAAAAAAGTCAAGGCATTAGGTGGTTGAATCCATGTGATTAAAGAGTACAAGAATGTGCCACTATGATGAGTGCTGAGAATCATGGGACTGTACAAGCACATGACCTCCCATTAAAAGCTTAAAACAAACCAAGCAAGTTTCCCCACAAACAATAATAATAGATCAGAAGATTAGCTTCTGTTGTTATCTTCAAAACATTGTAAAATCAGAGTGCAATATCAAAATATTCCACAGAGAGAGTATAAATTCCATTTTATCCTTTTACATAAAGCCCCAAGAGAAATAATAGCAAACGGATAATATCAACCGATTAAAATGCGCTTGACGTGTAACAATGCTAAATCAGCTCAAAGGATAACAAAAACAAACTATAAACCAGTAAAACAAACATTAACAGTCAGCTGCTAAAGACTGAGAGGAAAAGCACAGAGCATTTTATTATATTTATATGCATGATAGCTTAAGTGTTCACTTCTTTAAGTATTCAGGCTCAACGTAGTCCAATTGGGATTAGAACATGCTTTGTTCCTCACAACTCTGTTTGCCAACAGGTTAGCCTTTTAACTTGCTGAGAGAGAGAAAGAAAGAGAGAGAGAGAGGAAATCTTGTGTGGATTTAGAAAAACGTGAAGAGCTATGGGGTTAATTGGAGGAGAAGTGAATCCTTTAGTGCACTTACTCATTAAACATTTGGCCTTTATGTAGAGGCTTGTGGGGGGTGATGGGAAGGACACACAAAACGCACTGTAGGGACTCCAGTAAGGTGAAAGTTAACACCCATTTAATGGTTTAAATGGACACATGAGGGTGTGTTCGGCTCATAAAAATACAGTAGGGCTGTTTCAGAGTCTTAATGGCTGAAATACTGAATCGCTTCGAATGGCAAAACGGGTGTATTAGGTTCAAGTGCATACTTGTAACAGCTTCAACTAAGCCAATGTGTCAATTTCATATTAGGATTTGCCTGCTTTAAAACAAAATGGTTGAATAACAACAAAAGAAGGAATTAGGAAGGTAGATATGCTAGATGATATGGAATATTTTTAGGAAATAACGGGAGTAATATGATCAAGAGGAGAAGGACTGAATCCCTCCTCCTTTTCTGATTGACATCAATTCAAAGACTTTCTCCATCCTAAGAGATTTAAAGCGCTTTAACCCCAGGGCAAAGAGGGCAGCCTGGCTCACTAAGGAGCTGGACAGAAGAAAGACAGGATAAAGGTGACATAAGTGAGAAGAACAGGAGCGTGAAATTGGGCAGACATTCACAAATCGACTGTTTTGCTCCAAGTGCTATCTCGCACTGAAGACAGAAGCAACAAGTGAGAGAGAACGGCTATGTTGAAGATGGACATTGCTAAAAGACTCCCAAGACTCCAATTAGTCATGTTAGGGAACATATTATGAATATTTGTGAGAATCCATAAGACTGAAGGTCTACTGCAAAAGCTGCGTTTGTGAACACTACGTTGGAGAGTGTTGTGAACTAACAGCCTGAACACCTCTGAGAAGCATGGAGAAAATCATGTCGACAGCATTCCCTGTGGTTCAGTCCTTCTCCAAACTCCAAAGCATTCATACGGAGGAGAAACAGCTAGGTCAGGTTTAGATCCCGTTGCATCGCCTACCACTTTCACTCCGGTCCGTTGTCATGCTGTTCCTCACTGTGTCTAAGGCAGGATGGCAGAGAAGTGAAGTCCCTCTAATCCTTCTATTGTCCCAGGCCTAATTGGATTTGGAGGAGGAAGGTGGGGTAGAGGGTAAAATATGTGAACCCCTTTTAGGGTGCCTAAAGGGGGGACTTTAGTTTTTTCATGGCCTGAAAAGGAGGGATCCTCTGGGGATTTAAGGGATTGAAAGGTGACAGAAGCTGGATTATGTTTTTTATGACTGTGTCTTTAAGCAGGTAAACAGAGAAGCCCATTAGAGGGGAAAAGTGCAGGCAGGGGTTAATGTTGGGATAGATGCTTGCTAAGTATCTGTAAATATGTTGCTCATTTCTGTGGATGTGATTTGTTGCTGTGAGAACTCTCCAGAGAAGACTTCTGATGCTTCTGAAGAAACACTTGCTGAACTTTCACGCATTTCAGCCACGTTACATCCCTACACAAGGAGGCTACACATCAGCAAAATGGCTATGGTGCTGATTCCTGGGTTGCTGGACAATTTTCAACAGTTCTGGGCCCAAACAAATAGGCTGATTACATCAAATGTTGTTTAATATAAAGTTACCACAACTTGACATCAAATTCTGACATTTCATTCAGTTCCATTTGAGTTTTAAACATTTATACAGTTTTTTATACTGTATACCTTTATGCTATGGCTTTGTTTGGAAAATATGACAAACTTTTTTATGTACTCAACAAAGATCTAAATTTTGACAGGAAATAGAGTTTATATTGAGTCAAATATTAGCAACTTTAAAATATGTGATTAATTGTGATTAACTCTGAAAAGTCTTTTTTACCTAATTGATAGCACTGAAAAACTACAAATGTCTAATAAGAAACGCGTTCACTGACGTACAAAAAAAAACCTCACAAGAGAAAAAAATGCCTATGAGGAAATAAAACAAGAAATCCAATAAAACTTGGGAAAAATTGGAAATGGAACACAAACAATGTGACATGCCATGTATTGTTTCTGAAATGACTACACAGTTCCATGAACTACCATGTTGGCAACATTTCCATTAAATGTGAAAACCAAACACTGGCATCAGCACCATTTTGGTAAAAAAGAAATGCAAGTGCACTCTTGGAGTCAACTTGGCTGTTCCATGTCAATCCATTCACTCCTCCTGTAGAAAAATAGAAAGTTTTATTATTTCATAGAATTTCTTCATTACTCAGTAAAACGGATCTTTAAAGGCCAAGCCAAGAAGCCTATAGATTGTTTGACCTTTGTCTTTATCTTTAAAAGGGTCATATAATGCCCATTTTCCACAAGTTGATATTATTCTTTAGGATCTTAATGAAAAGTCTGTAACATTGTTTGGTTAAAATTTTTCAATGGTAGTGTAAAAAAAACTTTTTTAGCCTGTCAAAAACAGCTCTTTTCAGAGCAGGCGGTATTGTGTCATTCTCCTTTAAATGAGAAAGAGCTCTGCTGACCCCGCCCCTCTCTTCCGAGCCGCTCTCTGAGGGACTTACTTTAGCCGCATTCATCGTGAAACTTGCTAATTAGCACATAGATGCATTTAGGCAGATCGATGGCGCATTCCCTTCAGAAACAAACAAAATCCTCTTCAGCCGCTCAGATGATGGGAGTAAATGATGACTGCTATGTTCATTATTACATCCAACAAGAAAACACCTCAATTGCTTAGGAGTCATTCTTGTCTACATCTGCTCCGGCGTTGAAATAACTGATGACAGCTCACTCAGGGCGGGTCTGAGGTAAGACACCAGTGCAGTCTGTGCTAAAATGCTACTGTCAATCAACAATCGTGGGAGGGGCCGTCACACAGAAATCGTGACGTCAATCTTGACGTCACACAGAAATGCGGCTCGCTTTGAGAAAGGGGTAAAGATTTTAGTAGATAAAAAAAAAGATTTTTATCATTATAGGGTGGTTGTGTACACACTGCCAACACACATTTAAGTTCAAACAACTTTTACAAGTGCATGTAGCATTATATGAGCCCTCTAAAGTGCCATATTATTGGTGTGGAGCATTGTAATACAGACTCATTTACACTGCTGGTAAAGTGGATCAGGTGACGCTTGATCAAACTGTCACCTAAAAGAATCTGTCATGGGTGACTGGCCTTATTGGGTCCCCATGGAGATGCCATTTCACCCAGACTGGATGCGTCATTAACAAAGGAGGTGGCAAAAGTTCTGGATCTTCAAAAAAAAAAAATTTGATTAAATTGATTTATTTTAAACAGACAGGTATATCATAGTTAGGGAGAGTAACGAACAAACAAAAAATGAATGAACATTTTAATCATAATATTCAGTAGGAGAGGATAAAGGTGTGCATCTAATCTCAGACAAACACGCTCACTCTGGCATCCATAAGGAGTCTCATCCATCTGGCTAGCAGCATATGCCGTGACGTGTGTCAGTGACTGCTCTGCTGAGTAAATGATGGAGAGCGGATCAATCAGGGGACTGGGAGGCCCCAAACCTTCACCCTGTCGGCAGAGGAAGATGGAGCAGCTAGACTCAGGTGCAGGAAACCCACCTTCTGTCTGGCGAAAAGGGACTACTGATAATGGCCTCCTATTGTATGATATACCCAATCTGCTGGTACTTGTACTCCGTTAATCTGCTGGTACTCTAAGGCAGTCTATGCTTTTGGTCAGGTCATGTATTTATATATTTCAAGTCTAATTCAACACAAGACTTGTGAACCTGCCTTGATAGCTAAAGAATACAAGCCTCTGACAAAGTATCCATATCAAGACTCAAGTCTCTGGTCAAGTGCCAAGTCTAGTCTAAAGACTTTCAAGACCAGATCTAAGTCAAGTATTTGGTCATAAGTAGGTTCTCAAATCTATTTTGTTACGCTGCAGTTCATGTGGTAAATTAATTTAACTCTGACTCTGATTGGTAAGATGTTTTAATGTTTTTGAAAGAAGTCTCTTATACTCACCAAGGCCACATTTATATGATTTTGAGATATTGTAAAATATTAGTACAATTTGACAACTCTTTTCTATTACAGTATATGGATATTAAATGGTGCTATGTTGAAAACAATTGTGCAAGTCTATTTTTTGTGCAAACTGTAGTACATTTTAGTTTTTCAGGATTCTTTGATGAATAGAAAGTTCAAAAGAAGAGCATTTGTTTAAAATGTAAACCTTTTGTAACATTATGAATGTCATTACCATACTTTTAAGGCAAATTCATGGTAAAGACAGTCATAAAGTTCCAAAAGAAAAAAGAAAAACAATTGCTTATGAGTCTAAGACAAGTAATTTTTTCCCCCTCTATACCTCAGAGGTTCCATGATTACCCACTAGTTCTCAGACTAGAGTAAGGCTGCGTAATATACATATTCTTTAAAATATGTACCAAATAATGGCTTTGACAGCAAGTGTGTTGTCTTCCCACACATTTTGTGTTTGTTTGTTTTTTCAAACCGAGGAATGAATAAAGTTGTTTTCTCTGGAGATTGACAACATGCCACAGAGGCTATTAATACATCTTAACTTCAAATGAAACAGTCAAAACCCAAACACAGACCAAAACATCTTCTGCAGGACATTATATCAATGTAAAACTGATCCTGACCTTCACCAGTAGCTCTAGAGTAGCACAATACATCTCTCTGAAACATCTCTTTAGAATGATGTCCGTCCCAGATCATAAAAACGCCAGTGGAAAAGAAGGCCACAATAGAAACAGACAATAAATCCAATGAAGGATGCAAGTTGGAAGCATGAGGGCAGCTCTCCTTGACTTTGAGGCGCTTCTGTAACAAATCTGTTTCTTCCCTGCTCTCAGCCTTCAATTATCATTGCTGTATCAGTAGAGCGGATCAGTGACCTGCTTCATACCGGATGACTTCATCTCAGGAATAACCTCAGTGAAGCTGGGAAGTATCAGTGCCACAGAGTGGGACAGGAAACAGTGCTGTCTGTTTAGCTCACTATTAGGGGACTTAGCAATATCTGGGTCATGATACGATAATACTGCAATTCTTTAGTTATTCGGTGTGCTGTGATTCAAAACGATTTTCATTAATCTGCAGTGAGTTAGGGTTAGTGCTTTGTACAATTTTATTCTTTGGCACTGACGTAATGCCACAATATATTTCAGATTCTTACAGATGTGCTTTGAGTGGTGGTCAACCTTTTTTGCACAAATACATTTGCAACAAATGTAATTATTGTTATAACAATATCCACAGCACTGTGTGGTAAATGTTTCCAGAGATTTGAAATTGTTACCTCATCTTCATTCACATCATCATATTTTCTAGTAATGGGTTTATACTTATCTAGCCTACAATCAATACTCTTCAAACAATCAAACTATTTAAAAAACTTGGAGACCTCTGAGAATTAATCTGACATATCGCTTTAATTGTTTACCTAACTTAGCTGACTTATTTTATTTACTCATTCGCATTTTTTTTCACTAAAGTATTTTCTTTTTGAACAACTTTTATATTTGATGCGTGCCATTTTCTAAGTCATTAAATCGTCCATGAACTATTATTTATACGGTATAATGAGAACATGAAGTTGTTGACAATATACTTAATGTGTACAAAAATTAGAAACACATTCAAATATGATTTCAGTCTGAAAATGGTGAAGAAAAACAATTGAAGTGGAAGAAAAGAGCATAAGGCCAGTAGATTTCATAATGAAAGAATCTCAAGTAATGCAGAATCTTTCATGTTTTCCAGAGACTGTCCTTAAACTTCAGCTTAATTTTTTTCCCCATTACAAATTATATTAGCGGAATAATTTCAATAATATACTGATTGACACGTGTTTCAGAAAGTTTTGTTTATCAAGCTTACATGGGTTCCATAAGTTTGCGAAAACAAATAGTTCTCACACAATTAAAGGGGTCATGAACTGAGAAATAAAAATTCCTTGATCTTTTGACATACAAGTACTATAAAAACATGCTGTAAGTTTCAGAACTCAACCCCTTCTCGTTAGTCTAAAAACAGCTTATATTGAGAAACTGCCAAAGCGACAGATGTTTCTATGTAATAGTGTGGCTAAGCACCACCTCCGCAGAAGAAGATCAATGCCTGCTTCTACATCACTGCCTGTTTAGCCCCGCCCACTGATTCATGCATATATTATAAACATCGAGAGAACGAGAGAGACGCAGACACAGGTCTACCTAGAAATCAAACGATAAAGATGGCACCGAAGATAACAAGATGCTGTGTAGTGCCAAGTTGTGGAAAAATAGTTTTTGCATTGCCTTCCTTCTGACCCTAACATTGAAAAATTAAATGCAGGACTTACAAAAAGATTGAAACTACAAAGACGATGCTATGCCAACTATATTGGATCCAACAGTAATGTCGCACCACACAAGTGTGTTTTTATTATGAGGTCACTATTGCTTTGTCTGTTATTACAGATTGTTTGATATGTACTGAGTATTTATGCATTTTCAACCTAAATCACAGCAGCGTCCATCTATGTAGGCTGTCAAACATACACAACCGATAGCCAATCATAGCAGTGGGCGTTTACTTCCAAGTCTACAATCCGCCACGTTTATTTAAACAGAGCGTTCTGATGAGGGGGGTTAAAACAGGACGGAAGATAGCCTATTACTTCTAAATTATGATGTTTTTTATGTAAAAATCTTGATAACATTATAAGTGGCCCTCAGAGAACAGTAAAAAATAATAAAGAATAAAGAAGGCAGTTCATGACCCCTTTAATGTCACAACAGCTTTGCTTTCAGTTCTTCATTTTTTATTTCCAGATTTAAATTGGATCGTGAATCCCAGATTTTCAAAGTAAATCTCAGATTTTGATCCTCCCTCTGTAGAAGGGCATAACGTATAGAGAGAGAGATCCCGTCATCATTCAACACACCGTACGACTCATCAATTTATTGACTCGTGCAGGACAGTGTGTAAATGCTGATATGAGCAACAGTCATGGCTGCTCTCCTCCAGCTCATTGATAGTGACAGAGCTGCTGTAGTTGGCCATTTACCTCTGCACAAACTACTTCTGCTTAACTGAAAAATCGATAAAATCTTTGGACAACCTGACACTGATCAGCAGCAGTTGAAGGTCGTCTGTAGCAACTGAATGAAGAGGGTGCGAGACCCCATGTGAATGTGTGTGTGTGTGCAGAGCGTCGATCCACTCCAGGATGTTTGTAGGACAAGCGTAACAATACTTTCCCTGCTTAACATCCCTCCCACCTTCCCTCCTCTCCTCCTACCCAATTAGGTGTGAAGGGAGCTTGTCCTTCAGAAGACACTGCCTGAATGGAAAAGCGGTGGACGAAACTGGTAATTTGTTTATAAAAGTCAAGGTGTAAACAATATAAAATAAGGAATTTATTGTTAATCAAATAAAGTGATTTGCGAGCATTCCATATTACATTGCACTATAAAACAAAATACCAAACAAACTGGTGCCAAGGGATAACACAGGTGTCCCGAATCGAATCGTCCTGGAAAAATATATATTGAATATAACACTACTGTTTTAAATATATTGCCATACACTTCATTTGACATCCTGTTTCTAGCTTGATTAATGACCTGGATATAATTAGAGCCCCAATCTCTCTTTCGGACTTATTATTTGATCATTAAGACATTTTTACACAAAACTGAATTATAATTATGAATTATAAATACCAAACAACTGCCATTTCCAATATTCACCTAAATGGGGTTCTGTGATAAAGTTGCACTGTAAACATTTATCATTGAATAATGCCTATACTGTTTCACTGTAGAGCTTGTGTGAGGAACTATTTTTCCAAATAATTTGGTTTGGAAAAATGAATGGTGTAAATTTGGCTTTGAGTGTATCCCGTACTGATTAACTCTAAATGTCAAAATGTTTCAGAGCAGCACAACAATATATAACACAGAGCAGCGGAGAATCAGGAGTACAACATAGTAGAGTGACTGATCAAGAAAATCCTAAAACAGATCAAATGCAGACGGTGAATGTGAGGGACACAGAGAGACACCCATCTGCTCCATGACCTCACCAGATCTCCCTGGCAGATGCGGAAAGGCCTGCCAAGCAATTAGTACCACTGGTTGACTTGTTTGGGGCCGTCTCCTAGGGGCAAATGCAGCTGGGGCCGTCTGTGTGCATGTGTGTGTGTGTGTGAAACGTGGGTAAGACAGTGTGCCATTTTTGCCTGCTGCCTCTCACGAATCCATTGTGGGGCTGAAAAAGACTACAGGCTAAAAGCATCTGTAACTGACATTCTGCCCCTCTTATCATTGACATGAAAGAGCAAAACGTGCTAACTTCAGCGGAGACGGAAGAAAAACTGCTGTACTTTTCTTCTTTTTTTTTTTTTTCTCTTCTCCTAAACGAGCCTGGATGACATGCATGTTTTTCAAGTCGTGTTTTATTCACCAAGGATTTGATATTACATCTAGACATGTAAATAAGAACTTAAAACTACTAATCAATAAATAGACACAGTAAAAAAATATAAAATAGGGTACAAAACCATGCATTTCCAAAAGAAAGCAACTGAGATTAAAGCTGACAAAGCATAATGAAAATGAATGTTTCCTTCTTATGGACAGTATCTGCCACCTCAAAATTTGTTATATTTTTTCCTGTTTAAATATGCCCTGAAATATGTGCTTTGTGAGAAAGAGCTTGTCTTCGTTTTGAAGGTGCCCCTGAAGTTCCTCGGATCACTGTTTTTCTTTTTTCTTTGATCAGTCAACACTATCTGGCTCTTTAGGGCAGATGACCTGGAAATCACGTTAGACTCTTCAAGATGTAGAGACACAAGGAATGAGAAAGAGAGAGCGAGTCTTATCAGACACTGTCCAGTGTTGTAGAGAGGATCAGAGTGGAGTCATCAGATCAAAGAGGAGTGGCTCCGCACTACCGTGCCTCTCTCATCTTCTCGTTCAGTCTGCTCACCAAGACGAAAGCTCGTTTGGTCTTCAGATAATACGGAATGTTTTAAAAAAAGAGATAAAGGGAGAGAAAAGAGCCCAAAAGCATTTGTTGGAGCTTATTTAAACGGTTCTATTCAGTTCTGCTAAGTGTATCATTAGGTTCAAGAACACTCTTTGGCACATTCATGTTAGAAGAATGAAAGAAATTCTACCACTTGCTGAGATGCCAGTGACTCAGAGCCTGCCTTTTACCTATAAAACAATTCAAAGGAAGGAAAGAAAGAATATAAAAAAAATACTAATAAAAAGCATAAATCTGGAACTATTTAATGCTATTTATGTTAAGATTCGGTTAGCGATTTAATAAAAAAAAAGTTTTTAATTAAGACTAATATTTAAAGATTAAGGAAAAATAATAAGGGTTAATACAATTTTCAATAATATTGAAATATGTAATATCAGCTAATGGTAACTAAATATGCCATGATGAAGATGCTATAAATTATTTTAAAATACAAATGGAAAAATTTAATAAGATGGATATCACTTTCTTTTTAAGATATTATGAATTTGCATTAATGCATATGCATTCATTTCAAGACATATGCTCAGTTTGTCAGTTGTTTTGAGATTTTAAATTGTTCACTGTAGTCACCAATCCTTGAGATTATTTAATGTCCCAAATATGCATAGTGCATATTTGGGTGTTTTACAGTTGAGCAAACAAATGTTTATTTGCTCTGCATATTTGCAAATAAAATGTAACCCTCCAAAACAAAATAAATAAAGACATAAATACTCCTAACACCTCAATTGTTTTTTTTTTTTTTGCATATTATGGAAATAAATTCACTGCTTCCACATGCCAAACACAGAAGAATGAACTTTAAAATAGCATTTTATTTTTTCCTTCAGACAATAAACTATCTGATAAAGATTACTGTGAAATGAACTGTATACTTTTAACTTGCCTAAACACTTCTTTAAAAGACAAGATAAAAACTTTGGTAAATCCAATAATAACAGTAATTAAAGGATTAAATTATGAATTTGCTTAATGCTTGTAATCCTGCAAATTAATTAAAGCTTGTAACAACTAACTTAAGTAAATGATCTCAAACTGTTTGATGTGGTGAATATGAATCGTGGACCGGTTTAGATGCACCAAAATATTGAAAACATGTTTTATCTTATTCTAATAAGAAATATGTATTATTATTCTAATTAAGCACTGCATTGATGTGTAATACTCCTATATTAATTTCTGTAAGCAGTTCAGGAGTGCATGTCATTCAGTCTGTGATCTGCCAAATACTGATCAAGAATGGGTAAGAGTGTGTTAACTGTAATTTAACATAGATTAAATATTTTACTATATGAATATTCAATGCTGAAATGTAGGAGCAAATATTCACAATTTCATGAAAAAGTTTCAGACAGGTTACTAAATCCACAATATTAGACCAAAAAATTATTAATTTAGCATAACATTCTACAATAAACTTATTTAACTTGCCTCATTTCTTTACCATTACAGAAGAAAAGTCATATGAAAAAATAAGATGGCTGAGGAATTCCATAGCAAATACCTGTTGTACGTTCTTTGATTCCAATGTAAACGTCTATTTTTTTTACTTAAATGAAAACGAAAGTTGACGTAAAATGCACTCCAATCACATAACATCTGTATAATATTAAAAAGCATCTCCTGGCGTGTGATTTCGTGATGTTTCACTTGGTTTAGGAGCAAAACAATATTTCTGTAATTAAAACAGTGCAGTGTCTTCACCGATTCGCTCAGCGTGCCTCTAACAAACAGTGTTTAACTCAAGCGAATAAAACACCCCGCGGGCTCTCAGAAGGGCTTAACAACGCAGACTCTTGACATTCGTTTTTCTCACTGTAAAAACACACTCACTCGCGACGGATCAATACGTTGAATGGCCTCATTCATTTAGCGCAACGCATCCTACACCACGCAGCGCTATATCTGCAGACTTTCTCGTAAGCCTGTCGTTAAGACAACTGTGATGAGAGCTCAACTCATGCAACATGAAGTCTGGCTTGATAAGAGACTTCAATTACCACGCCGAACAATCTCTCCTCTCTAAATTATTCATTTTAACACGCTACCCTGCCGATGGGGTGCTGCTTAGAGTCACATAACTCAGAGCAACGATGGCACAAAATGGAAACAACATTTTTAATAATTTAAGAAAGTTGTTTTAATGAAATCAATGAATGCAGAGAGCGAGCAGAAAGCAAATGCGTTAATATCTTTAAAGCTAAGCAAATAAGGAATCGAGAAATATACGCGCGCGCACACAACGGAGAAAGTAAATTACGTGCATCAAAACAAAATTAACGAAGTAAATAAATGCATGTGTTTCCTTGAGAAATGCGAAAGAAAAAGTACGAATCCAGCTTTAATTACAAGGAAAAACAAATGAAAGTCCAACTGTTTTCCGCTTTTTATTATTTTCTTTCCTTTCTGTTTATTGTATTTTGTACGTTCTATTGCTTTTCTTACATTAAGTGCATGCAGAAGTGAAATCCTGAATATCTTCTGTAAATAACACACGTGCAGGTCGCACATACATCTTCACTGGAGCACTGTCATCTAATTACAATAACACTGAATAACCCGAATGACACACCAGTCTCTAAAACGCTTCATTACGCTCTTGATTTTACTAACCATGGACGATACGAGAATTTAAAAATACAACTCTATATAGTTGTAAACACTGTCCTTTATAAGACCATTGATTGTGTTGCAATTATAAATACGAACAGGCTAGATAACCGTTCAACTAATCAGGATCAGAATGTTTTAGGGATGATCACAATATTACAAAAGCTACATCTCCACTACCATGCGACCACGAGCACACACACACACACACGCTTATTTGATCGATTTGAAGCAGTGTCCAGCTTTTTGAGCATAGGATGAAATCGCGGTGGACGAATGCAACACTAGCTGTGCGCGGTCAATAACCTTACATTGGCAAAAACTAAATATCGTTTAACACAATTAGCAGCCAGTTCTTAAAGACCAAATCTTAATTCTGTGTAAACAAAAATATGTACGTAAAATCGCACCTAACAAATAAGCATTCAAAATTCAGTATTATTTTAAGTAGTATTTTCACCGTACTTTACGACCAAATGTGCATACAGCGAAATAACAAACTCCCAACATGTCAAATCGTTGTAATGTAAGCTAAAGTAAGTACAAACTTATAGCTGAAATATGTGCTCTTAATGCCGTCTGTATAGCCTAACCTGAAGACGCCGCGGCTCGAGCGCTGGATGTTCAGGAGGAGAGCGTTTCTCCGGCGCACCGAGGCTGCGATTGGCCAACTGCACTGACAGCTACCCCGCTGATTGGCCAGAAAGAGATGCCCGTCCCCTTTTCACTGCAGCTACAGGACCATTCATAAACTAAACAACTCCAACACTCACGGCTGAGTCTGGACAACTGCACACTGTCGCACAGTTTTCACGCGCAAACACATGTGAAAGAGATGACATGACGCGCGGAGATTTATCCTGCAGCTGATACTGGCTCGGAAAAAAACTTAAACCCTTTAAACCTTTTCAAGTCGCACTGCGTTGCATCCATCCGTTTCCTGGTCAAAACTTGACGTCTATCCGCTGTGGGCGCAAACTTCATCACTTCGTTTTTTTTCGCTTTGCTGGGAGTTGTGCCTCTGGCTTTACCGGTAAGCATTGGATCCATCGGCGTACTGCGAAACTCCGGTCTACAGTCCGGATCTGTGCCCCAATATGATTGCAACGCAAGCAAAGCTGGTTTACCAGCTCAATAAATATCACAACGAAAGATGCCAGGCGCGCAAAGCCGCCATCGCCAAGACCATACGAGAGGTGTGTAAGGTGGTGTCGGACGTGCTGAAGGAGGTGGAGGTCCAGGAGCCCCGTTTCATCAGCTCCCTGAGCGAGATAGACGCGCGCTATGAGGGCATGGAGGTCATCGCACCCAACGAGTTTGAGGTCGTGCTTTACCTGAACCAGATGGGAGTCTTCAACTTCGTGGATGACGGCTCTCTGCCGGGCTGCGCGGTACTCAAACTCAGCGACGGCCGTAAGAGGAGCATGTCCCTGTGGGTGGAGTTCATCACCGCCTCCGGTTATCTGTCGGCGCGAAAGATCCGCTCCCGCTTCCAGACGCTGGTGGCCCAGGCCGTGGATAAATGCAGCTACCGGGACGTGGTTAAGATGGTGGCGGACACGAGCGAAGTGAAACTGCGCATTCGGGAGAGATACGTGGTGCAGATCACCCCGGCCTTCAAGTGCACGGGCATCTGGCCTAGAAGTGCTGCTCAGTGGCCCATGCCTCACATCCCGTGGCCCGGGCCGAACCGGGTGGCGGAGGTGAAAGCGGAGGGTTTTAACCTCCTCTCCAAAGAGTGCTACTCGTTAACGGGAAAACAGAGCTCGGCGGAAAGCGACGCCTGGGTCTTACAGTTCGGCGAGGCCGAGAACAGGCTTCTGATGTCGGGCTGCAGGAAGAAATGCCTCTCTATTCTAAAGACTCTCCGCGACCGACACCTCGAGCTGCCGGGACAGCCGCTCATTAACTACCACATGAAGACCCTGCTGCTGTACGAGTGCGAGAAACACCCGCGGGAGACTGACTGGGACGAGTCGTGCCTCGGTGACCGTCTGAACGGTATTCTGCTGCAGCTCATCTCCTGTCTGCAGTGCCGCCGGTGCCCACATTACTTCTTACCCAATCTAGACCTGTTTCAGGGCAAACCACACTCAGCCCTGGAGACAGCGGCCAAACAGACCTGGAGACTGGCCAGAGAAATCCTTACCAACGCTAAAAGTTTGGATAAACTGTAAGAGGACATTTATGTCAGTGAATATTAACGGACGTTCGAGATCACAACACTGAAAGTGCAGAGAATGTGATCACGGTACTCTCCAAGTTATGAAACCAAGAAAATAAAATATTAAAATAAAACTTAAAAAAACCCTGAAGCATTTGCTTTTGCCAAAGCTCAAACGGGACATTGCAGGAGAGAGAAATGAAGGTACATTTTAAACTAAGTGTAATGATTTTGTTGTTTGTTTGAACTGTTTTCACAAAGTGAAAATTTTATTTAAATATATGCACAAGATCTTTAATTGCGAATTACAAAATGTAGCGTGCCAAGTTATTTTTTTTTCCATGATGTGATAAAAAATTGAAACGTGTAATAAAATCAAGACACGATGAAATTTAAACTTGGCATTCGTCATTATTTAATGAAACATTCCTGGCATTAATGAGACTACAATACATACGCTAGATGCATAAATAATAAAGCATATAGTTTTGGCATTTGTTTTCGCTAGTTAAACAAAAGCATAGCTAAGTAATACCAGGACAGTGTGTATTTGTGGACTGCTCATTCAGTTTAGCTCTTAGAAAACGAAAAGAGGCCTGTTGCTGTAAATGACAAAAATGATTTATTAAATAGACACTAGCAACAAAATAAAGATGATCGTATTTTAAAAATAATAACAATAATATATCGCACTTTAGAGTAACAACCAAGGCCATTTACACTTATAAATAAAATGTTTTAAAAAACGGACAGACGATCTCTCACACAGACCAACAGTACTTAATTTCACAGATTAAAACCAATGCAGCATACAATTTAATATAAAATGTTCAAATAACGACACTTTGCAATTTAACTTTTTAGACTGAATAATATTAGGCTAATGCTTTGGAGTAAATAATTCTGTTATTTTACTCTGGAAATCCCCGTAAAAAAAGAAAGAAAAAGAACAATTTTGGTTTTATTAATTATTGCAAAAATAAAAACAGCCTATTAGAATTAAAAAGCCTACTGAAATAAATACTTAGATAATGTTTTGCAACAAACAAATAAATAATCTACTAATACTGATGTAGCTGTTTTATTCTGACAAAAGAAACTATTTTACTTCACAATTCCGTTACTATAGTAAAAACAGCTACATACTATTAATCTAGCCTTTAGGGAAATTACTCTATTGAAAGCAAGATATTTCAAATACATAAACAGAAAATTAATTTCATAGTTAAGAAAATACTGAAAGTTGATACTTTGTTCTTCCAAAGGCAAAACAAAAGAACTAGTCAATGAAGCATTCAGAAGAATCTTTCAAATTAAGTCATAGTCTTCAGCATTTGCATTAATAGTCAGGATTTGTGGTGACACCTCAGCTACACACCAATGTGATGGCAAGTTACACTTTAATAGCCTTGACCCACATATGTTATGAACAGTTGAAACACATGCAACATGCTATGAGGAAAGAGAGCAAGCTTTTCTATCAGCAAAGCCTGTTCTGCCTTTGTGTTACGATATGGCCATGCAAGATAAGATGACCACAAAAAGCCAGTACTCACAAACCCTGTATGGAAAGGTAGTTATTTATATAAAAAAACTTACCAGTATTGTGAAAGCACATTAAAGGACCGTGGTTATACTACAGCTAGTTACTTCATTTTTAGTGTGCACAGCTCATGGGACAATTGGAGTCATTTTGGACAAGAACCCTCTTACCTTGGGATCAATGTTCTTAAAACTTGGGTCTTCTTCATCCACCTCAAAGTATAACTCCAGGGCCGTGATAGACAGAGTGCCTTTTACCACCACAGCAGGCGCAACCAGCTGTGCGCTGGTGCTCAGGTTAACAGGCCCTACGGATCACAGAAGAGCACAGCAGTTAGTGTGTGTGTGTGTGTGTGTGTGTGTGTGTGTGTGTGTGCGCGCGCCTCCCCCACCCTCCACTGCCCTTGGCATAGAAACCATTTCAAAGGAGTACAGAGTGTTTACTTGAACACATAAACTCAACAAGGGCACATATTGACTTGCTGAAAACATCTTTAGTTTTAATAAGCTTGGGGGGGGGGGCTCTAAAGTAAAGCTACATTAATTTGAGGATAATAAGTATGACTTCAAATGATTGCTCAATGATACAAACACATGTATTTAGGTTTAATCTATATTTTATTGCTTGCAATTTATTTTATTTTAATTATTTAATTTAATTTAAATAACAATACAAATGTCTTACACGTGTAAATTGTGTAATGATATATTGCCTGTCATAATATTACAACTTTCTTAATATTACAGTTAAGAAACTAAATATTTGATGAATGTAAATAAATAAAGCATTATATATTAATTTACTTAATTAATTCAAGAAGTATTTAATTAAAATATATCGCATTTTTAAAAAGCAAATTAACTTAACTAATCCATAAATAGGATTATCCCTACACAATGGCATATTTAAGCGCTTCGTCTGTCATAGAAACGGTAAAGTCGCGATGTCAAAAAGCGCTGAAATCCGCTGTCAATCAGCGCGCATTGATTGCGGGCTTTGGGTTTAATCTGACATCAATCTTAATTTATGCCAGCATGACAATGTTGAAGGGTCGCTCTGGGGAATTTCTGCCTCTCTACATGCGCAAAGCATCGGATATGCGCCTGAAACTGCCGTTGCAGTCAGCACGACCACAAGCCCATGTTTGATTTCCCCAAGCACCCTTCAGTTCACAAACGCATGGCATGATCAGATAAGTTCATCAGCATGTAATACGGCTAGGAAATAACATGTTTTCCCCACCTGCTAAACCGGAACATGTTTCAATTACACTTGAATCAAACAGCTTGCTAAGTGGATGATCTGCAACGACGCGAATCTTCACAATAAGTTGCACTTTATTTGAGAGAGACTGTATTTTATTGTAGAAAAAAACTGCCTGCCCAAATGAAAGCAAGTATTTATAAACTCGTTAATGAAAAAAATTAGGGAGGAAAATCCGGTTGAACAGATTATTAATCTGTAGACTTTTAAGGAAAAATATGAATTAATACAAATATTAATATAAACATAATTGTGTTTAATTAATTATCCTCATCATGCATTTATAGTCTTGCTTTAAAATATACACTATTAAAAGCTTAAAACAATCCCATTTTAGAGATTTTAAATTTTTACTTTACATTATTAAAATATGAAATCTAAGTATGAACGTGGTTTTTCGGAAGAAATTTAGAGGGTCTAACAAAATTAAAAATGTTCTGCTTTTGCCCGTCAGATTCGAATATAGTGTGTTGTTGAGCTAATGAAATGAAAGGAACAAATTTAAGCGTTTCATATATTTTATTGTGTATTTTACCCCAACTTTATTTACATAAACGATATGTAAAGCGAAAATAATGTAATTATTAGTTGTTTTAAAGCAAGGACTAGCTCACTGCAGACTCCTGTCATGACTGTGGGTCTTGTCGCGCTGTTCAGCCCTCGCTCAAATCCGCTAATGAGAGAGGACTGCTTCAGATAATGGTGTGATCCCCTCATTAACGTCCGAGAAGAAGGGGGTGTGAGTGACACGACATCTAAACCGCCAGAGCGCGACGCAACAAACTAGAACGCTGCCATAATCAGCGGAGCTGCCAGTGCGCGCGTCCACTGTAGAACGCGTCGTTTATTAGGCTACAACTGGAGCGTTGTACAACATGCAAACGCAGCGTATTTCGCTGATGGGGAGAGCGTTCTAGTTTGTCGTGGCGCGTCACTAGGCTGCTGTTCTTTACCTGCGAGGTTCTCCAGATCTTTCTCCTCCAAGGATGAGAGAGCGTCATCGTCCTCCAAGAGCAGCTCGCTCTCTGAGTTCTGATTCCCCAGCACTGAACTCCTGATGGACTGTTTGCCTTTCAGCACGTCCTCCTCTGGAGCTGCACAAAACAAAACATCACATACCTTCAAGCCAAGCGTAACCGCGCAAAAACTTTAAACGACTGTCAGTTTACTTCTACTCGGGGAAGTTGACTTAAAATAAAACAAAATAAATGAATGCGCTTGTTGGTATTATAGCCTATTATGGACGCATGCTAATTTATATTTTATAATACAATTCTAAATAATAAAATCAACACGTGTTAAGCGCTACTTTAATATAATTTTTGTCCTAAAAGTCCTCGAGTTGACATGAAAATAGCACAACAAAACCATACTAGCCGATAATTTTTCTATTTATGGATCCATCTATAATATTTTCATTTGCTTTATTTTGATAGTTTGAATATTAAACAGCTCATTCACATAACATCAAACAGAATTGCCGTGGAGAAATGAATGCGTAATTAAATAAGTCAAGCTTTGTGAAAAAGAGCTGAGCTTTCCCCAAACTAGACGGTTAATTAGAACACGTTATTTCTTAAAAATAAATAATGTGGCATGTTGTTTTCACTGATAATCAGAAATAGTAAAACATACACAATCAACTGACCAAAGTGTGCATGTATCCATAATAGACATTCTGATTCAATTAATCTACAAAGGACGTGCTTGTTTATGGAACATTCTTTTATAGATTTACAGTCAAAAAACTAATATTTATACTAATATCTAATAACAGAACTACTTGTTAACATTAAAACCTTTTGACTCGCAAATAAAAAAGCAGACAAATATATTCGGCTCCATATGCCAAGCTTACCCAGACAAAAATCCGGAGTGGACCTGTCTGATTTCAACAGTACATGACTTGAGGTTCCGCATAGATTATTTAAGAAAAATGGTAATCTGTAAACATTTACAGAGCACTGCATTCCCAAGTGGTGCGGGGCAAAAACGGGTCTACAGTAGAAACAAAGGCATTCTTTCATCTATTTAAACAGAGAGGTGGCGGGGCAGTCTCTCATCAGACTGCTTGGGCCTGCAGTGGAGCTACACAGAGTCCGGTCCGGAGCCATGTGACCTCTGCCCTCTCTCTCCAGATACATCACCTGAGGGGGTTGAATTTGCACTTGAAGCAAAACCCCGAGACAACTCTTTATAAATAGAGCCCTAAACCATTAGAAAAGCAGAGCAAAGAAATCTCTTGTCGTGGAAAGTATGCGGGCGCACTGATATTTAGAACGGTCTTCCTGTAATTAACTCTCCCCAGAGAATTTGTAGTTAGCAGCAGTGAAATTACTACCAGCTTCCTAATACATACCACATGCCTGTGTGCTCATGCCAGACAGAGTGGATACAAGGATGTGACAAAAATATGGTGTTACTTTTGTGAAGTCAACCATAATATTTGTTTTCCTATTTATTTACTATTGTGTCTGAACCTAGCTGAGCTGGAGTCACGTCTTCCCAATGTTTTGTGATATAATACATGCCAAACTGCAATAAATGACAAAACTATAGTATACATTAATTTCAAATCACAATTTAAATTGCAAGATGCTTACATTCTGACATAAACTTATAGAGAATGAAGAACAAATATTAGCATGAATATCCTATGTCAGACAGTATAAGAATAAAGAAGGAAACATGAAAATTAATATAACAGAAATAAGATAAGTAAGTCTAGCAAGATAAAAGTATAGATTTTTTTACTAGTTTACTTTTGGATTTTAAATTATTTGTATTCCTGTTTTCTGCAAATCCACTTAAATAATGCTATTCAATCAAACATCAGATACCTAGTAAACAAAAAAAACTAGTGAAGAACAACTGCCCCAGTGACCTAAACGAGTCAAAAACCCATGTTGTAAGATTACATTCATACATCAGCTTTACTTAAAAAGCTCATTCATTCCCCTCATTCAGCAAATGCTAATGTAAATACATGCAGTTGCGTGACACTTTTAAGCTCCGTTTCCTTTTTCCGTGCAAGTTCAAATGCTCATTTATATGCGACTACGGAGGCAAAGCAATTAAATTGTCAGAATTAACAAATGAGTTTTTAACGCAAGGGCAGCCAGGAGTGAAGTCAGGAGGTGCGTATTGATCACAGGAACAGAGACATTAGTCTTCAGGTATTTACACTGCTATGAGTTGCCCAACACCGTAGCTCGCACCTAGCCAAATCAATCCCCAGAAAAGATGGCGATTTCCAGCCATAAATACATATCTTACCAAACTACCAGCCATCCGCCTTAGGGGTGTAAATCGGACCACTGTTTCCTGGCTGGCGATGAATGATCGCAATTGTGCATGCCAAAAAAGGAGAGGTTTTGATATGATGATGTATTTTGAGTGATGAAAAAATCTTTTGAAAACAAGCCTGTCTGTATTCATCAAAAATAAATGCTGTTTCTTTTAAATGCATATCGCTGTTATTTGAGGGGGAGCTGCTATGCCTTTTTCATCCAAATGTTAATTTTATATATTTTTTTCTATTATCTCAATTCAAAGTATAGCGCACAATCTGACTACTGGATTGCTGAATATGAACACACACACACACACTCTCACACACACACTCTCACACACACACACACACACACACACACACACACACACACACACACACACACACACACACACACACACACACACACACACACACACACACACACACACACACACACACACACACACACACACACACACACACACACACACACACACACACACACACAAAATCATGACTTTCTCTTCCACATGTCATGAGAATAATCACAGCCAGATATGACCCTTGTGCTCTGTTTAAAAACTTGAGATCTGGTCAAGACTTTCATTCACTTCCGCAACAAAATTAGGGTCAGCAGAAAAGACACAAGCTTTCTATGAAGGATCATGAGCATCAATTAGCTGCTTTATGTTGTTCGTTTACTTTTCAAAATCACATATTAATATGAGTTAAGAATTGTATTCATTAGAAAACTAAATTATTGATTAAAAATGCAAATTTTCATAATATTCATAATAGTTTAATAGTGTGTAGGTTTATCCTGTATAGGTTTTTAGATAAAGTTGAAGACAATTAATGCATGCACATAAATACTTGATGGAAGGATTGATTATTTCCTGCGCTGGATGGTCACTGGGGAAGCATTTGAGTACAATGAAGGGTTTTAAGGCCTCAAACTTTTAGGTTCCATTTCAAAGGTGATCCAAAGTGTTCCTTAAGGAGCACTTAAACTTAACCAAGTCCGAAGTTAGCAAAAGAAAAAGGGAAGAATACAGAAAAGAAAAAGTGGAATGATGGAGCAAAAAGAGAGAAATCACTGGGTCCCCTCAGGGCCCTCCATTCAGCTGCATATTATGACCATTAGGGCGGCACATCAGTCTCTGAGGATGCTGGGATTCTGAGCACTTATTGCTTTTAGATCACATTCTTATTGACTTCTGTCACATTGGTCGTTTGTCTTGAGGACCTGTGTCATTCTGAAGGGGACTAAGCAGTGACATATTGGAGACATTTTTTCTTAGAAATGGCCCCATTTCCGAGGGGTGCAATAGGTTAAGCTGCTCAAGTCCAAGTACTGAATGGCACTGATTGTAAAGCCAGCTATCTCTCAGTTTGGGTAAAAACTCGTCAGAAACAAAGGTGTCTGCAAAACATTTTAACTCTCACATGCTGTATATGCATTACTGCACTGCATGAAGTGATAGAGCAGAGCTCAATTCAAACATAACAAACCAAAAATAGGAATGGGTTAAAATGAGCTTGCTGTACATCTAAATGCAAGGAGAATGTGTTGTACACAGAAGCAATCATACAGACATTAAATGAGGGTGGAAGAGGGAACACAAGCCCCTGGTGAGTTTAATAACAACAAGTTTACTTGCAATGACATGGTAAAAACCAACCTAGAATGGATAACCCATACTCAATATGTGGAGATCATTATGGAATACATGAAGCATTTTTCAAACGTGATGACTTATTTAATAAAGAAAACATAATGAGAAAAATATTAGGTAATCAATTATGCAGATTTGATATAAATCAAGTCACTGTGTGGAAAGCAACTTAAGGGGCTCGTTTTTAATTTCTATACTTATACAAGTGAATAATTAAATATGCATGCATTCATTTCTCTGCATTAGATGCAAAATGAAACTACATTTGCAACAATATTATGCCTACATATGCATGCATCTTTTCATGATAAAACTGGCTTAAGTTTATAGTCTGATATTATAGAGTAATTTAGAAACTTAATTAGATTTTCGACATTGCATGATAAATAACAAAAAAACATTTGTTTTTATTGTTTTCCTGCAGCGATGTGAAGTAGTTTTAATGTGTCTTAAATTATATATTGAGATTCACTATTAGATACTGTCTAAATATTCACAGTACTGGGGAGTCACTAACTATAACTAGTGACGCTACTAACTTAACTGGATTTTTCATCTGTTCTTTAAGCAGTATAGCTTTTTCAGTGACAAGCTATAATTTATCCTAAGTTACTTTATACATGTTTGCAATGCAGCATGACAAAACACTACATAACTTGTTTTAAATTCATGTGCTTTATTTATGTTTCATTTTGAACCAGATTAAGTTCACACATTTATATTTCTCTACTTAATTTAAGTAGAAAAATACAGATCCCGTACACACATATTTTCTCATCTAGTGTATATAAAAAATTTCATCCAATGCACCTACAATTTCTACAAAGTGAAAATCTCTACATAAAAGACCTCAAATATTTAGCTAAAAGCTGCTACTTATAGCTGTTTTTAGTCACTAAAACTGTGTGAATACACACATATGTTTAGTGCTGTCACCAAAATTTAACTTCATTCTTATTTGTAAATACTGCTCTGACGAAATAATAGGTATATATATATATATATATATATATATATATATCTTACATATTTTAGAACTTTCGCCCCTTATATAGCTTCAAAGTAGTTTATTTTCCTGTTAGTATCATGTAGTGTAGATAAACTCAACAACAATACTCGTTTGGAAAAGTAGATAACTTCATTAAATCATAAGTAACTTGTAATATGGAAAGCTACGGTTGTAAACTAGCATCCCCAACAATGATGCACACACATCTAATACAAACACAAAGAACTTTGCTACTAGCTCTCCCACTAACTTCACACACAGCTTTGCTCACCTTTAATACCAGCTGCTGACATGCATGGGAAGGAAGGAACACATAGTGACAATTTAAGAACAATTAGCGGTACTTAAATATCTGAGCTAATGAGAGGAACTGCATGTGGTAAATAAACAAATTAGCAGCAAATTACTGTCATATTATTATCAGAGGCAAAGGCCTCTGGACAGTGAGATAATGTAATTTAAGTTTTCTTTTTTGCACTATAAAGATTTTACAGTGACTTTAATTTTACAGCCGTGTACCTGTTAAAGCGATACAGCTCTACAGACTGGGCTGTGTTTTGTGTGTGAAAGAGTGTAAGCGCATGATATTATGTGACTATGCATTACCCACCATGCTCTGCTGCAGCCTTGAGCGTGGCCTCAGAGTGTGTGGACCCAAACGGGTTCCTGATGAAGCGCCGACGTCTCCTCAGGTCATCCTCCCAGTTGTCCAGGCGCCAGAACTCCCGCGGTCTGCTGCCGAAAGGAAAGAGAGAGAGAGAGAGAGAGAGAGAGAGAGAGAGAGAGAGAGAGAGAGAGAGAGAGAGAGAGAGAGAGAGAGAGAGAGAGAGAGGCACATATGTTAGCAATTAGCCAATGCAGTGAGAAGTGGCACAGGCAGAGCTGCATAATACTGGCCTTGTTTGCTGCAACCTTCTTCAGTGCAAAGTGCACTAACTAGAGAATGGCTAATATCAGATAGTTATGGCAATTGTGATGATTATTGTTAATAATAAAATATACCTGGGCTTTGAAAATATTTGTAGCTAAATATAAAAAAAAAAAAAATTTCTGATTTATTTAAAGGGCTATTTTGCTTTAGTTTTCAAACATATTAATAGTATAGGAATAATATTAATGTGCAGCAATTTATGAAATATATTTGTTTAAATATTAAATCAACTATTTTCCCCTATGTTTTGAGGTGAACACTACGCAGTATTGCATAATATAATAAAGACTGAATTGCAAAAAATACAGTATTTCAGTAGATAAATTCTGTATAAATATGTAGTTTAACATCACGTAATCAGATTGATACACTAAAAAGTGTCTGAACACACTAAAAAAGTATAGATTTCACAATAATAAAATACAATAAATCTAAATAATAATAATAACCACGTCCTACCAAGAGTCAAGAAAGTATATAGTTTTAAGCTAGACAAAAAAAAAATATATTAAATAAAATAATTTACAATTATGACAAAAAAGTATATAGCACATACACATGCTTATATAAAAACACGTATATAAAATCAAATAAATAATTGCCAATTGATCTACCTAGCCTATAGCAGTGAAATAAAACAGTTAAAATGATGCATGTGTGTTCTAATTTTAGAAGTCACTTTGCACACAACTCCAGAAATGTTTGTCCTTGGGAGTAACAAAAGAGGCCTAGATTTTTGCAGCACCTCAAGAAGGTGAGACGAGAGCTAAATACATCACACTGAGAATCAGCCTGCTGACACAGCAATCCAGCACACACACACACACACACACACACACACACACACACACACACACACACACACACACACACACACACACACACACACACACACACACACACACACACACACACACACACACACACACACACACACACACACACACACACACACACACACACACACACACACACACACACACACACACACACACACACACACACACACACACACACACACACACACACACACACACACACACAGAGAATCAGGCAGTGCTGTGGTTCCAGGCTCATTTCTGAGCCCAGCAGGACACCTTACAGCAGGACTGCTGAGGAGAGGGACCACATTTGACTCCGTGTCCTTCACCTTTAGCCATCTTCCCTCCAATTTGCACCTCTTACCACTGTAAAGAAAACTAAACTTCTTCCTCACTCTCCATCTCTCTCTTTCTTTCCATCTTGTGCTTTTGTGTTTTCTCTCGGTGTGTGTGAAAATATTCATTTTTAATGAAGGTACAATCAGGCGAACAGTTATGAGATATTACCCCATTTAGATTCAAAGGACTTTAATTAAAATAATCTCTTGAAATATTCATTATTTTTAGCCCCTGAGGTGCACGGAAAATACATTTCCATCTCCATAAATGAGTGTAATATCCAAAAGCTTGCTTAATTTGAAATAGAACGAACTAATTTCAGGCTAGGTGACGGAAGGGTATAATTTGTTGAATCAAATTAAACTCATTTTTTGTGCTGTAATGCACAATGGCATGAGCAATTAATTACACATGAACACAGAAGAAAAACTAATTTTGAACCTAAAGAAACCCATGTGCGATTTTCAAGGAACGATGTGATAAATATTGGTTTTGTGAATCTTAAAAAATGAAGATCAGTGATCATATGCCATCCAGAAGGACCGATCCCAGAGCGGGCTGGCGGATCCTCTGTGATCCAGCAAGCGAAAGGGGCTTGTGGTGGGGGGACGACAGCGAATGGCTTTAGCAGTGGCTCTATAGCCGCCCTCCGGCTGATTTACTGTAGCCGCTGTGAAATATAACTCTCTAAGTCCATTCTGTTCTGTGGAAGTGAGAAGAAGTTTTATCGTGCAACAGGGCCTCCACACCCAGGCCAAATAAATCAGGATAACGGCCACTTAAGAGCCCTCCCTAGTGCTCACCTTCTTTTTTTACGCCAGCATACTTCTTTAACAATCGCCAACAAACACGCTATTATGAACTAAAATACCATAGAGGTGGAAAAAAAGGAGAGAGAAGGAAAGTATTGAAAGAAGGAGTTGAGAAAATAGATAAATCAAAGAGTGGTACAGCAAGTCTTCTCAGAATTAATGATTCTAGGAGAAATAAAAACAGACAGAAATACTTCTGGAAATAGTTATGGCATGCAAAATACACATTTTAAAATCCTGCTTAAAATAGCTTATCAGGCGTCTAGTGCCGGGAAGGTTTGGGGCTATCTGAGTGCTGCCGGTTTTTCTCCGAAGTGTGATCGATTCGCTCTGCTGCAAAAGGCTCAAAACAAATCCCGTCTCGTAAAACTAAAGAGAGAGCGCTTAAAACACGAAAATAAAAACAATTCTACTCTTCACTTAAAAAGCTCACCGGCTCGACTAATACGAGACATTAATAACTGATTTATTTAAGACAGGAAAAGGAGATGTAATTTAAAGGGAGATGTGAGTTTTCCTGGAGAAGCACTGCTCCTTGGAGACCATTTACGGCTCAGGCAGACAGCAATGCCTTTCTGTTAAACGTTTCAAAGGAAATGTTTACACACAGACATGAGTAAAACCAAAAAAAGAAGAAACAGCCCTTAGAGTTACAACTGATATGTTAGTAAAGAAGGGGAACCAAGCACAGTGTACATGCACAAAACACATGCAGTAAAAATAGTGCATGACTCCACCACTCTCTTGGGTTCACCTAATCACTAATGAATGAGAGTGTATTAATACAACAACAATACAATAACCAGGACCTTAACAGTCCCCCTTAAAAGTGTATCCCACAGAGTTGTTTTTTCTCAATTCCTACCTCTAATTGCATTCAGATGGAACTCAATTATATACACCATATTCCTACTTTGCTGTCACTATTTTCCCAGTGTAATGCAATCATGCGCTTGCATATGCTATAAAGTGTAAATATACATGAATATTTAATCAGCAGGAATGCACATGGGTAGAAGTATTAGAGATCTAAAAGAGTGCAACCTTGACCACCCACTTATTCATTTCTGCTTAGGAATAAAATAAAAAAGTAAAGTGTTCTAAGCCAAACCAACGAACTCTAGAATGAATAAAATCACCAAAAACTTTGAAAATAGCAAAGGTATTTTATGAATGAAGAACTACAATCCCATGAAGCATTGCGAATTTCATTGTCAAATAAAAATGGTGGTACAATATAAACTATTCAAAAAGAAGAAGAAAAAACTGCCCTCGTCTTCCAGGGCTCCAATAAGGCTCCAGATTTAGCTATTAATGCAAGTTTAAAAAAATATACAATTGAAATCATGCTTTAAAAATAAGTTATTCGCTATAATGGTTCTCCTTTTTACAAATTATTACAAATATGCACAATATTCACAATCAAATGTCAAAATTCAAGTTCAAGTTCAAATTCACACATCCGTTAAACAACAGGAAGAAAACAGTGGTAGGAGAGAGACAGAGAGTCGGGTTCATTCCATATTGTCCCGCCTGTCTGTGAATAGATTTCCCTCTATCTAAGCAGCAAAGAGGTGTTTGCATGTGATAGTTTCCTCCATGTAAATAGCCACTCCATCATTCTGGCTTCCAACGTTCATTAATTAAAATGATCACCGAAGGCACAGAGCAGATCCAAGGAGCTCCACTCCTGTCAGTCTCTGAGAGAGCAGATATACAGAGAGGATCAATCTGTCTGCAATACAACACCACGCCGGCCACTGCAATTAGTCGAGCAGCTGGAAACACGTTCGCAGCCTCCACCGCCACCCAGACACAGTGACAATAGAGCCCTAATGAAGGCAAAGGAAGCGTGTGCGTGTGTGTAATCCAACCGCCATCAATCCCAGCAGCAGAATCAGCTGCACATTCCACGCAGCAAGTGTTTTCACAGCAATAATGAATTATTCATCCACCCTCCCCATCCATCCATCCTTTCCTTCTTCCAAAGGGGGTTTCTAACAGGAATTACGCCAGCGCCTTCTCAAGACAACGACAATTACAAAGCACAATAGGCCTCTAGAACCGGGTACGTATCCGTGCCGCACGGGCACAATTAGTAATTAGTACGCTCGTAAAGCAGCCATGATGGAAACAGACCCATAAATGGCAATGGAGAGTTGAAATTGTCTTATTGGATATACAGAAAGCAACACTCGAGACCCTCCTCCAGACGTGCTTAATGTAAACCACATTTGGCGAGAATTTAACGCGAGCAGGGACTTTTATAAGCGCTTGTTAGGTGTAATTGAAGTCTTTCTTCTCACCCAGTACCAGTGTAAGTGCTGGGTCGCTGGCTGTAAATCTGAACCGGTTTACCAACAGAGATGATGAACGGGGGGGCTAATCGTAATGCAGTTTAATACAGATGGTGACCCATTGAGTTAATGAATAAGGGAAATAGATCGGAGAGCGAGCAGTAAACAGTAGGACAGAGAGAATCAACAGAGAAGAGGGTCATGTTTTATAATCTCCTCTTTAAAGCTTCAATTGCGCTCCTAAATTGTAGGTTTGCATAAAACAAGCCACACTTCAAGTCTACTTGACTCGAGGGAGGTGTCATAATAAACAAAGCATTTAATTGGGCCATGTGTTGAGAATTTCAGTGTGTGTGTGTGTGTGTGTGTGTGTGATGTGGAATTAATGAGGTGTTTTTTGGAAGTTGCTGAAACGGAGAGGCTGGCTTGTGCCGCCACACTTCAGAAAGGCATCAGTCTCACACTCCAGCAGCGTTATAAAAGCCTGCAAGGGTTTCGCTGCAAACACAGGCTCTAAATTACACACAGGAACAAACATACCCACATATGCCCACTCAAGAACAACAGGCCTGGAGGCTTGAGAATACTTTTTCCAACACATGACTAAAAACACACATTATCATGTCTTTCAAAAAAATTGGTGTAGGATTTACTTAGAAATTAAAGAAATTTAACAAATAATGTCAAAGAAATGACAAGAAACATATTAAATTAAAGATTTTAAGCAGAAAGACAGAAATATAGTGTTTTCTTGTAAAACATAATCCTAAGGCTGGGCGATAAATTGATAACGATAATTATCGTGATATAATTTTCCTTGATAAAAAGGTAACAATCGTTCAATAAATGTTCAATATAATGTTAATACCCCAAAAGCAGAAAAAACAGTGCTACTCATTTGAACTTCGCAACACAGATCATTTCTCCGCTCCAAAGTTCAAACGGCTGCGCAGTGCAAGCTCCCTACAGCAGATGCGTAAAGTGGCTGATGAGACTAAACAGTGGTGCGAGATCCAGTGTGAAGCTCTTGAACTCAGGTAAGAACACAAATGACTCTGTGATTTATACAAGTTTAAAGCCAGATGCATCGCCGCTGATAAACAGGAGAAACACTGCTATACAGTCAGAAGGTTTTTCAATCTACAAATCGTCATCATTTACCATAGATTTACTGTAGTAACACTAACTGCACCATGGTATTGTGGCAGAAATGTGGGTATTAGTACTGTGTTTTTATTTATTTTCAAAGTAGCATATAGGTTACAACAAACAAGAAAATGTACCAGACAACTACTACCCCCCACAACCCTCTAAATGTTATTATATTATTAATGTAGACATGTATTAAATGTATTAAAGGATGTATTAAATGTAAAGGGTAATATATTATTGTATTTACTAATTTATGTATTTACACTACAAATACCTAGAAACCCCACTGTTTTTATTACCTAGAAACCCCATGTTATTGAGGTACATGATATTGTGCAACAGATTTTAACAATTTGTCATGATCTTTATGCTACTATGGAAGATCTAAAGTCAGTAAAATGCATATATAAAATAGGTAATATGTCCCATATATAAAATTGATTTTACAATTGTTACTGATTTTGATAATGAACATAAATGTACAACTACATCCTTACTGAAGCTATTACTACTATCAAATGAGCATTTCTAAGAGATAAAAAGTAATATTTGTATTAATATTATCAGGCCACACAAACCTGTTTCATGATTTGAAACAATATCACTCATTAGAAAATGCAGAAACTAAGAAATTCATTTTTATATTAAGATATTTATTTTGTTGAGGGAAAATGACTGGAAAAGTGTTTGTCATGTTCTGACCATAAAGAGTAGTTTAAAACCACAATTAATGGTCTGGTTTCTACAGCTTTACCTTTGGAGCAAAAATCTGCCTTTAAACTTGAAAGAAATAAAGATCTGACATCGATTGTGATAAGTATCGATATAAACTGATATGGAAAAAAAATTATTGTGATAATTTCATATCGCCCATTTAATGTAAATATCACTTATCACATATATTTTTCATTGTGTGTAATTTCCAATCCAGTTTAGACAAATTATGCTAAATATATTGATCTACAAGCTTCTTGAATGTAACAGAAAAAAATAAACAATGCATACTTTGAAATGAAAATGACTCACAAAAATGGCCTTGATTAAATAATACAATTAGATACCAAATCACCTTCCACACATTCAGACGTTCTTCATAATGTCATGTCTCTATGAGATCCGTGCTGCTAATCTTTACTGGAAAGCATTCAGATGCTCCATTACAAAATGCTGATTTTGTCAGTATCTGAAAATTGGACTCCTATGAGGATATCATGTTGTTCTTTTTTTTTTTTTGACAAGGACAAACGATTGCCATCAATCAGGATGGAGAAAAACACATCAAACCCTAGTCTATTGGTACCTGCGTGGCCTGTTTATGAGTTTAAACCCATTAAAAAAATATTGAAAGCTGCCGCAGGATGCAACATCATTTACAAAAAGGGCAAAATGATCCTGCAAGAGTGATGATGGTTTCTTAACCGGCTATCCGTTCAAAAGCCATATGTGTGTGCAGGCGTGTGTATTCTGGGCTGATATTACATGGGGTTCATTTCTGGCATGGAGATTATGTAAATGACAATAATGTGACCTTTAGCATAACAAACGGGCCAGACAGAGCACAAGTTGCATACATCACTCCTGCACAGGGCATTTTAGAGACAACTCGCAGTCATTTATAACCTTTTCCAGTGGATTAATGCAGTTGCAGTCGGTGTGAACACATCTCTCTTTGTGCCTTTTTCATTAATGCCTGCGATTGCCACTGCTCAAATTGCTCTGTATCGCCGAGATTATTTCATACGATTTGCATAAGCCATGTGTTTATGGAAACTGAATGGATGAATTGAATATTTGTCATGCAGAAGGGCAAGCACGGGTCTGTCTGTCAAACTACTGGCAATCGTGGCCGTCTGGAGTCTCAAATTAAACTGTGAGAGAGGAAATCAGAGTGACTTTGTCTGATTAAGGTGGCAATGTCCATGCAGAGCATTCAGTGGCAGTGATGTTGTAGTGTATGCTAATGTCTTTCTAAAGGTAGGCATAAGGTCAAGAGCAGCACATGATCATGACATCAGTGACAGAGCATCTGTGCTACATGTTAAAGGAGAACAAATGGCTTTTCTCTGCATTTTACTGGTTTGTATTTATTCATGCATTGCTTACTGTCATCTTTTTAATTTGCATTTCATACATTCATCAGGGCCCATGGTTCTTTCTTCAACACTTTTTCCAGATCAAAGAAAGAATGATAATGAACCGTTTTTCAAACTTTAATCCATTCTCTGGGTTGAAAAACTACAATGGCAAAACTCTATTGCACAATCTGTAATACGTATGGTTCATTATGCAATTGTGGTGGAATTATATATAACAAAGCACACTGATTAATCAAAAATGTATATATTAATTACAATAATACACATTTTCTTCAAGGTCACAAAAAATAAAAACAAAAATAAAAATAGCTACCATGATCTTTTTCTCAACTGTGTCACTCCGAATAAATACATAAATAAAGTGGTTAATGTGCTGTTTCCAGATAGCAGAAAGCAGGAGAAAAAACTGATTTAATATTTATTAGGGATGTGCATCTCATGACTCAAGCCGATACGATACGCATCTCAATGCATAGCCAATGCTATGATACATGAAAGATACATTATGAAGCATCTACCGATGCGATGCGATACACCCCTATTACGATGCAGTGCGATCCGATTTCAATTCGATTCAACACAATGCGATTCGAAGCAATATGATGCAATGCTGAAAATATGATCACTTTTAATGTCTTGAGGCCTGTTTCATAAAACAAGTTAACCAAATAAGCCAGGCTTATTTCAGTTAGTCTGACTCATTGTCAAATGATTTGGTTCCATAAAGCAATTTTAACATAGAAATAGATTAAGTTTAGTCACTGTGGCAACTTATGCTGGGAAACTAAACTGGTCTAAAGCAGGCTAACTGTCAGGCTAAGCTGAGTTCCTCTAACACTGACCAATAGGAACACAATGATATTAGCACTGTCTAACATAGTATTTTGTTACTTTTTTTTTTTTTACAGTTTCTAGCCATGCAGCCTTTCTCTCTGGTTTTATGACAGCTGTACCTTTTATAGTTTGTAGAACAGATAGCAGAACATTATAATATTATGATCTAAAATTGCTCTTTAAAGCATTAAAATAACTAAATTAAAAGTTAAAATCACTGAATTAAAAAGGAAAATAAATAATAAAGAAAATGACTATATTTTAACTGCTACAAGAAACACATCAACTCATTTGAGCTTAGTAATAATTAGTACTGTACTAGCTTACTGTACTACTAATGCACTTATATGTAGGTTTAAATTCTACAAAAGACCCATTTAATGTCCAACAACACATTTTAGCAAAATGTATATTTTACTCTGAATCATTTTTGCTCCTATTCGATTGCGCTCCGTCTGTGTAGCGCACATGCGCAAAGCAGTGCTCGTTGTTTTTGCGTAAGCTTCGCACACTCCTTAAAGCAAAATGGATATGTTTGCATGACTTTCTGACATTTACAGATTAAAAAAATATACCTGTGACATGTCAGTTATCCACTGAAGAAAGCACAATGTCTCAAATGCATTAAACAGCACAGACATATTGGCTGTTTGCCGTGGTGGATTGATTTGATCCATGATCGACATTAAGGGCTGCCTAGTAAGTTGTTGTTTGTTAGCATGTGTTTTTGGCATACAATTATGTATGAATTTATAATGTCATTAAATGTTTAGTTTTGAAATGTTGTTGTATGCATTTGTCATTTTATTTAATTTCTTCATTTTCTTAAATGTGTATATATAGTATTTATAGAGTTTTAACTTAAAGTTTTAGTTACTTTTTCTTATTTGTAAGTCGCTTTGGATAAAAGCGTTTGCTAAATGACTAAAAATTTAAAAAAGTTAAGTAAAAGTTATAAATAAACATGCACAAATAAGAGAGATTGTGTAAACTTTTGTTAGAAACGATGAATCGCGATTATAAATGCCAACTTGTAGCCGATGCACACTTTTTAAACCGATAAAAAGTGTGTGCCCCCCCTCACAAGATCATCCAATGGAAAAAAGGTCACATATTCACCTATTTTTAACTATTTTATCAAAATAAAGTAACAATCAAGCAATAATATCAAATATTAAGATTTAAAATAACTTTTTATAGATATGTATATATACTACAAAATGCAATTTATTCCTGATTTTAAAAGCACGGTGAAGACACAAGACAAGAAAAAAAAAACAAAGAGAGAGAAAGAATGTCAGAGAAGGACAGAGGAAAAAGAGAAGACCATAGGGTGAAAGCTGTAGAAGAGAAAGAAAGAAAGAAGTGAGAGAGAAATATGGGTGAGATGGGTAACGGATGCCCCATCGCGCTCCAGGGCGGGAGTGAGAATTTTATGTGTCCCTCTTTCTGCTTTCGCTGCAAAAGCAAACTGCTGGATCACAAAGATAAAGGAGATTTTTTGGTGAATGGTGAAAGTGTTGAAATAAATGACCCGACCGGAGCTGCGTGTAATTACTGTGGCCCAGAGAGTAACAATCTATCACAGTAGTGAGGGGGTGACAGAGTGCTAAGGGGTTAGTCAAAGGAGATAGCCTCTGACTAACTACTGGACCTCAGCAATCGATACTTTCCTGATGTTGTTCCTGAGAGAGCGAGACAGAAAGAATGAGAGGAGGGAGAAAAAGCCTTAAAAACTTCCCAAATGGCTTTTCATTCAAATATTGATCAGGGCCTCCTATCGTGACCTTGCTCTGTCACGGCAGTATACTTTCTTAAGGGCATATGAAAGTCATAAATCTGAGTTGCTACAGAGGAAAAGTGTGCGTGGTGGTGTGTGTAATGGCTCCTGCTGCATCAGAGGCCCGTTTGGTACTTTATGTAGGGACATTCCATTATAAGACCTCCTTTGAGAGGAGGATGATGGGAAAGGCTAAGGGACAGATAAGAGCCCCTGAGTGTTAAGAATCACTCTGTCTCAACAGCCAAAAACAGCGAATATTCAGAAGTATGTCGTCTCTTTAATATTGGCATTTGGCACAGCTATTTTTTATCTGAATATTTAGCTAAAGACTAGATACTTAGCAGCACCACTTTTAGACAACAGATCAGTAATTGTGCTTCCTGTAGCCATAATTTCTGGACCCTTCTACCAGCATTTAGTCATTAGACCGAATAAGGCAGGGACAGTCCACTTGTACATGAATGAATTAAAGAAATGGACTCATACATATATGAATGAGAGAACACACAATTAAAAGAGACAATTGTCATAGATTTTTTTTTTTCTCATTTAGGTAGATAAGACCTGTACTTGCATGGCTGAAGATGTACATTACAAATATGGCTACCGAGTGAACTATTTAGCTTTATAGCAGAGGTTGGCAACCAATGGCACATGTGCCAACATTGGGACATGGAGGGGTATGTATTTCGATTAGATGAAGTCCCTCTCACCTGCATATTGATAAATATTTTGAGGTAATCCTTTCTCATAGTCACTGAGTCTCTTTCAGACAAACTATTTGTGTGATAACTTGTTATAATGAGTCACTGATATTCATGATGCAGATCCAAGTCTGAAGTGCCGTACAAGGGCATACAGCATTTCTGGCATCACAGACCTGCTGAAAAGACCAGCGTTGCTGCTGGCCGAAGACTCACTGATTAACTAAATGACAAAAACCTCAAGGCTATCTTTTTGCACTGCCAACGGATGACCAGAATAATCATAATAAGCATGCTGTTCAATACCTATAGCCTAGTGGGCAGTGTGCCGAGATGTGATGCCTTTGTGTTACGGGTGTCCCGAGTTCGAATCCCGGCTCGAGGACCTTTCCTGATCCCACCCCCCTTTCTTTCCCACTTCGCTTCCTGTCTCTGACCTTTCTCAAAATGAAGTATTGCGTTGCAATTCATTTGCACTTTCTCTAGAATTAACACATCCTGTCTATGGATACTCTCATATGTGCCAAATGCTGGTAAAAATTGTCAAAATTATACAAAAAGAGAGGTCTCTATTGACTATTGATTTTATTAGGGTTGTTTTTTGTAATTGCATATTTAGCAAAAAGTCAGGTCACACTCATGAACGATCATCGTTTACATTAAAGATCATTGATGTCACTTCAAAATACACATGCACATCCCTAGAAATAGCAATATATGTAATATGTTGGCAGCATTATGCTGTTATGCTTAATTATTTGAAACAACCCAATGAATTCACTACGTATCTTACATTTGGGGATTTAAACCAAGCCAAAGTGTATCGCAACTTGAATTAGTTATTTATGTGTTTTTTCTAAATTTTTTTTTTGTCTTAACATAGGAATGTATTAACTTAAAGGGTTAGTTCAATTTTTAGTGTATTCGAGTTACTCGAGTAACTCGAGGAATAGTTTCAGCCCCAGTTTGGAATGACATGAGGGTGAGTAATGACAGAATTTTTTAATTTTTTGGGTAAACTATCCCTTAAACATAGGAAGCATTTTCGGGAAAATTAAAATATTCATAAGAAGAAAATAGCAGTGAAGATTTTTTTTTCTTAATGTTTTGTGAATCCAGCCTCAAAACTGTATCTTAGCCAGAAGGATAACTCTATCAACCTACTTTACCAAAAAAAGATCATACTGGTTAGTTTCTTCTATGATTCACTGGTGAACTGTAATGACTAGCACTAACCAGCAGTGTGAAATAGCCTAGACAAACAAGGAAATTAATGGTCTAAGCTGATCTTTGAATCAAAACCATTAGTGGTAAAATGTCTTTTCAGCACTATATTTCTGCATTTTCAGTGGAACACTTAATGTGACTGCTGAACTCTGGGAGTTCTGGAGTATGTGGAGTCTGTCATGCTAACATATGGACAACATCAGCGCTACGGGAGCCGTTAATATGTCCTTCTTTGACACTTTGTTACTATTTCTTACAGTCTGGGCCACTGTTGTGTATATACAGAGCTAAATGTTTTCATTAGGACATATTTTAATCCATTTCCATACCGCAAAAGAGGAGAGCTGCGAGAAGCCATTTTCGCATCATTTATGTGATATATCCCAAGGAATCTGCAGCTGTCAAACCTTTACATGCTCTCTGGAGATTTACAGATAGACTGGGAAGACATTGTAAGCTGTGAAGCTTGAGGCACGGAAATGGGGCCGATACATCGGCTTAGAAAAGCTCTTCATGTGAAAAACATGAATGTGTTGCGAGTCGCCCACAGATGACAGATATTCTACATGGCTAATCCATGTTTACAGCTAACGTCTCAAGTAAGAGGTCCTACGTCTAGGTGTATCGCGGAGATTTGTTTGAAAGGTTTTGAGATTCTGTGGAAGAAAATCTAATTTGTTTTCATCATAGATGAAGAAGGGAGGATAAGAAGGGAGAAAAGAGAGTGGAACAGCTGCTCTCTCTCTATCTGGCCCACAGTCTTGTGGGATGTTTGTACATGGTTTCTCAAGTGTTTATAGCCAAACCGAGCCATTAATGGTACTTGTTAGACAGCTTATGAAGAAATGTAAATAATAGCAGGACATGTATATGTTATGACATACTGTAATCTGCTAAGTATTTTGCCTTATCTTTGCCAGGACCATGCAGGCCAAGTTGATAAAATCATTTATAGTTTAATTCTGCTTGTTTAACTCACTGATTTTCTGCATTCAAGAATTAATTCAACCAAAAATGAAAATTATTTTACCCACAGGTAATTTTTTTATTTTTTTTCCATAGAAAACAAAATTAGAAATTTCAAAGAATGCACCGACAATCTTTGTTTCAATGCAATTACAATAAATGAGGACTGAAGCATTCCAGGTACAAAAAGAATGCAAAAGCACTATAAGGGTAATCTCTAAAACTTGTGCACTATAAGTCGTCTTAAGCCATGCAACTCAATAAATCATATTATGAGAAATTAATTACTCCTGTTTATGAACAATCAATTAAGGGCTGCATTTTTCAGAAGCATTTTGCCCATTTTGCTTCTCTCAGTGAGTGTGTCAAAGAAAGTCAGGTTGGATGCCAAGACTTAGTAAATAACTTACATTTTAGTCTGATTCTCATAGAAAGCTATCACATGGCTTCAGGAGACTTGTAACATAGTGCAAGCACCATATCAACCACTTTCATGACACTTTTGCAATGCTTTTTCATTTTAAAATAAATAAATAAACAAATACAATTAATTGATAGTCTTAAAACGATATGGTTCATAATTGGTCATAGAAACTGATCTGAGCCATCTGAAGCTCTTTGAGAGACTGGATCTTTGCTTACTCTTGAATGTAAAAGCAGCTGAAGAGAAACTGAAGGTCAGATAAAACTGAGGCCATTGCAGCTAAAAATGAAACTAACAGGAGGGCACTCGAGATCACTCTGTTCGGATGTACAAACACAGTGTAATACTACAAAGAAGCACGGTATTTAGCATCCATTTCCTTCTTCGTATAGCTTTGGTAACATTAAAGAGTAAACAGAGGAACTAATAAGCCTTTACTGCGCGTCTGGATGAGGGGATAATCATAATAAAGTACACTGGGCAGTACTGGTACTCTACTACAGCTGCATTAAGCATACACTGGTAAAGGGAATGAGCTTCTAGAGGTTCCTATAAACCAGCACAAATGCTGTGCAATGTTTGTACTCTCAGTGGGTGGGAACCAACAGCCTGACATGCATTGGGACCTATAAGATATTATAGAAGATATATTATATAGGATGAAACCTTGTGACAGCAGTGTCCTGCAGCATGACATTCTGCACTTCATCAAAAACTACTTTAAACAACTGTCTGTTCATAATTATAATACATGCAGTTTGTCATTTTTATATTAAATGATCACATGGAAAATTTGTAATTACATAGATTTTTTTTTAGAAATTAACAATTGCTTTTAATTTTACAAAAGCACTTGAATAATGTGGATAAGAAAGAAATAAGAATTTGGCAAACAAAAACGTATTTATTTTTCAAGATTCTTTGATTAAAGGATCATATGATGTGATTTCAAGTTTTCATTTCTCTTTGGAGTGTTACAAGCTGATTGTGTGTAGATAAGATCCCTGAAGTTGCAAAGACTAAAGTCTCAAAACCAAAGAGATATTCTTTCTAAAAGTTAAGACTCGACCACGCCCACCTAAAACAGCTCATTCAAACACGCCCCCACATGTCTATGTCATGGTGTGGGAAGATATGCAGAAGACCGGCCAAATGTATATGCAAAGAAAGGTGGAACTATTATTCTCGCTATAGTATTGTTGCTGCTCGCCGGCGCCATGTCCTTTTTTGGGCTTCCAAAAGAGGACACAAGTAGAAATCAGTGGTTAAGTTGTGTTTACAACACTGTTCCAGAACAGTTCAACCCAAATATTCGAGTGTGTGCAGTAGGGCTGAAACGATTCATCGAATAACTCGAGTAACTGGAATACAAAAAATAATCAAGGCAAATTATGTGCCTCGAAGAATCGTTTTGTACATTTTACTAGGGGTGCACTGAGTTTACGGCCGCCGAAAATATATGCCGCGCCGCACCGCCCCCAGCAGTGTGCTCCGTTACCGCTCAGGCTCACCGGAAAAGCTAAGTCCGCTCAAATAACGCGCCGACAAGAAATGTCTATGTAATGTTAGTATACTTGTTCCTGTTTGCAGTAGCGCTGCTGTGCTGTGACATGCTGTAGTACAGCTGTAAAATCTCCTTCACTGATCTGCTCAAATGCTCTGCTCACATTCGCTGATAATACAGCTTTACCAGGGTTTTTATATTTTTATACATGTTCACTTAATGTTTCCTTACACCGAATCAAGGGTCATTTCTATTCATTTTCCACTGATTTACGTGATCTGATGAGCATTAACACATATTACTCGATCATATTTATGTATGTATGGATGGCAGAGACGCGCATTTTCCTTTAGCACACACACACACTGAAGTGCACGTGACCTCTCAATGAGGACATAAACACACAAACAACAGAACTGCTCTAATCACTTTATGAGCGTTTCGCCGTTATATTTGAGTAAAATATCCTGATATATATACACACTGTTGTATTTATATGTCTTTTTTAACAGTGTCAGCAGTAAAAAATGAGTACAAATTTGAAAAGTTTAAACTTATTTTTTTTAAGAAATTACAATATCTAACATGTTTTAATTTTAAATAAATTCTTTTTTTTTCACAAAAACAGTTTAATTTCAATAATGTTAAGATAATGAAATTTATGTTTTAGCCTTTTGATAACCAGATACACAACACAGAATTTCTGAGGAAAAAGAAAACATTTATGAGGCTATTTATACAAAACAAATAACAATAAACTAGGTGAGAGAAAATAAAACAACTTTATAATTGTAATTTTTTCAATCATATAATTATTTAACACCTAAAATACATTGCATGTAAACGTGTTTGTTTCAGGCAGTTGAATACATTGTGTGCACATGATGATGGTACACCCCACTCAGAGAAAGTCTGTCAGGACTATACATTTTTGGATAATTAGTCAAAAAAGTTATGTCTAATTTGTTCATTAGACCACAGTAAATAATTCATTAAGTGACAGTTGATATTTAAGGTTTTTAATATATTTTCTGTCCAAATTCCCATTTGATTGCTTATGTTTTTTTTAATTCAGTGTCATTAAAATTGAGAAAGTCTTACAAAAATGTTATAAAAGTCAAAAAATACTTATTTCTTTTACACAAGAAATGTAAAGGTTTACAAAATTGATCAGTTATTTACTTATAGCATACAGAGCACTGTATGAACCATGCTCCTTTAAAATGATCGTCACACACACACATTTCACACACACACACACACACACACACACACACACACCACACACCCACACCCACACACACCCACACCCACACCCACACCCACCCACACACACAACACACACACACCCACACACACACCACACCCACACCACACCACACCCACACCCAAAACAAGAGGTTTATTCTCCAAATAACTTTAAATTCATGCTGCTGAAAATGAGTTAATGTTATGTGTATGGACTCTTGTTTTTGTTCCAATTAACAACCGTCAAGCAACAAAGCGTCTTCTAAGATGACAGTAAAGGCTTGTGTCATGCTTGAGCTTTAGTTAGGAAAAGTTGGACAGTTAAGTTGCACAATGTTTAGGTTTTATTATTATTATTATTTTGATTTATGTCTTAGTTTTAGGTTGTACTATGTTTACCTTTTTAAAAGTAATTTGAAATAGATTTGGAATGTTATGCAATTAAATGCACTAAAGGGTTTCGTTTTCTCAGTTATTAATATGCAATTTCAGGGCCAATAACAATTTTATTTTAAAATTAATTTAAGTTACTTGTTCATTTTAAGGACTCTTATTTTCTCTTGTATTTATTTAGTATTGCTCTTTAAAAGATAAAAAGTAGTTTTTGCTGATGGCAATCAATGGAATTTTGTATGGCAATCGCAAAGGTGAGGAATACAAAGACAAATCATAAGGTGTTTCTACAGTGAAACCTGGTTTGGCAGTGTCCTAGTGGGGCTGCATTGTGTGGTGTGCTGCATTTTAGAGATGCATCAAATACAGACATGCAATGTTTATGGCGCGATGCAACGTGTGAAAGACAGTATAAGTCATTATAATCAGTAATTATCGTCCCCACTGGATGCAACAAATGCCTCGTTTATAATGTTTTATTTTTTGTAAACACGGCATCAATACGGTATGGGCCGTAACATTTACGTCAGACGCTTGAGGTATTCGGCCAATCACAACGCACTGGATAGCTGGCCAATCAGTGTACACCTCGCTTTTCAGAACAATGAGCTGTGTAAAAATCAATGCGTTTCAGAAAGGCAGGGTATAGAGGAGCAACAATAATGTACAATATGTGGAAAATAATGTGTTTTCGCATAAACAGTGCATTACACCAAATACATCAAATAATGTTCTTTTTCAGCAATGTCCTATATATATATATATATATATATATATATTATATATATATATATATATATATATATAGTAGAAACTAGAGATACTACTGTTTTGAATGTGAGGTTGAATTAATTTACCCAGTATTCAGTAAAATGCACTGACTCTCCTATCTTACATACTGTATCTTCTGTAAAATGAGATTTGTGGATGAAAGCCAGAGAGCGGCGGGCTGCACGCGTGATGGCGTGTGGTGGGAGAGAGGTGACGGAGTGCTTGTGTAGTTTTGGCAAGCAGGACAGCAGGGTGCTCTCATAACAGCCTGAGCGTCATTAACCAGTGGAATGATGTATGACTTGCATTACCTACACCAAATGTGACGTTAATGAAGCATCTCAAACAGCACCAAATGAGAACCTAAGGTGTCTGAGTGTGTGTGTGTGTAGAGAGAGAGAGAGAGAGAGAGAGAGAGAGAGAGAGAGAGAGAGAGAGAGAGAGAGAGAGAGATTTGTATAAGACTGAGGGGGCAGAACCTTTGTCCAGCTATTGTTATGCGTGATAGAATTCAACACTCCCATGAGAACAAGATTGTTTGTGTTCATGGAACAGAGAGAATGAGAAAGAAAGGTAGAAATCCTATTAAATCTCTAAAAATAGTGGAATAGTGGAAATTATCTAAAAAAAAACTTCAACTGGTTACATTTCAGGACATGGATATGGACATCAAGTGTTGGACCAACACAGTACCACATTTTTATCATACAAAAGGTATTAAGAAACCCTTGAAATTTAACATAATAATATATTAATGCACAAACTATACAAAGGCTGATCAATAAGCCAAATTATTACCATGAAAAAGACTAAACAAGAAAACAGACAATATTGTAAATAGCTAAACAACTTGGGACAAATGAAAAATAAAAATATAAATTATTTGAAATGTGCTATGATGTTGAAAACAATGTGTTAAAAAATACTGTAGCTAAAATCACATTATAAAATACAAATAGCCAAGAAAATCTGCAAAGATAACAAGCCTAGCTGAGCATGTTACAGTGCCCAGCATTCCTCCGCTCCTGATGGGCTGGGCATGAAATGACAAAGCACAGGATAAAATAGTAATGCTAATATTGATAGTTTGTCCATTACAGGTCAGCTAACTGTCCTCCGGAACAGTTACAAAGCTGTTAGTTTCGATTTCACAAGGCCGATCAATACGTGGGCATACTGTTTCAATTTTGCCTGCATTGATTTTCTCTATAACACCACAACCGTGCTGCATTCATCTCTCTGAAAGAAGGGAAGATTTGATTTACTGAAGAAAAATTGGAGTGCACATCACAAAGGTTTCTGCCGGCGTGGGCTCCTGACACAGAAAAGATGGATGTCCCCAGGCAGGGGTGCCTCTAGCCCCAAGGAGCTCCATTAGAGATCACTGGAGCTGCTGCTGGAAATGACTCGCATTAGAGGAGGAGAGAGAATGAGAGCGAGAGATAGAGTGTGATGGTGGGAAAAGATGAGAAAGGAAAGTGAGAAAATATTAAAAAAGAAGTGCGAAAGAAAGAAGAAAACAAGAACAAGCAAGAATCTTAAGAAAAACTGAACCGCTCCTGATAAAAACCTGGTATTTCTACAATAACTGCCAATTTTCACAAAGAAAATGCAAAACGGGGTGTGATTTTTTTTACATGCAAATGTTGGTTTGCCGATGCACTTATATTTACTACAAAGTAAAGATACATTTCCGATAGTAACAGGGTCAGAAAGGCTGAGTTTGAAGAAGGCTGGCAAGACTACAATTTATGTAAATTGGAGAAAACAAATTTAAAATAGGTGGGTGTACTAATTTTATAAAAAATCATACAAAATTGTAAAATAGGGGTTAATGCTTGTACACAGCTAAACAGTGCACATTCTCTAGTAATTTGAACAAAACAAGACCAAAGTTTACCTAATTTGCAGAAATTGTCAACTCTCAAACCATAGTATGCACTTCATATCTGCAAAATATTTCCTTCCTTTACGCTGTCTATTCTTTATTTAATTTGCTTCTATCTTCCTCATCTTCTCCCTGACAGTGTTTGAGGGCGTGGAACTGCTCTGAGCGCAGTAGCAGAGTGAATTTCCATGCTACATTAGTCCCACCATCAGAATGCAATGAAGGAGAATATGAGAGGAAGACTCATCTGTCCTGCGAGACTCCCACTCCTCCTCCTCTTCATCATCTCTCTTTCGGCCAGCCACTTTACTGGCATGTCATCTACATGAAAGATCATCTGTCTTTTGACCCAAATAAACATGACCACACCGACAAAAAAAAAAAAAAAAAAGGGGGGGAGAGAGTTGCGGCAGGCGGCAAGAAGAAAGAAAAAAAATGAATGCTGTCAGCAGCCTCATTTGTGGGCACTGTGTTCATTTTGTCTGGTTTTGGCAGACGCTACCGCCACATGTTCACCTGCGTCACTAGACGAGAGGGTGGTAATAGATAGACAGGTGGATGCCGCTGTCTGTCAATCTGAGATCCAATCAAAAAAGAAGGGCCACGGACAGTGCAGAACGGGACAGTCCCGAATCACCAAGTGGAAATGTGTGTGTGTGTGTGATAGTATATGTGTGTCTTTTTCTTTGTTTGCCAGAGTGCAAAGCCCCATGGACCTCTCTGACAATGCATCCGCCAGCGCGAGAGGGAGGGAGCATGTGAGGAATGAAAGCAGGAGAGAGAGAAAATCACCTAACACCTCAACTCTCCTGAGGACGGGGCTGCTGTAAGCTGGATATTAAGACACAAATTGCATTCAGGCGGGTCAGTAGGTGTCAGATGATATTAGATGCCTGCCATGAGGAAAGGAAACAACAACTACCATCAGCCAGGGAGGAAAATAATATTTTCATTTTCAGCCTTTTATTGAATGGAAACTTTGGGGAATATGTCTTTATGGGGGGGGGGAGCTAGCGGGCTTGCAAATTTAACACTCCCAACAAAAGGGTGTAATCATGGCAGCTGAGTGCCCTTTGAGGGATCTGATTTCATTTTCATGAAGGTGAAAAACAAGATTTCGCTATGTGTGTGTGCATGTGTGTGTGTTGTCTCTCAACACTTTAATGCTGTTGTTTTCTTTTGTTATCTAAAATGGTGGAAGCGTGTAATTTCTAATAGTTTTACAGCAAAACCAATATGAGCATGTGGCAATCTCTATGAATATGGTACACTTTGGTCCCATGACTTTTAAAACAAAATATTACAGACACAGATCCTATCAATTGACTGTGAGAGCTAATTGCTAACTATTGTCTAATTAAGTATCAACTGAATTTGGCCTGAATTTGATCTTTTTCCAAGGTTTTGATCTTCTTAATATGCTAATATCAACATGTAATACCACACATCATCATTTTGACACAATCTGTGGAACTTATATAAAATGAATCGTTGTAAAATTATTTGTACAAATAATTCTAAAAATGTCTCAGATGAAGGCCTTGACAATGGCAGAAACATTACTTGTTTTAAAGTAACAATTTTTTTTTTCTAGAGTGAGAGTTGCACCTTTTCTTTAATTGATACAAATAGTGCATTAATAAAAATAAAAATATCTGTGTTTCACATCTGGAATCCAAGATGCTTGTTGTTAACTGTGTTTGTCAACCATGTTATCCAAAATGTTAAAGTCCCCCTGTAGTGAAAATCAAGTTTTTTATGTTGTTTATTTGTCTATGTGGTGTTTTTAAAATGCTTTTAGACAAACCATGTGCCATTCCATTAATCAACACCATTGCTGAGGATTTTCTCCTTAAAACATAGTTTCCCAAAGGCTGACCCAGAAATGTGGTTTGAAACAGCCCTCGGTTTGCTACGTCACAAAATTCAACAACCAATCACGTCAAGGGATAGATTCCTATCACTAGCATGCAAAATATACCAATACAAACACAAAACCAAAAATAAATTGGAGCAAAAAACCCATGAAGCCGTGGTTTAATGTGAATTTAGAACCACTAACTTGCATTATAACCTGCGGCAACAGTGCAAAAGTAGCCCGGAGTCAGACCCACCTCTCCCTCATCGGCATCTGCACTTCACACAGGTATTACTCGCGGGTGCGAATTGGAATCACAAATGTCTGCATTCAGTCTTAACGGCATTTAAGGACACAACATCGTCAAGTAAGTAACTTTAACGAATGTTACATTATTCACTGTAGTTGTCCGATAGTAAAAACATAGTTTTATCAGTCATTATCCATGTATGCCATTTTTTCGCATTTACTACAGTTCAGGTGATCAGGAGGCGCTGGCTGGAGTGACTGAGTGGAGGCGGGGCTAATTTACATATTCAATGATCCGCATATAGTAAATGAGGCAAGGGTGTAGAGTTACATTCAAGCTATTTTAAGGCATGAGAAAATTATTTTCACAGGAAAAAACATTTAAATATGTAATTTTGGTGATCAAAGATTGAGTTTTAAGGGATCAAATATTTGACTACGGTGGGACTAAGAATATTTAAAGAAACATAAGACAAATAAAACGGAATAAATATAATAAAAAAAATATTTTCTGTGCTCTCAAATGCTAGTTCTTTCCACATAATAGTTTATTTTCAACTACTTTCACAACCATATTACAATGCATATATTTTTAGCTGGCAAATGTTGTGTAATTATGATAAATGTTTCATTTTTATTGCAAGAAATAAAATCACAATTTTAAACTGTATTCAAATAAAAATGTCTTTTATATTTTAAAAATTTTCGTGGTAAGTTCCAACTGAATCACTCCCTTCCACCTTTAAAAACCGAGATGTGAAAATAACCCAGTGTACACAAGCAGCTGCAAATTGCATGTTGCATTGTGTGTGTGTAAGTATGTGTCCCTTCCTTTACTTCCAGATGTTGTTCTCTCTTCTGTAGTTACCGATTCCCAGCTCTCCAGCATTTTTGCCCATGACCTTCTGGGTAATTGAGCAGAAGTATTGATGTAACAGCAGAGTCTGATTGTGATTTATTTAACACACTTTGAGACTGTGCCAGCGTCACCACGCGCCCATCACATGCTATTACTAAAGTCATCAATAGCTCTGCTACATAAAGGCCAGTAATGGGGAGAGAGCCAAGAGAGAGAACAGAGCACTCTGCCATTATATGCCTGCAGAATACTGAGAGGAAAGAACAGAGAGAGAGAGAGAGCATGAAATCTTGATACAACAAACTGCAGACAGGTCTCCAAATCTCCAGAGAACAAATTTTGTTAGGACAAAAAAAAACTGAACTACAGAGTCAAAGAGCGTCTTTGGCATAAAACTAGATTAGAGAAAACCAGTGCATGACTGCATCATTAAGGGATATTTCTGTGTTTACAGACATAAATACAGCTCCTCATGTTTCCTTCAGTAATGGCCAGGTAGCAATCACTGGCTTTCATCCCGTTCCAACAGCAATGTATCATACACAGAAACTGAAGCAATAAGACATAACCCAGGCTCAGAAGCATGACTGTAAGACTCCATTAGAGCCCATAATGGGCAGAAACGTATGTTTAACTTATTATGAGAGAGGTAAATAATACAAGGTCTAATGATTACGGATGATTTGGTATGGGGTGCAGTAGGATGCAGGTGTACTATAAAACAGAGGCGAGCTGAACTGTAATTGGAAAAGATGACACAAATATCACTAAATAGACCAACCAAAGTCTATTCATAGTTTAAATACTGATTGCATGTAAATGCCAGACAAAACCATTTCACAATTCAGTGCCACCAATTGGTTGATTCTTCAACTAGCTGGCAGGTATTGCATCTTTACGCTGGCTGATTTCCAACATAAAATGGAAAAAGAAGATGAAGATAAAGAAGAACAAGATGAAGACAGTGTGCAGCTACCACTGCCACACAAAATCATATCGGAAGGGTCATAATCACTGGGTCATTAGTGGAAATCAATTTCAGATCATTTTGTCCTTAAACAGCAGGTACAAACTGTGTTGGTTGCTTTACTTCACAGTCAGGCTTTGAACAGCGTGCTTGGCCAGAATAATCTGCAATGAAGGCCAAAATTTCCTTGGCAAGCCAAAAGTCAGGCTAGACAAGTCAAGTTTTGTATACTTCTATATAGCATTGCAAGTGTGCAATTCACTTTTGAGATAACAAAAAGTATGTTTACAAAAATATATAATAATATGGTGTCAGCAAAGCTGATAAAAGAACATTTAATACATACAAATTATATGACTGAGGTTGTACCTGAACGCAGAGCAGCCCCAAGCACCGTGCTTATCTGTGAGGATGTTTACAATCTTCTGTATGAGCTGGGTGGATGTGACATTATCCCGGTACTTGGCGGCCCTGATCAGGTGATCGCACATCTTCTCCTCATCGCGTTTCTCAGCGGCATACTGAGCACATTGAGACTGCAGACAAAAGAAAACAAGTCTTGTTAGTAATTTTGCTCTTATATGCTTTCATTTGTATTATATCAATTAACACATTAAACCCTTTATTCAAATGACCTATCCCTATTTAAAAACTACAATACAAAACATGTACAGTATGATATCTGTCACATACAAACTAGTTACTTGAAGGCACAAATGTGTTCCTGTGCAACCTTTACCTGAGAAGAATGCTGTCCATCAGACTAGGTGTAGAAAACAAAGCACACTACATCATTAGAGTGTGTGCTTCCGCCTGAGAGTGTGTGCGTGTGTGCAGTAACTCCATACACAAAGGAAACAAATGGAACTCTGGGTCATTTCCAGCCTGTTGTCACAGTGATTAATAACACTGGACATGTATTTGCTAATGCCTTTGGGCTACTCTAAAAAATGTAGAAACTACCCATAATGCACAAGGAGACATTTTTCTTTGTCAGAATTTGTTATCAGAAAAGCCTTTGAACTCAAATGCGATCCTTTAACAAAGCACCTCACACTGCAAATATCCCTTTGAAAAATTAAAATCTGTTTTATCTGTTCATCCCACTGTAGTAGAAGAGTAAATGCATAAGCCACCCTTTGTAAAAGCCAATGTCCCAATCACAATCAATGAATCAAGAGATGCTGGTGAGATGCTGGTACGAATTCAATCCAGAAAAAGCTAAAACAGCCCACTAAGCACAACACAACACGGCTTCATTCCCCCCACGTGCCTCTTATCTGATTCTGATGCAATGTCTAGCAAACAGCAATCAAGTGGAAAGGTTACAGCAACCACTAGAGCTTGTTTTAATGTAATTCCCTCAGCTTCATCCATTGCGTGTTATGGGCCTAAATTAAATTAGCCTTGGACAGCATACGCTTCAGACAACAAATACAGTAAAGGCAGTGGTCTGGTGTGGTAACGGCTGCAGACGCTGAAGCCTGCCTCGGCAAAGTTAACGGTAAACGCTCCAAAGTGCCTTCTAATGGGCCCTCCTCTCCAATTTGAGGATCGACTCTTCATGTATGACAGAAAATCCATAGAGATAAATCACATTAGGGGGGCTTCCCTCTCCTAATTATCAATCTGTGTCTCATTTCGCTGTTCTTAACTCTGCAGTGACCTTAAAGCCACGAGAAGAGGACAGCGGAATAAAAGAGAGATAAAAGGTAACGGGTGAATGTTTAAATGTGAACCGATTTGGATGTCTGGCGTAACAAAAGAGCGGGAATAAAGGAACGGAAAGAAGGACAGCGATTTGTCTCTGTTCAGCGCAGAAGGTCACGTCTGGGTAAGAAATGGAAAAGTCTGGATGGGTAACATTCGCTTTGATGAAAGAATGGAGGACAAAACAAGCAAAAAAGGTTTTGACAACAACAAGTGCTCATAAATATTATTAGGGACTATTATGAAATCATTTTTTTATATTGTAATATTATTAGACCTTTTAAGTTAAATAAAATGCAGAAATTGTAATACTAACTGAAATAAACAGTTTTGAAGTTTGTTCTAAAGGTGCTTTCTGAATCAGAATAGCTTCAAAAACAAAAAGAGCAATCATCCATATTTTTTCATTGTTCCTTCAACGACTGATTAACACATTATTAATTAGCTGTCATGAGTTCAAACACTTTGGCATAAACAGGCACTTTATCAACTAGTGTCAACGGCACCAAATCCCTGAGCTCCATAATGGGCTTCGCAATTTTCATGAACTTCCTGACAAATGGCTTCCTTGCAGCTGAACATACAGGCTGAATTACAGGAAACATACAGGTGAAATACATAGCAGTGCCATTATCATCACGTTTGGGGCTGTAATTCTGAAGTGACGTCATAAGACTTTTGTAAAGCCAATAAGGTGGACTTAATTCAAAGGGTCCTGCACATGTTTGGCAGTGCTCTGAAGGGGGGACCACAATCTCCAGTCACAGTGCAGCTGAAGTTGAAGCCATAGAGGCAGAAACAAAACCATGAAAGCAATGTGTTTATGACTTCAGACAGAGTAATCATCCACATCTCCAAATGTTCTGTGTTCTGGGGAACTGAACCAGACAGGGTCAGCACTCATTTCCTTCAGTGGACTACACCCATGACAAACCATTAGAGCCATATTATTGTAAAAAAATCAGTATCGTCGACAGTTCTCTAAAACTATTTATTCTGCATTTCAATCAAGATCCAAATAAAAAGCATACATGCATTTTTTTAGTGTAACAAAAGTAAGATTAATTATTTTAAATTACTGTAAGGTGACACTGAATTTATATATATATTATGAATAAATCTATACAAATTTGTAAAATATAAAAATATTATAAAATAATTCAAATTAATTTATTTCAAACTTAAAACCAAAAACAAATTGGAGTTGTTAAATTTAACATGATTAAATATGTTTAACACTTTTTATCAGCATCCATTTACTAGTAAATTGTTGAGAAAGACTTCATGGGCAGTTCATTTCGAATTCATTTATCAATCCTGGTCAGGACATTTAACATAAGTAGTCATTCACATTAGTTTTTTTGTAAATCATGGTAAAGATCAATGTCTTAAAAAATATAAATAAATATGAGTCATCCATACCAATTGCAGAGCCAGCTAATTATACACAGGAGTATTATTTTGTTTTATAGAAATATTTGCTGCACGTTTTCCACTTGTAGATGTAAATAAATGAACAATACCTTTTACAAGTAAGGCACCGCCTTTTATGTGTTTCTAGAAAAAGGGTATTTTAACAAACTGCATTGATTTCTAAAATCTTCTAAATGTATGTGTTGCTACATCCACAGCAAAAGGTGTCAGTATAAAATGCAGGGTTATTGTTGCACAGGCCATAAAAAGAAAAAATTACTTATAAGTTCTGCAAATTCAGAATTTATAGCTACCAAAGCACAATAACATACCTATGACTGCTATTTACCAATGTTAGCAGATCCAATGTTTCTCTGTAACAAGATATGAACAATCACGGGCGGCAGTTTTACCCTATCCTCCCTAAACAGGGTAGCAAGGTTAAACAAAATAATCATCATCTGCCAGAGAACAGAACTCATTACGTTCCATCAGCACCCGTGTATGTGAGTTAGTTAGTGTGACACGACATGGCCAGGCGTACATGTAAGTCTAGACATTACATACACAATGAAAGCTTCGCAGTGTTTCTCCGAGAGCGCATCTAAGCTGTGAAAACAGTAGGGATCTTGTTAAACTGCTTGATTTGCACTCTGTTGACAGTGAAATACACAGCACTGTGACTATCATCTTCCTCTCCTCTCTAGTCCGTCCCTCAGGGTTTCATTTACACGAGGAAACTGTCCTACTGATGCCTCTGTCCTTGCAGCATCTGAGGGAATGCAAATACAGTGCGGAGGATATGCATGCAGCACTCAGAGAAACAAAATGAAAAACGAGCGTATGCCATGTTGTTCGGCCAATCAAATGCAAGAGATTTTCATAGCACTTGATCTTTTGACCCAGTTTCGTTCCAAATTTAAAGTCACCGCGTAAAAACTGTAGTCAGGGGAATTCATACAAAATCAAGCTGGGAAAGTGAAAAGTGACAACCAAGAAAAATGATGCCTTAAAAGTACAATAGCGAACAAAAGTCACGGAATGACAAAGGCTGACAGGCACTTCAATTCTGGAGCGATACTGCTGTCAGCCAACGCCTCTCTGTATTGATTTCCCTCCATCCCTTGTTCCCTTGGCGATAGATGGAGCAGGAATCTAGTGTAAAGCAACTAGAGAGAGAAAATGTTGCCACCCCCTTCCTAGAGTCAGGGTGACCATCAAGGTTAACACAGGTGCAACAACTTATCAAAGTATCTCTGGCTTCTCTCTTCCCCCTTTCTCCCTCCTTCATTTCAGGCTTTTAATGGACTAGTCACAATGCGTAGATGGCAGATTCTTCATCTTGCCTCCCACCCCTCTCCAAAAAAAGGCATTTCTTTAGTTCCATTACTCTACACGGGCAGCTGACTCCTGCAACTTCAAGGTCACGCCGTGTGAGAAATTGTAGGAATTAACTGTCCTTTTGAGGTGAAAAATAGTCAAATGAAGGAGATGTGCGGCGAGTGAAAAATGAACACGTCTGCCGGCAGGCGACGAGGAGCAGGTGTGGATGAATGTGAATGTGGGATAATGTTTTTACTTCTGGTAAATAAAAGGAAACGCATATGGTCCTAAGCCCAATGAACAAAAAACTACAAACGGAGCACTACTGTTGGGAGGGTGATAACACAGGTCAAATAAACAGTCTGAAAGGATATCTTCTCAAGCAGAGAATATATATATATATATATATATTATAATCTTATAATTTGTAAAAGCCATTATGATTTCTGTCTATATTTAAAGCTGAATCGTGTTTTTTTTTCAGCTAAAATACTTTCTCCTATCCCAGCTGAGGCGTTTAAAACTAGCTAAATGATGCACAACTGAATTAAATAGCCAGTTGACTTCAGACACTTTTTTTTCATAATGCTTGCATGGGACAATACGCATCACATCAGCCAATGATATTCGACTGGTCTCGCAAGAACGTGACGATATCCTCGCAAAATATTTTGCAATGTTTACATTAGAGCTGCACAATTAATCGTTAAAAATTACACTTGCGATCTTGATTCAAACACCCACGCGATCTTATTCGTGAATGACAACGATTCAGCTATGTCTATTACGACTGTTTCACATCGCGAGTGTCAGTGGAGCGTGAGAAGCACGTTTTGTAGCTGCCCATGTTGATGAATCAGAGGGTCGGCCATCATCACGCTTCCGATGTGAATGCTGTCATTCACTGATATGGGCGGCGACAAAACACGTGCTGCTCATGCTCCACTGACACTCGCGTCGTGATGTGAAACAGGTGTTAAAGACATTCAAATCTGCATTCATGCTGCTGCTGATCCAGAAAGAGCAACACAAACAGTCTTTTCAACCACACATAATTATTTCTGTGTTACAGACATTTAAATAACAGAAGTACTGGGATAAAAGGTTATAGTTTGGGTATAAACACTTATTGTCTACAGTAGCGATCAAAACTAAAGTATCTTAACACTTGTATTGTAACGCTTATCATTTTCCGCCAGGAGGTGGCGACAACCCGTTTAAAAAATGTATTTGACATTGAATCATTCATTCAGGAGATTCCAATAGTGACAAGTCTTTATGAAGTGAGACACTGACTCCATTGAATTTTTTTTTTTTTACATTTTGTTCAAATGAATATATATATATTTTTTTAAAGACTCAATGCAATGAACATTTTGTCAGAACCACTAGTAAATTACGTTATTTTGTGAGAGAATCGTGATCTCCAATTTATATAAAAAAAACTGTGATTCTCAATTTATCCAGAATCGTGCAGCTCTGGTTGACATGTTGTTTATTAGCCTACTGCATATAATTCATTAAAAAAGAAGTTAAATTTCATAAAGTATAAGTTAATTTCAAAATGCACCTACATTTTTGCATTTTGTGTTTTTCAGTTGAATAAAAGACAATTTTTCCCTATATTTCATAATTGAGGATTTAAAAAAAAAGTCTACAAATCTCGTCTCGTCTCGTTCTCGTGAACCCACCCTCGTGTCTCGTCTCGTCTCGTGGGATAAGTGTCTCGTCACACCCCTATTAAATATGCACCCTTACAACCATCTACAACATATTAAAATACAAAAACCATAAAGTAAACATTATACAATTATAATGCATCAAGAGTATATCATAAGCAATCGCTTGGCATATAGTAAATGTGCAGCATTCATCGACTGCAAGCTGCTCTGAAACTGCTAGAGTGCACAACAGCACTGTGATTTAAATGTGCAATACTCCCATTTATTTCATTAAATCATAGCCTTTTGAAGTTAAAATAATCACATTAGGCTATATTGTGATTCTTGTTTTTCTTTCTCCAAATTGAAGACAAATTTAAATTATTAATATGACTTTAAATGGACCATTTAAGAATTTGTTTTCCTTAAATTGATCAAATGGAGTTTAAAACTTTTTAAGACCCCCAAAGAACCCTGAAATAATCCCACTTTTTGTAATGCCTATTCATAAAAATTAAATGTCAGAATTATCTGTATGTATTTCTGAGAATGTTCTCAGCAAATATTGATTATTATACTAATCAAATGACATAGTAATTATTTTGATTACAAATTCTACTAATAAAATAAAAAACTGTGTCTAACTAACCCTTCAGTGTTCTAAATGTGAAGCAGAAGGGCTCTATTCACCAGAGCATTGGGGACAAGATACAGAATAATGACCTGCTGCACTGCCATCACCTGGGGAATTAATTAAAGCAAGTAAAGGACAGAGAACAAGGGAGAGAAAGAAACTGCATGTACGTGTGTATTCCACAAAGCCATTACTTGCGGTAAAGATAGCATTTATGGTGAAGCTAAAGGATAGCTGCTGACTTATCAAAGGGCACAAGTGTAACCCTACTGAAGCTCTAAGTACACATCATTTAGATGTGCTTTTGTTTGGCTAGTACAGATAACTGTCAGAGGCTGGAGGATTAGTGAACATGCACGCTGGAATAATACGAGGTCATGTGTCTCATTTCGCAGTTGATGTCATTAACTCCTAGTCTCCTCTTACAGAAACACAGACACTAAACGCTAATGAAGTGGCCCATCACCTCTCTTCACACACACTTCAGTCGGAAGTCAACTCAATTACACTCCATCACTTCAAGATCAAGTTAAAGCTAACAAAAAAAGAGCAAGAGAGTGAAAGAGAGAACAATGACCCCCTTCTATCACATCCGAAAGATCTGGCCTTGTGGCCCAGTCTCTTCCACATTTCATTTCTAATAAAGAAAGACTCATTAAAGAATGAAGTCACTCTCTCTCTCTAAATCTGTCCTTTCTTTTCTCCCTCGCAGGTATCGGCTGCCATCGTACAGTTGTTACCGGAAAAATCTTTTCCGTATTAGGTATCCTATTAGAAAGAGAACACTAAAAGATAATTGGATTTCCAGCGGTTATCTCTGTGTCCGTCAGGACCCTGCTGTCCCTGTAATCTCACTCTCAAGGGGTAAAGATAACTCAATCCCAGAGTGGATGATGAGTGCGTGTGTGTGTGTGTGTGTGTGTGTGTGTGTGTGTGTGTGTGTGTGTGTGTGTGTGTGTGTGTGTGTGTGTGTGTGTGTGTGTGTGTGTGTGTGTGTGTGTGTGTGTGTGTGTGAGAAAGGAGGGGAGCAGGGGAGTGTATAAAGGCATATGTTATCCATCTATGTAATAAAAGTGTGTCTAAATCACTGGTATCCACCATCATCTCTTCTGGTGGATTTGAACCCTGACAGGGAACAAACATAAATTTATTTTTATTTCCAAAATAATTCACCTACTAGAGAATGCACTGGAACAAAGGCTGTCTTCAATGCTGCCACCTTTCTCTTAAGACCCATTCCTCAAATGCACAATATACTATAGCAGTCTGTGCTTCACATACAAGCACCCTGAATAATGTTAAATAAAATTTAGTGTTTTCAGATCTGCAGTTATTTTGATTTGTTCTGAAACAGACATTAAACTGTTACAATGTTGCATTTTCATCTTCAGATTCCTTCTCTCCAATGATCTATCAGGTATGCATCATGGTTATCATATCGATATTAGCAGGATTTGAGTTTCCACTGTCAGCGGAAGCTCCAGAGTTTGCATGAAATCCAACCAGAATCAAGTGTGACTGTGGTATTCATGGGCTTACTAAGGGAGAAAACACATTTGAAGCAAATCCATTGAAATTAGCAGGACCTATTCGTGATTACATACTTTATATACTATAATAGGTATAAATAATATATTTAGGTATATCAGGCATATAAGAGAAGGAATTTAGATTGAGATCAAACCTGTCACTAATATAAAAGTCTGAGACTGTACCCACATTTTTGTTTTGTTTCATTCATTCATTCATTCTGTTCACTTTTTAACTCTGAATTATATACTTTATTATTTTTTTAATGGTCGGGGGTTGCTATCAATACCTACATTTTTACTTTACTCAGAAGTTAACTGAAAGTTCTAAATTCAGAAAGAAGAAGCGTCAGGCGGTAAAACAGTAAAGAAATTGGCTAAATAATTTTAGCTTTGGTTGCAGTATTCAACAAAGGAAATAAAATGAGAAGGGAAGTGGAAAAATAATATACCATGATTACAGATATTTCTATCCAGGCAGGATTAGATTTCTCAGAGGATCCCGGAGTTAGCCCAAAAAAGTAGGTAATTTTCTCCATAATTTTTACATAAACTGTATGAGAAAAACACAGATTGAAACACAAATTTACTGTACCTAACCCCCTCAATGAAAACTAGCCCTGCTTGAATATTGCTGAGACACATAACTGTTGATCTCAGACAACTAACAGGTAAATTATTCTCATTCTGAATGTCATCAAGCATTACACACATTAATTCATGAATGAAACAATATTAAAAAACAAAAAGCAAACATCTCCATCCATTCTGGTTCTCATATGTCTCATATTTCATGTTGTTCCCTTAAACATCCAAATCCTGTGTAAACTGCTCTTCGGGATTGAACGGCAGTGTGATCCCCACGGGGGCATCTTTCACTGGCCTGTTATTTTTATTGTGGCCGTGCAAAATGAAACCGGTGGCTCAGAGAAGATGGCAAGAGCCGGAATGGAGGAAAATCAATACGGCAATATCAGTGCTGCACTTATCGGTGGCTCACTGCTTTTCAGGGGTCACAGAGGAGCAACTATATCTAAGTGAGGGATTCAATACTGAGATGGATTCTTAAGAAATCTGTGCTGTGACTGAGAAGCCATATTGTAAGAAATAAAATACACTTACAAACTTCTAAGAAATGTATAAATAATACAACTTTGACAACGAATGTATCCAATTTGGTTTTTTCAGTTAAATTCAGTAAAAAAAAAATCTGGATTTTTCAGGACATCCTGGCTGTATGAGATGGACCCACAGTTTGGGAAACATTGACTTACACACTGCAATCTTTATTTAAAGTGTGACTTGAATACTGTAAAATGATACGTAAACTTCTCTTTTTTTTAGCATTTTTTTGGCATCCATATAATGTGCCTGACATTGATAATCTGTGCAGTTTTTCCACATTTGGCAGAATATCCAGCAGAATTTGTGAGAATAATACATTATCCACCGTGCTGTGAGTGAGGCTGGAAAAGCAGAAAGAATCGGACCAGAGGGGCCAATTAGAGTGAAAAAGGAAAGCTAAGCACGTCCCTAGAGTGCAGCCGTCTTCCACTGAGCGTCTGGGAGAATTTGGCCAATCCTGGGAATTTGGGGCAGTGGGAATGATGAAGAAGGGTGTTCCGAGGCTCCCTCTAAATGTCACTGTGAGGTAAGGAAGCTTGTTTAAGCAGGGTATTTTCAACTAATACTTCCAGCTCTCATCTGTTTTACAGGGTACATGCCTCTATAGTGTTGGGTTTTACTACTGGAATGGCTGCGTCATTAAATCTGTTGTCATTTGTGAACACGTGGTTACCAGCAGAATATATTATCTACTAACACTGAAAATAATAATAAATGCTTTTGAGTTTCAAATCAGCATATCAGAATGATTTTTGGGGAACATAAGAGTCATCTTATGAAAAAAATCTGTAAAACAAAATTCTAAACCGTATTAAAGGGGTCATGAACTGAGAAACCAAAATTCCCTTGATTTTTTGACGTATTTGAAATGGTGGTGGTTGAGGAGAACCCACTCACAATGTGAAGTGCTTTGAGGACTATATAAATGTACTAAACTAGTATATATACAGTCTCTCACAAAAGTGAATACATCCCTCACATTTCAACAAAAAGTATATCTCGATTTAGTATATCTTCTCAAGGGACAATACCACACAAATTAAACTTGAATATATTTTAGAGTAGTCAATGTGCAGCTTGTATAGAAGTACAAATTTACTGTCCTCTAAATATAACTCAACATATAACCATTATTGTCCAAATAACTGGCAACAAAAATGAGTACACCCTAAGTGAACATGTCAAAACTGTGTCCAAAGTGTCAATATTTTGTAAGGGCACCATTGTTATCTAGCACTGTCTTAATCCTCCTGGACATGGAATTCACCAGAGCTGCACAAGTTGTTGCTGGCATCCTCTTCCACTCCTCCATAATGACATCACGGAGCTGCTGGATGTTAGACACATGGTGCTTCTCCACCTTCCGCTTGAGGATGCCCCACATGTGCTCAATAGGGTTCAGGTCTGGAGACATACTTGGCCACTCCATCACCTTCACCTTCAGCAGCAAGGCAGTTGTCATCTCGGCGGTGTGTTTGGGGTGGTTGTTATGTTGGAAAACAGTTTCTGAAGGGAGGGCATCATCTTCTGCTTCAGAATGTCACAGTACATGTTGGAATCCAATGTTTCCCTCAATGAACCACAGCTCCCCAGTACCAGCAGTAGTCATGCAGCCCCAGACCATGACACTACCACCACCATGCTTGACTGTAGGCAAGGCACAATTTTCTTGGTACTCCTCACCAGGGCGTCGCCACACATGCTGGACACCATCTGAGTAAACAAGTTTATCTTAGACTCGTCAGACTACAGGACATGGTTCCAGTAATTCATGCTCTTGACCAGGTTGTCTTCAGCAAACTGTTTGCAGGCTTTTTTGTGAGCCAGCTTCAGAAGAGGCTTCCTTCTGGGACGACGGCCATGCAAACCGACCTGTTGCAGTATGTGGCATATGGTCTGAGCACTGACAAGCTGACCTTCCACTTCTGCAACCTCTAAAGCAATGCTGGCAGCACTCATGCGTCTGTTTTTTGAAGCCAGCTTCTGCACCTAATCGCACAGCACAAGGACACAACATCTTTGATCGACCCTTGCGAGGCCCGTTCCGAGTGAAACCCATTTTCGAAAACCTCTGTATGACCCTGGCCACTGTACTGTAACTCAGTTCCAGGCTGTTACCGAACTTCTTATAGCCTAGGCCATATTTGTGGAGAGCCACAATTCTAATTCTCAAATCCTCAGAGAGTTCTTTGCTATGAGGTGCCATGTTGAACATCCAGTGGTCAGTATGAGAGAATTGTACTCAAAGCACTAAATTTTAACTGCTCTAAAACAAGATACACACATTTGTAGGGTCCTGTCAAGCAGACAAAAACATGAACATGATGAATAGGACATGTGGCTTTGCATGGTTAAATGATGTATAGCTGTTATCACTTGGGTGTACTCACTTTTGTTGCCAGCTTTTTTGACAATAATGGCTGTATGTTGAGTTATTTTCAGAGGACAGTAAATCTTTACTGCTATACAAGTTGCACATTGACTACTCTAAAATATATCCAAGTTTCACTTCTATAGTATTGTCTTTTGAAAAGATATACTAAAATGATTGCCGGAATGTGAAGTGTGTACTCACTTTTGTGAGATACTGTATATGTACTGTAAAAACATCCTGTTATTTTCAGAGCTATAAAAACTGCTTATATTGAAGCCAATCTGCCAAAATGACAGCTTGTGGAATGTACCACTTTATGATGTAATAATGTGGCTAAAAATAGCCTCCACAGAAGAAGATCAACGCCTGCTTCTACATCACTGCCTGTTTAGCCCTGCCCACCGATTCACGCATGTAATGTTTACAAGAGAGCCGAATGTGCAGGTCTACACAGAAACCAAACGATAAAGATGTTGCGAAGACAACAAGATGCTGTGCGGTGCCAAGTTGTAAAAAAAACAGTCTTTGCATTGCCTTCCTTCTGATACCAAAGTTAGGAAAAAGTGGATGAACTTTATTTTGAATGAAGTTCCAGACCGCGTCAGTAAGAACTGGGTCTTTTGTTCACTTCATTTTACCGTGGATTCCTTTTCAGACAAGGCACAATGCGACATAGTATTTTTAGAAAGATTGAAACTAAAAGACAATGCTGTGCCACCTATATTGGATCCGACAGTAATGTCTGTTCCAACATGCGGTTTACTATATGAGTCGTTTGAAAAATTCAGTGAGGAAGTCGTACTGATTCAGTCGAAGATTCTGACAAAATATATAATAAATATTAAACTCTGTTCCTGCAGTGGTGAATAAAGTGATTCAGAATCAGAATCAGAATAAGAGCTTTATTGCCATGTATGTTTACACATACGAGGAATTTGTATTTGAATTGAATTCTGATTCTTTGAACTGATAATGACAGCTAGACATTCAAGTGAAGGAGTCAGAATTCTTTTGTTTTCTTAAAACAGTGAGACACTGGGCGAAACCTTTAAGAAAAGCTGCCAAAATAAGCATACAGGCCCAATCACATACAAAACATGACCCTAAATAAGCAGACTACTGCAGAACCTTTCACAGACATGATACACGATCACCTTCTCCGATTTTACATGTTTACTTTTAATACTGTCCTTCAAATGTTTTCCCCTCCTAGTCTCAGTTCAGAGACCCTGCCTTGAACCTTTCTGAAAGCATAACATTTTACAACTGGAGGGTGGGAGATGTTGAACAGAGCAGAGCCCACTCCCCCTTTACACTGTCACATCCTGCCCCCAGTGCCAGATAGAACCAGAGGGAGGGATGGGAAACGAAAGGAAGACAAAAAAGAAGGTGCTGTATTCCTGTCACTGGTGAAATTCTCCCACAAAGGGAGCACAACAGGCAGAACATGAGTCCGAAGGGAATCGTGAGGAAAAAAGCAGGTAGACAGAAATGGAGAATGATGGAAGGAATGAGAAAGCGAGACTGCGGTGATAAAAGAGGTGATGTGTGTGCGTGTTTGGCGGGGCAGCGGTGGAGGAATGCCCCATGGCTGTGCTATAAGGAATAAATCAACTGTGCTGCTATGTTTTGGTAAGATACATGCCAAACGCAATCTCTGTAGCCAAAGCTGGAAACCTTCTTCCATATAAGTTGTGTTTGAAAAGAAAACATTTGTTCTCCTTCACGTTGGCAGCCTCTCAGTTCCGACAGACAAAACTTTATTTTTTAATATCCTCACAGGGGCTTAACAATTTCATTATATCTTACAACAGTTTTTTAAATGTGTAAATCATCTCTGAAACAGAATATATCTGCATAAAGTGAAAGTGGCTTGTTTGTACAATATGTCAAGAAAATTTTGCTATTGCTTCACTCAGCTGCAAGTCTTCAAGATCTCATGAAATGACGTGACTTGGACATTTTTTTCCTGTTAAGTTAAGGGCAGGGCATATTGAAGGGATTGTCTTTTTTATACATTAACATTCAAATGTTATTTGTTTGTTTTTTATTCAGCAAAGATGCATTGATCAAAAGTGACAGCAAAGACTTTCACTTTGTGCCAGTATATATATTAAAATGATTTCTGAAGGATCATGTGCACTAAAAATTCAGCTTAGCCATCACAGGAATAAATTACATTTTAAAATATATTAAAAAAGAAAATTATATTTAGGATTTTAAAAATATATATTTTAAACTATAATACTACTACAAAATTACAGCTTTTACTGTTTTGATTAAATAAATGCAGCCTTGGTGAGCATAAGAGACTTCTATTAAAAAAACATTTAAAAATCTTACCGACCCAGACATTTGTACAGTAGTTTAAATGGCCAATAATTTACATCACAACTCCAGAACTCTCGTAGACTGATGCAGATACTGTGTGTCTGTGGTGTGTGTGTGTGTGTGTGTGCGTGTGTGTGTGTGTGTGTGTGTGTGTGTGTGTGTGTGTGTGTGTGTGTGTGTGTGTGTGTGTGTGTGTGATGTGCGCTCGTGTGTGTGTGAGAGAGAGCACACTCACCTCAAACTCTGCATGTTTGTGGATGTCCTCTGCTCTCTGGCGGCTCAGAATGAACTCGGCCTCATTAGCTACACGCACCAGATGGTCCTTCATGGTGTGGCTCAGCAGTCTGTACATCAAAATCACATTAAATATTGAGTTCACACCTGACATCACATGATTCTGTCTGAATATTTTTGCAGTTTGTGTTGGTAACATAACTGAATCCAAACACTGGATTTTACATGCATCACATATTTTGTTACATTAATAAGGAAATGTACTGATCATAAGAGATGCAATAAACATATTTACAGAAACAACCCTTCAAGAACTTGAATCAAGAAATATGTGGATACTGATAAGCCAGTAACTATTTTCATATTATGGCTGATATTATTAACCTATTGGGCTGCACAATATGTGTGGGGGGGCTGACATTTTGATGTTTTGTTTTCCCACAATATATATTGCAATATGGAAAAAATAACAAATTTATTTGTAAAGAATGAATAATTCTAGACTTAGTGGGGTGATTCTGATGGTGAATGCATCTGTATAGAAAATAATAGTAATTGGAAGAAGTCATTTTTACTCAAAATATTCTTGAGTGTGAAATCAATTTAGTGCTGAATGATTTGGAGAACTCAAACCACTCAAACTTATTTCCGTATCCATTTCAGACATCTCTTTTCACTTGAGTTTTCCAATTCAATATAACAATACAATTATATTATTTATTTTATATTATGTTTATGAAATCAAATATTAAACAAAATAAGAAATATATATAAATAACAGTTCAAAATAAATATAGTAAAATAAAATATGAATAAACTGTTTTATTTTATTGTAAAATCACAATACTAATATTTTCAGCTTAATAACTTAATTTTCGAATGGTAAACCATAAACCAAAAATCTAAATAAGTGCTGCCAGTATCAAAATGAAGCTTGGCACTGTGTGTTCATTCACATGCATACAGCCCATGATATCAATGAATCAGAATGGCTGGATTTACAGTAAATGAACCAAGCCATTCTCAGACGCTGTACTGTACTGTAACATGAGCTACAAGTGTGTAAATGTCCCGTTTCACCAGCCTGGGCAATTTTACAATCACACTAAGCCAATATTAATTTTATTTGATATATTATGCAGCCCTACTACTTTATTTAAAAAACTAAAATAAATAGTTTGTATGCTACACGTGAACTTATGCATCACATCATTATAATGTACAGCATTATAGCTATCCTACGTAAGCATAAACATCCAATATCAGCAGATATACAATAAATATTGATAATAATAATAATAAAATCTCTGCTAATATTGGCAATAAATGATGCTGTGCTGTGTAAATCCCTAACAAAGAATACTGCACATACATTTCATTGTAAATTACTTGACAATGTTCACAAAATAGCAGAAATGAGGACCTTCAACATCTCTCAAGTGTTAATCTGTGAAATCAGTTTTACTGATTTAATAACACAGTTGTTAGGCCATCAAAGGGTCAATGGCACGCTAAACCAACTTAACTACATCATGTAAAACAAGCAGAAAATCATATTTAGCACGCAGCTAAAACCACCCCCACTAAAAACAACCATCGATTGATTTGTAAACGATAAGCATCTAACAAGATACGGATGCAGGGGGTGTGGAGATTGGGCACATTTCAACCCGGCTCATGTTTCCACATATGTAAGAACAGCCTCCCTTGAACACACACACACACACACACACACACACACACACACACACACACTGCTTCTTACCACAGGGCATCTGATGATTACAGGGGCTGATGGGAGATCAAATGAATCCTGCTTTTACTGCTACTGTTTGTCAGCCCTCATCAAAACCCAAAGCTATTATGTCCATCTCAAGAGTCTTGTTTATGAATCAGCATTGTTTTTTCTGTCCATGGTGCTCTGAGTTAGCACAGACGGGGAGGAACCTGATCTTGAAACAGCACATTTACACCCCGGGCAGATTTGTGAACAACACAAGCCGTGGCCTAATAAAACATCGCCCCTAGGGACAGAGACGAGTCTCTCAGCAGGTCAGGAGGCTCAGGCCTCTGCAAAGTGGAAGAATAACAGGCAGAGGGTGGAGGGCTGAAACTCGAGCCTGGTGTGTCAGCGGCGGGCAGCGGGGGAGCGGACGTGCCAGGGACTCTGTAGTGACCCTCTCCCACCCCTCTCACCCCGACTGCCATCAATAACAGCCCGCTCTCTGTGACTGCCCTTCTCTCTATCACCCTTCTGCTTTCCTGTCTTTCTTTATATGTCTTTACTTACTTTATGATATGATAGTCTAAAGAAACAGACAAAAACAAAAAAGTACCTAAATGTACCAGTATTTTAGCATAGTAGTTTATACCATGCATGTTTGTGATTGGTTATATTCTACAACTACAGTGTATAATTGCATTATATAATTAATATTTATTACATTATAAGCGACAAAATGAAAAATAAGCATGTCCAAAATAAAGATAAAATCATTACGTTATTCATCATATTTATCATTTACCAAGACATTTATTAAAGGCATGCTTTGCAATTTGCATTGGCGTCTGCGCATTGATTTTAAAACTCTCATTCTAACATATCTCCTTGTGACTTTAGTACATGCCTTCTCATTCTCATTAAGCACTTTAAGAAACCCTTTTTTAAAATAACTTTTGGTTAATTTGATAAGCTTTTCAATAGCATACTAATTTATTGTTAGTTTTTACGGTATTTTTGTATTGTATTCTTTTTGTAATTTTTGTAGTTTTCATTGGTTTTACTGTTTGTAGTGCTGTGGGTGAGTAAAGTGCATTGTAGATAAAAAATAAAAAAATATCATTATATAATTTAACATTAGAAATCATAAATCAAAAGAGGTGTTGTAGGTCACTGCATCTTTGAAGCACTTTTTTTTACACAATTTAGAATAATTTAATGAATCTACAAAAGAAAAAAATATATATATGAATCACATCATTGGTCCATTTAAGTACAATGGAATTATGACCTAATATTATCACTGCACTACCATAGATTTAGTTATTTTCTTCAGGCTTAGTAAGAATTCGAACAGTGTTATAAACTCAATTATAGAAAATCAACTTTACTTCGAAAACACCAATTCCGCATTGATCATATTCATTTTAGTGCAGTAGGCATTATAATGACATATTTGATATGCACTGCACTTCTACAGCTATGATTACATTGGTATCTCTCTGACAGGTGCTGGTGTGCCAGATGTTGTCTAAAGCCTGACCCTGCTTTCCGTATGTTTGAAAAAGAGCTGTAAAAATGGCCAGCAGTGAAGGTGGAGAAGCCTCAGTGCATCACTGCATTCATTAGCATGCTAGGAGCGCTCATCAGCACGGCAGCATTCATTAACATGAATTTCCATTGCTAACATAGAAATGAGAGCCATCTGAAAGATCTAAGGGCTTGAAATTGAAGACAGATCCTTCCATCCCAAAGGGAGTCTGAGTAAAAGAGTCCAACAGATGATACATAAACCCGTCTGAAAACAGCAAGATACGAGAAAGATTTCCCAAGAGGTGGGCCAGAAACTAAGGCGCTGCTGCCCTCTCAGAAAGCCTCTCTGAAACACATGGGAACCCACGGGAACAAGCCATGTTATTGACAGACGCCTTGAACTCCAGGTCACCCTGTTGATCCCCTTTGCACATTACATTGATTTCCTCCCAAATAGAATCTGATTGTACACACGCGACGTAGCGTTGTAGGCCAGGAGATAATGAAGAGGCTGCTAACAAAGGGTCAGAGGACGGGATTAGATAATTACCTGCCCTCGTTCACAAGCTCGATGAAGGCCAAGCCCGCGTTCTTCTGGATGGAATTCTGCCACTCCTGTGGAGAGAAATAAAATAAGAATTTACACTCAATTCATAAAACAGGCAGAGAAAGGAAGGTTGGGTTTCATCAGAATAAACATCCACATGTCAGTAATATGTAAGGATTAAAATGAACCCCGACATCAAGTTTCAGGTTTCAGGTCTGGGTTCATTTTGTAAAAAAAATTATCAAATGACTGTATACTACATCATCCCACTGAGAATAAATAAATAAACATGAAATACAAACTAAATTATATGAGAAGAAATAAAGCACATTGTAATAAGAGAGATATGGAACTAGCACAGTGTAAGAAACTGGGTGTCAGGGGAAAATTTAAATATACAGTTTAGTGAACATTTAAAAGAATAGTTCAACCAAAAATGACAATTCTGTCATTAAGTAATCTCCCTCGTGTCGTTCCAAACCCTGTAAGACCTCGCTTACTCTATGGAACACAAAGTAAGATATTATTGATGAAATCCGAGAGCTTTCTGAACCTCCATAGAAAGCAATGCAACTGAAATGTTCCCAGGCCCAGAAACGCAGTAAGGACATTGGTAAAACAGTCCATGTAACAAATACTTTTTATGTGCAAAGAAAACAAAAATAACGATTTTATTCTTTAGTTGTGGTACTCTCGATAATGGCGGATGACATTATTTGGAGGAGAATAATTATTGAATAAAGTAATTTTTTTAGTTTTGTTTGAGCACAAAACGTATTCTCGTGGCTTCGTGATGTCTCATGGACTATTTTAACGATGTCCTTACTGCATTCCTGGCCCTGGGAACATTTCAATTACGTTGCTGTCAATGCAGGGTCAGAGAAAGCTCTCAGATTTCATCAAAAATAACTTAATTTGTGTTCTGAAGATGAACAAAGGTCTTCTTGAAATGACATGAGGGTGAGCAATTCATGACAGAATTTTCATTTTGGGGTGAACTATCCCTTTAACAGCAGATTGACATGACTGACCAATCAGAATCACACATTCCAGAGAAGTCACAAAATCTTTTAAAAAACTATATTTATTTTACATTGTAGATGCACTATTTGTACGTGTTTTTTGTAACTTATGTTTTATGCTTATTTTTGTAATAATTAAATAATTTATTTTCATTACAAAAATGTTAGAATGTATTGTTTTAGACTTGAAATGTATGAATTATTAAAATAGTAACAAAAAGTTAAATAAACACCATTAAATTAAACTCAATTTGAGCAGCTGAGTCCTTCGCCATCTTCAAGAAATGGCTAAAACACATCTCTTCCATCTACACTTGACCCTCTAACGCAAGCACTTTCTATTTCTATTTACTATCCACTTGATTGTTTGTTTTATTTATTGCTTCTAATGTCCTCAGTTGTTGATTTGGATAAAAGCATCTACTAAATGACTAAATGTAAATATTAAATTAAATAATTGTGGTAATATTTTATTATTATTATTATTATTATTATTGCCAAAACCAAAACAAAAATATCACACTGAAAAAGTAGCTTTTAACAGTTACTCAAGTTTGTGTACTTGTTTACATATAGAGAATAGTATAAGTTAAAAGCATGCTTAAGAAATGTGAAAAAAAAATTATGTCATAGCTGTAAGTGTAACGGAAAACGGTTATTGAAATGTATTTAGTATGCATAAACTTATTAAGCCTAAGCAAAACAAAGGTGTAATTTTAGTTCAGAATTTTTTTGCTTTAATTTAATTTCCATCATACAATGTGATTAAACAACACATTATTTGAGATTTGGTGGAAAATACACTATGGTGGGAATTTTCTGAAGAAAAAAGGTGTACGAGTATGTGTATCGACAGTTTCTATCCTCATCAAACTATTCAGAGGAAGGGATCACTGGGGGAGGAAGAAAGAAAGCGAAAGCGTCATCTAACATGTTTATATTGTATCCTCAATGTCCGAGATTGCATTTAAACAAGCACACTGCTCACAAACTTTAACAGGTCTCACCCGGCTGTTGTAAAAGGTGTTAGTCTAAACAACTCCTGAAACCACAGCTTTCAGTGATGTTTAATAGCCTAGGAGCAAGAATCATTGACGTTTTTCACAGCTGTGCCAACCTTTCAACACTTCCCTGTGATCGTCTCAAGAATAATAATAACACCCAGGTCATGAGTATGTACAAAGTCACTCATGTATTCTCGAGGGCTCTTTTCACAGGGAGACAGGATCATGGAGACAGGAGCGTAACGGTCCGACCCTAACGTCTCATTTGTTTCGGCCGACAGAGTGCTTCTAGGTGCAACACAAGCAATGGTTTCATAAAGATGATGATTTATTTTTAATCCCTTGCCCATTCTTAGGGTCATAAAATGAAAATGAAACAGAGCAAATGCACATGCTTATAAAGAAGGAAATATTTCACCATCACAAGGGAGATGAAGTAAAGTGAGGCTGAAACCAAAATAAACACAAATTTAAAATGGCAATAACTGTACGTTTATCTATTCCAGAGGGTTTGTAACAGCTTTACTTTACTTTGGTATCTCCAGAATTCAAATATTTGCGTAACCATATTCTAGTAAATCTTAAATCAGAATTAATTCGTTTACTGATTTGAGAATCTTAAAATCCTTACATTTACATATCCTTACATAAGTAATTAAGTACTTTTTAAAATAATTACAAATTTACAAAAATAATTAAAACTGTTGTATGTTAATAATTTTAAACTAATATAACTTCAAAACAAACAAGTAGCAAATAATAAAGAGGAGCATAGAAACATATAACACACAACAAACAAAGAGTGCTTTCAGTATTTATGATTATCTGAATGTTTTCCATTAAAGAACTGTGAGTGATTTTTCTTCATCTTTACTGTTGTTTTTTACTATGACATCATAGACAGCGGGAGATCTATTAAGCTGCATTCACGCACGGATCTCTTTTGAAATATAAGAAGTAATGTGGTTTGTCCTGTCCATTTAATCCCTTAAGACATAACTGGCTGTGTTTACATTAATTTTGCGTCATAAATCCATTTTGAGACGTAAGTACATTAAAACACTTACACTGAGTCGCGCGCAGCCGCACGCGCGAGCAGTCTACACAAACAAAGCACATGTCAGCATATGAAATTGAAAGCAGCCTTCTGTTAGTGAGGTTCATATTTTAAATATATAAGTCCACTGCATTCCAAACCACATAAATGATGCCTTCGTAGAGCATTTGTAAGGAAAATACAGACGCGCGAGCCGGCACACTTCAAGTGTAACATCAAACAAAGCGCGCGTCTCTCACAGTGCATCCAGTGCAATGAAGCCGTGAATGTCCTTGTAATTCGCTTCAACCTTTCTGAAATTTATGAAAGATTATTTTACGGAAGGTTCGAGTGGTGTATGTGTGTGAGGAATTGGAAGCAAGCAGAATACGGGTGTTTCTAAAGAAAACTGAGCGTCATCACACATCTGGTTAAAAACTAAACTCAGAATCGGTCCAGAATCATTGGAGAGAGAATCGCGATGCATCGATTTTTTTCTCCCACCCCTAGGGCTGGACGATATGGCCAAAATTTATATCACGATATATTTCTTAATTTCGGTCGATACGATATAATTCCTATATCGATATGAATATTAAAAAAGCCTCAGAAAAACTGCCAAGAACGCCCACAATGGATGTCTGTACCTACAAACGTCTGAAAAATGAATTTGCCAAGTATATAATACCTCCTCCTATAAAACTATATAATATTTTATAAATAAAAATGGTACAAATAAATTAATGTTCACTTTTTATTTGTATTTAGCCTTCACAAACAAGAAATGTGAAATAAACAAACTATCAAATAAATAAAACTCTCAGACTCACCTTATTAACAATAATATATTTTCATTTAAACTATAACAGGCTGATTATTCTTATAGATTGAAACAACAAACAAACTGCTTCAGTTTAATCATGAATATGATATAGTGACTGAAACGCGACCTATTAAGATAAACAGCTCTCCCTTCCCAGATGTTAATCTGCACAAAAATCCTGATTTATAATCGTGCCGTCGTCTGATAAAATCAATTAAGATAAATACATAAGATAAAGACAATAGTGCTGTGATTTCGGCTATACTTGCATGTAAAATTTAGCAGAGCACCCAGGGCCGGTTCTAGACATTTGGAGGCCCTAGGCAAAATAAATGTATGGGTCATTCTTCAATTGCAGTGGCAAGTGGTGTCCCTCGACTTTACAACAGTTGAAATAAACTTTAAATACCAATAAATTATAAAATGTTTGCATTTTTGTATTCTGTAGGGTAAACACAATTTGTGCACTATTAATAGTTACATTTTCATTTTAAGATACATTATTAATATAGGGCTGGCTCGATACCACTTTTTCAGAACCGATATCAAAAATTCTGAGTATCTGCCGATACCGATATCGATCCGAAACAGCACAGTTTTTTTTAATCAGTGTAGAATTTCTATATCTCAGTGTGTGTTGACCCGCTCATCACTCTTTTGTGTTTTACACAAAATCTACTAAATATAGACAACTTTACTGTAAAGAAAAACAACAAATGAATGGATATGTAATTATAATCTATGACAAAAATACTTTTATAAACTAGTTTAGTGGATAATTCAGTAGCAAAAGTTACTCTAGAAAAATCATGAGAGCACAATTTGATAAAATCTAAAATTAGTGGAAATAATATTATTGGGGAACAAAGAAAAGTGAATAAGTGTAGGACTAAATCTGGTAATAAATTATATATTGCTCTTTGTATTGTTGTAAAATATATTCAAGGAAAACAAGTAATATATTTATATATAAATATATATGCTGTAAAATTAAAATACATTTCTTTTAACCGTACTGCACAGTAATGAGGCAGCACCATATAACAGATGAGATGAACAAGAAAGGCTATTAATAATCTTTTTAATATCTTTGGTATTATAATACCAAAGGCTCCAATACAGAGCAGCATAAAGCACTTATGCGCATCCCGTGCGCAGAATGGTGCGCTTGAAGCAACACTGAGTCACAGCGCGCAGGCGCAGCGCTCCGGAGTCCGCATAGAGAAGTTCAAAGCACAAAGGAAAGAGATATTAATGTGTAGTGTATTAAATCTGTGCGATAGTTTATTGAGCCTTTTCTTTTAACCGTTTTAAATGTCAGTTACTGTGCTTGTGAAGAACCCTTCATAGTGCTCTCTACAACAGTGTTGTGATCTAACAGACACCTGGTAGAAAGTCACACGATTTAGAAACAGCACGAGACTCTAGCTAGAAAAAATCATTTTATGCAAAACCCTTGAACTTTATTCACAGATCAAGTATAATTGGAACAGTGGAGAGAGTTTTATCGTCTTGACTCTAGTAACCGAACGCGGCACGCAGTTTGAACGCTGAATGGAGGATGACAGACAGCTGCAGCGGAGAGAAGTGTTTATGTGAACTTGACTTAAATATTCATCGATACCTCACATTAAATTATGTAACGGCTTCAGAACACTTGAAATATAGTTCAAGTGAACTTAAAAAACACTTCATATAAACCCATTATAATAAATGTCATATTTACCTGTGCCCTTCAGCAAGTAAAAATATAAATAAATGAATTTGATCAAAAAAGCTATCAAACACTTCTAAATTAAATATAGCCTAGATGAATCCTTAAAGCGACAAAAGTTACTGATTTCCTCTTTTCTTTTGTTCTTTGATTAACAGACATCACAGCAGCTGGTTATTAGGTTATTTGGCTGCTATTACTTTAAGAGCTGCCGCTGCAGAACGTGACGTGGATCTGACACGCATGCTCATAATTTAATTCACTTTACATTTATATTTAGTCAATTAGCAGACGCTTTTATCCAAAGTGACTTACAAATAAGGATACTGCTTTAATATAAAATGATACAGGCTACAGCGCGCTGGCGCATTTGTGCGTGCAATTGAAGAACACGCGCTACAAGCACAGAATAATGGCTGATAAGACAGGAAAATTTGTTTTTACATAATTATGGCCTGACAACATCTCATCTGACTGTTCCCTGTTGTTCTACTGAAGCTGCCTCGTCACCTGTACTGTTTCCACCCTTGTTTGACAAGCGCCTGACGCTCAGGCGAAGCTGAAGTGCGCGTCTGAAAAGTATCTTGTTTGATGTGATCATAAAGACATTCTGCATCAAAATAAACACAATTCTTGTCAAGAAAAAAAAGAAAGAAGCAGCCCTTGTGAGCCAACCTCCGCCCCTGACTTAATTGCGTTAAATATTTTTAATGCCATTAAACTGGAAAAATTAATCACCTGCATTAACATGCTAATTTTGACAGCAATAATGTATGTGTTTATTTCTCGATAACACGATATCAATCATTCATGTACGAATTGACTGTGCATTGTACACCTAGTTGATGGAATATGGTGGGATAAGAAAGGTGAAGGGTGATGTTTAAAGAATTCGGGACAGGACAGAGGAAGTTTTTTTAAACGTTTAACCAGCTAAAGTTCAGTAGACAACGTTGTTGAGGAAAACCTGCTTTGTTGGGATTAGACATATCCAAAGCTGACATCAACCAAACACACAAATACATTTTCACTACAAAGATAAATGATTGTTCGATGGGTGAGGGAAAGGCATTATTCTTTAATTAAAGGAAGCAATGACCCCAATCAAAAAGCCTTAACGATCAGAGCTGTGTCTTGAGGACAAGGCTGACTGTTATTGGATTTCAACCAGTCATTCTGATAGGACCCTGATACGGTTTTATGGTATCCAATACTGTTTCCATTCTGACCTGATGAGAGGATACAGGCAGCCATTTGTGACCTTTAAACTCTGACCCTGACCTAAGAGAGGTGCTTCTACAACCCAGCCACCTCTGCCCCGGTCCTGTCATTACAGCAACCACTCACGCTGCTCCATTCATGTCATCAAGACCGGGATTTTTCCTAAGATAGGACATGACTTTTATCAGCCACACAAACAGTGCCTGGGAAAGTTTGTATCGTAAAGATAAACTCACAATGATAACAAACCAATCTTACTCTCTTCATCAAGGACATTTATAATTGAGCCGTTTCCTACAAGTCTCAATACAACAACAAAGACCAGCATATAGGGAACAATTCTTCAAGGTCAAATCTGTCAGTTTTACTTTTATTGAAGCTCAGGTAATATAAATATAAGGTTGAAAGCTCAATCTTGTGTACACTGATTCTGGACATGCAACTCATAATGTTTAACACACTGCAAAAAAAAACTGTTTTAATGAATAACGTCATCTTGTTTTCCGATAAAAATGATGTACAAATCCTTGAAACAAGATCAATTTCGGGGGGGGCAATGTCTGTTTCTGTATAAAACAGAAGGAAGCCTTAGCTTAGGGAGCCAGAAAAAGAAAATTGTTTGTCTTTGGGGCGAGTAAACATCAATTTTTAGGCTACTCTCTGTGTCCATTTTGTTCATTTTAATCAATTGTATTTTTTTCTTGTTCTATTGGAAGATTACATTCATTCATTCATTGCCAGGGTAAATTCAATCAGCAAAACACTGTTATTGGTTCGAAAAGGTAGACATAATGTCCTCAAGGAGGCCAAAAAACAGTCTTTTTGGTATAAGAGACCAGTTTAATCCATTATTATTGGAGAGCAGGAAAATCACGAGACAAGGGAGCAAAGCAGGGAAGATTGACACTCCGTGAGAGCCAAAGAGAAAAGGCAAAAAACAGGTTGATTTACTATACTTTTTGGTATTTAATAAGGTGTCATTTATTAACATTAGTTAATGTATTAACTAACACACACATGTTATGTTATGTTATGTCATACTGTAATTTCTTCTGAGTGATGAAAAGCTCAATGCTATACGTGAGTCTATGTGATGGAAACAGAAGGACCAAGGAAATGCAGAGGGAGAGAAAGAAAGACCTGATGATGCTCTTAAAAAGAACTTGGTTGTGTCTGCATCCTGCGTGTGAGACTAACATTCTGAACACATTCATAAACAAAATCAGTTAATGTTGTGTGCCCATATAAAATAGAACATATTGCTTAACACTCTCCCCTCCCCACCACTATGCATTAAATGAATGCTTTGATTTATTTATAAAAAAAACAAAAATACTTTTCTTCTGAGACACGCAAACATCATGTTTTACATTCCTTAAAGAAGTAATCCAATGAGCCATACTTTTGTTTAGTTTTGCTATGATAATTACTGTGGCACTGCATTCCTAATCACTGCTGATTAAGAGAACGCAATTACCCTCAAACTAAAACACAACTGAAACAATCCAGACCTACAATGCAACATTCTGCTTCATCCACAATGGCAAGACCAAGGAAATGTGCACAGCGTTTGGCTTCGTTCATTGAAAATAAACAAGTCGCTCTCTAGTTTCCAAACCATCAGTTATAATCACAAGTATTTGTTTGTTTTCTGCAGGCAGGGGGATTGAAGCTCAGATGAAACAAAAAAATTATCCGTCACATGGAAGAGCACTGTTTCAGATCATAACGAGCAGGAGAAGTTTATGTTACGGCTTGTCCGCAGAGCACAAGGCGATTTATGGCGGAAAAGTGGCTACTGTAGGGCTTTGATCGACGGAAAGAGATTCTAGATTTAAAATGTCAGCCTAGTATTGCTCACAGGAAAAACATTCAGTGAAGTATTTCCACATTAAAAATGTTTTTATAGATATGTATTTAACATTCCAAACAAAAACCATAAAATATATTTCCATAAAGTATCTATTATTGCAATGCTCTGCTTGCTGTGCCTGTGGTTTAAAAAAAAAACACTGAATCAACTTTTAGAACAGCATGTTCAACTTCATGCAGCTAGAATCCTGCTAAGGCTTGAGTAAGACATCACATCAGGTAGTGTGTGTATTTTAAGATTTGTATATGTACCTATAAGGCTTTGCATGGTATCTGTATCTAGCTCTGTCTGAGCTTTTAATTGTCGTTTTCTCAATCTTGTAACCTTCTGGTTTGCTATCTGTCCATTACACTTTTATACATTAGGAACAGGGCATTTTCTTGTTATGCTCCAAAATGATCAAATTTGCTACACCTTACATTATTACGACATTGATCTGCACATGACAGCTAGCTTATTTTATAAAGAATGGCAAAATCTTCTTCTTTGTCTTTTGTAATTTTTTCCCAGAAAACTGTAATGAATTGTACATTCCTGATTATTTTTTATTATATTTAATTGTAATTATTTTAGCATTGCTCTTCAAGGTGGTTCGTTTTTTATAATTATAATATTCTTGATCATTTTTTATTGTTTTTCCTCAAAACGCTGCCCTTCAAATTGGTCCAATTTTTAATCATTTTAATATTCTTGATTTTTTTAAATAATTTTTCATTTTAATTATTTTAATATGGCTTTCAAGATGGTTTAATGTTGAGGTGTTCACTTCAATCAACTCATCGTAATATCAAAATGGCATCTGACAGCAGGTCCAGACAGCTTAATTTACTGATGTGACAAGCCGAACGCTCTACAAGTCCTGTGCGTGTTCTCAGATGTTATCTCTTCTAAAGCAAACACACAATCCCGTACGGCCAGTGGCCTGTGTTTCTGTGAGGACACTCCACACAAGCGGACTTTACAAGGGGAGCAAATATTTACTCTGACTACATTTAACGACCACAGAGGATTGCGGTTAAATACACTGATGTGATTAGAAGCTTCCTTACGAGGAGTTGGGCTTAGAGGCATCAAAAGATTTCCAAAATCTACTCATTTATTTAAAGCAAAAAAAGTGTTTTGTCTCTCTCTCTCTCTCTATTGAAGGTTTAGGAGGTTGGTGATGACGGAAATAATCTAACTTGACAGGAATGATAATAGCATACATAAATCTTGTTGTTTTCCTTTCTGGGCTAAAGAAACAACGATTATTATATGTTCGACACATGGTGAGAATGCACACAGTGATGATATGATATTGATTTGTAAATACACATATCCACGTATGTAAATAGTTACACAAAGAGAGCATGTTAGGAAAGAGATTTCTGAATGAGGTTCACCTCCATCGACTTACTATCAGGGTCTTCAACAGTTAAAGAAAAAAGTTAGCACTTTTGGACCGTTAATGCATTGCCATTCTTACATTTACATTCCATACATTAAATTGCCTCAATATGCCTCTTTCCCAGCCAACAATATTGCAGTCAGAGAGTGAATTAAAAGTCACTCAAGTCGTAAGCTTTCCCCATTCCGTTCCCTCTCACTTCCTGTCAGGAAGAGCCCCCTCTCCGGACGCATAGCTCGCAGCGGCAGGGCGCCGGCAGAATTAAGTGCCAGTTGGTGTTAGTGTGTTTTCTCTGGGCCTCCGCGGAGCCCTGCGTTCAAAGAATGCTGAGAGCAATGTTATCCACCGGCATGGAGATCCTCGTGGGTCGTTGTCTGGGGTGGAGGAGGGAAAAAGATGGAGAGGGGGAAAGACAACACGTGGACTGGGCCTGCGCTTGAACCTTGCATATGTGTTATGCCTCTCAGCAGGGTCTAGGTCCGACTGTGAGATGGGGAGGGAGAAAGATTCAACCTCAGGTTCAACCACATTCCTCTTCACTTCTGCGACGTTTATGGAACTTACAAAGTTAAAAATGGGAAGACTACTTGAGGCAAAACGGTCTGCACTGGCAATGTCCCTGAATAACTCTTAATTTTTAAAAGCAAATTTTGAGTTTGCATTGAATATATTTTTATGTGCAGGTCAAATACTCTTAGTTAAGTAAGATACAACTAACCAAAGATAAAATAATTCATGGAATATTAGTTTACTTTTGTTTTAAGAAAGGGCCTGTGTCTTGTAGTCCAAAGCGACTTATATAACGTGATTGATAATGGCCATTCAAACACACTGTGCACCAAAACACATGGTTACATACCTCATACTCAACTGAAATGCTGTCATTAAAATAAATAGACAAATATAAAGCTCAATTTATATTGTGTTAGCAACTGCATAAAGAAGAATGGGAATTGTTGAAGATCTTTTACAGTAGGTCAAATTACACTTAGTTAAGCAAGGGGAAACTAGTTGCTAACCAAATATGTAAAACATAGTATATATAAATCTTAGAATAAATCAGAGAGCATTCACATGGTTTAAATATAAACAATTTTTATTTGTTGTTTAATTCATTTTTCTATCCATTTGCAGTGTTTGTCCTCTCCATTTAAAAAAGTCAGAAGAATTACCGTAATGACTTCATTTACATTAATTAATTTTATTTTAAAAACAAACTGGCATAGTGAGATCATCGCATATTATGTTTTTATCACATATTTTCCCTGTAAACATGGGGATCTTGGGCCTCATTTGTGCGAAGGAGCAGAACAAATTTCTTCTAGTGGTGTATCAATAAGGAACTTTGAAGCCAATCCCAGCCTCTTAAATATTATAACACTATGATCGGCCAATAATTTATCACGACACTAACGCGATTTCAAAAGTGCAAATGACAAAGACAACTTTGTCTGTTATCACAATTACTCTTGAAAATGGGCATCTTACAATTCATTCACTTTTAAAATGTATATTTTTAAAACAGATAATCAGATCAGTAAAGTAGAGAATCCTTACAGTTACCAATAATTCACCGTTAGTTAAACCTCGGCCATCACAGGATTAAGAAGCATATCAGTTTAATGACACTAGGACTATTAATAGCTATTTTAAGAACATTTTACACAGAAACCTGAATGTGTTTCATGAACGAGGTCTCATTAACTGGTGTCTTTTTTGACAGTGAGTGCGCAGTTGAGAAATGATGAAGAGATCGAGTGAACAGACACCGCTTAGGTTTTCACTGGACAGTCGACCGATCGATTTCTCTTTCTTTTGCTCTCCCTGCGAGTATTGATCCCAAAGTCACAGTGACTGTAGGGGGTTAAACTCTTGAGCCACTGGCCACTCTCCATCCTCTTCCTAAAGGTCAGAGGTTAAGAAATGCCAAGCGCTCAGGGGGAAGTCAGTGTCTCCAGTATGTATTGACTGACGAAGGTGCCCATCTGTTTAACAGGTTAACTCTACATTAAAGACTCCCTGGTCAGGATCATCAACAATATCAGAACAGCAGATGTGAAACCATGCTGATCAAAGTAAGGAGATAAACTAAAGGTAGGCAGCTTTTAGGTAGCTTATGATCTAAATACATGAATGGAAAAAAGTTATATTGTTAAAATGAGTACAGAGAATACCAACGCAGGCCTTTCGCAAATGCACCTGAAGATACCGTTTCTTGCTCTTGTACCTCAGCCTTTCCTTCGTGTGAGGCATTCAGAAGATAAATGTCTTAAAGAATAGATGACCTGACACAAGGTCTGAGCGGTAATGGGTGATATAGGGAAACACGGCTGCCCGACTCCCATATATATCTGACAGACACACAGCTATCAGGAGGCCACTGTCAAGCAGACAAATGAGATGATTTTCAAACCAACTCTGATCTGAGAGCAGTTTGCCATTGCTTATATATAGTAGCATTTAACAAAAGACTCTTGTTGCATGTATTTTTATGCTTATCTATAATAAAATCCACAACAACTATATGAACCGAGCAGCAGTTTCCACTCTTCATCAGTGTCTCAATGTAGGCGGCATTATTTATTAAAAAGCTGAAACCTTTTTAAGGGATATTCTCCAGCACAACAGCAAGTGCTGTGTGTGTGTGTGTGTGTGTGTGTGTGTGTGTGTGTGTGTGTGTGTGTGTGTGTGTGTGTGTGGTGCGTTTGGATGTCAAAGAGAATTAGATTGAGTGAAACACAAGGCTTTTACATGGATGCCTTGAATGGCAAGATGAGGACACTCAAAGATGATCTTCATGCAATATGCAGGGTCTAATCTGAAGCCCTATCACTAGCAATTTCCTAAACAGAGCGGATGCTTTGATAGCTGTTGTTTTACGCTTATCCTTTCTCTCTCCTCTCACCCACATCCATTATTATTTTGCCCCCTGTTTTGCTCTCTCTGTTTTGGTTGAAAGTACTGAAGGAATGGTCTGGGTTCAATGCTAGTTGAGCTTAATCCACATCCTTTGTGGCATAATTGTAACACACAAAAATAAATATGAACTAGTATTAATAATAAATTCATATTTATGAAAGAACAAGGGTAGAAGATAGAATACAAAAAGACAAAAAAAACATGTATATGTCTGGCATAGCTCTATACAACTATCAATAAAACACATATAAGTGAAAAGCAATAAACCACAATAGGCTTATAGAAGATGATGAAAATTGATCCTGTGTTGGGAATAAAGGGATTCATTTCAGAGAGATGCAATAAAATTGCAGTTTAGAATCGCTGTCTAACAACAGAGCAACCCTCCTGATCCTGAGTGATTAAAAACTAGTCTGTGACCCTAACCTTTGACCTCTAGCCCCAAACCTACTCCATCTTGTACCATAGATATTAATTAGAAAATGTGTGCAGACGGTACCGTATCCGCCTGGATTCTATTTTGGGATGAGAAGGAAATGTAAGCAAAAGAAACTAAATCCATCAACATCCTCCTTCTCATCACCTATTCTGTCAGCAAATACACTGCATCATTTCCTGTCTACGACAACAGCACTTCCTGCGCAGAGATGTCCTGATTAACCACATGATCAATGGGAGACCCTAAACTTCTTCCAGCCTTGTCTCTGTTTTCCAAATAAGAGAAAGAAAAAAAATCTTCCCCATTCATAAAACAAAATTATCCCCCAACAACAGACTGTGTAATTTAATTGGGAGTAAACAGGGCTCAAGACCTCTGCTTAACTGCCTTTTCAACAGTTTCTCCCCCCACAATAAAACTACATTTGCATCAGCTTTGAGAGAATTTAGTCGAGATGATTTATTGAAGTAATCAGCAGCAACGCAGCATTTTCGTTGCAGCGCAGGGCCTGCAAAGTGCCGCCACTGGAACGGGGTTTGGGCCGGAGGCTTTTTTTCAGTGGAGGCAGGCAGAACCCAAATTCTCCCCTTTGATTAGATTAGCATTACACAACAGCGTGACAGATATGACAAATAGGTGCATTAGAGCGTGTCATTTATTCCCTCTTTTCTAGATGCTTGGGTTCACAGAGGGACCCCCACCTCACGCCTCACTTCTGCAAATATATGCGGCCCCTGACGCCCCGTCTGATGCCTGATCTCTCTGGATTACCTTCAGAGAGGTTATAGGAGAACGACAAGAGCTTTATTTCGGAAAAGAAAAGTGCTAAAGAAAGAGACAACGAGCGCTTGGTTATGTGTATAACTCGTTTGCATGTAAACCACGATTCATTCTCACCTTTGTCCATGGATTGCTAATACTGATAATTGACTAAACATTTGCTTAAGCAAAATGATTATCACTTAAAACTGTAGTAGCCCCGACTTGTGTGTGTGAAGTGACAGAATATCACACACTTCAGTGAATCTCCTCCTCTAAGGGCAATCTATGGCTACCTCCATTAGCCCCCATCACACACACTCAAAAGGGTGCATATGCACACATGCTCACTCTCACACTACACACACAATTATACCTTCATACCACTGATTTCCTCTTAATAAACACTGGCATATGCACTCATAACTCACTGACACTGATACTCTAACTTTGCAATGTAAATGGTTTTATATAAAGATGATTATAATGACTACAGGCTAACCTTTGCACAAACCTATCCCAGAAACTCCTCCTAACACATATAAAAACCCCTCTCTAGATACATTGATTCTAAATATTAACCAGTTTTAAAGCTAAATATCATAAGCACAATATAATGTGGATATATACACACACACAGTGCAATATATGGATAGATAAATAAATAAACAATTAAATTAATTAATACAAACAGTATTCACATTATTTCTGAATCAATTTTCCATATTACAGTGTCTTCAAATGTCTCCAAAGGGAGGACTGGCCAGATTTAGATCACATTTGGGATTCTTTTTAGATCCCCCTTACACACAGACACACACGCTCAAGAACACAGAGCTCTGCTATCAATCCTTCATCCTACCTGCCTTAAATACTCTCTGCAAAAGCTGATGGGGAGGCCGATCGATCACGAAATACTATCAATGTTGCATTATCCTCTGTGACTGGCTATATGACCAAGGCCGTTACATTGGGTCAAGACCCCTGACCTTTGAACTCATTTCAACAGCATTAAGAAGGGCTCCCTGGCTATTTTTCTGGACTTCTGTCTATACTCCTAGCTTAGTAAGACAGGAATCGGGCTGGCAGTGTGAAGATAACACCTGCAACAATGGATCTATTAACAGTAAAGAGGTGAAGGGGGGAAAATAGAATAACATGAGGAGAGATGGAGGAATGACAAACCTGAGAACACAGCAGCATGACCAGTTCAACCACAGAACTGCTGGGCTTCAAACACACAAGACCTACAAAGAAAAAGGAGATTTCATTTCAGATTTAGTAGATGAAAACTTTTAACCATTACCGATGAAGTAAGATTTTGAATGTGACAAAACAAACCTTACATATCTGATTGCTAAATGTTGCAACTGACTGAACAGAATCAAGAAAGCTCTTGTAATAACGCTGTAAAAATCCTGCAAATGATTTTACTTTTGTAAAGACCCATCTCGATTTCATATATATTGTAAATAATTTGGCAAATACAAATGTTATCCTCCATCATTTAGTGATAAACACCAGGCGATTTGTGTTGAAATCTATACTTAGGGTGAATCCCAATTCTCTGTCTTACCCCTTCCCCTTAGTTTTGCGCGTTCACGTGAGAGTAAGGGCTGTCCCAATTCTCATTTTGATCGAGGGGTAGGGCTAAGGGGAAGGGGTAGATACCCCTTAAAACCAAGCATTTTCGCGAGCTCACTTGAAACCAAGGGGTACCCAGAACACACTGCGCAACCGGCAACAATGGCGGCCAGATCATCCAGAGAGTGGTATTTTCGGCTTAAATAAGTAATTTTAAAATTACGACTGTCTTGTTTTGTGCTCTACACAGTCCTGTAACTTACATATATATTTGCAACCATGTTCTTAATTGAAACGTTTTTAAAAATCGCTAGTTTTCTACGCTAACGTTACATTGCTGATTTGCACAACAGTCCCGCATTTCTCTGACTAGAGAAATACATCACTAAAACCCACGCAATCGACATACACACACTTGCAGACGGCATCTTGGGAGTTTGTGATCAACACTTGTCGCCTCTGGTGACGTAGCAGCCAGCCAGCGACGATGTATTATGACGTAACAGTAACCAAGTAGTGTCTCATTTCATAGGGAGATGTTTTCACCCCTAGCGCTTACCACTCGGTTTCGAGGGACAAGGGCTAGGGGTAAGACGAAGGGGTAGGGGAAGGGGAAGGGGTAAGACAGAGAAATGTGATTCACCCTAAACCTTTTTAATTCAGTTCTATGAGATTTATAATGTGAAATTAAATAGTATTAAGGGGAAAAATGTTCAGCATTAAAAACATTTCATTTTTAGTGTCTGTTCTGCTGACACACGTTTGTGAGTGGTCTAATTCTGCACCATCTTGAGGGGTCAAAGAGTATTGATGACCTTAATGAACCTACATGATGCTACTGTAAACTAATACATGTTTGGGCCTTGTATTACATGAGACTATATATGGTGAGCATATGTTCTATTGATCTGAAATACTGCTTTAAAGAAGCTGCTAGGGAACTGCATATGTAGAATGGGCGCGAGAGATTTAACATGAAAGCTAAACAGGAAGCTGGAGGAAGAGGAAGGAAGGAGGCATTTTTGCTTTAAGTGGCTCTCTAAAGTCGCCCTGCAGCTATCAATCAGCGTTTCATTTCTCTGGGTGGCAGTGGACAGGCCAAACACTCGTATGAGTGTGCTGACCTCTGACCCTCTGCTCTATAAAAGAACACTGCTATTATAATCATTGAGTTAAAAGATACTTCCAGCCACGTTTACTGCTTAAATTTGGTTAGAGGAGAGAGAGGGGGTGTGAGTGCTTTCGTAACATACTGGGAGTGATGAGATGTTCTCTGTGTTTGTATGTAATGATGTGAAAACCACTTCAAACTGTAACAAAGATAAGGTGCATTTGTGTGGAATACTCCACAAATGTCAATAATAAGAGTAGAACAGTAGCTCACTGGTGCCCTCGATGAGTAGCTCCTGTCCATGACTGCCCAGCAATGTGCGAGAGAGGAATGGTGCGAAATCCACAAAAATCTCTCGGAGTAAAGGAGCTGCCTTCTCCAGAGCAAGTTCCAACCTCTCTGAGATACTGAAAACACACACACACACACACACAACACACCTTGTGACATCATTTTAAAATAACAGATCATTTAATGAAATCATGCATTTAAAAAAAATGCATTTCTGAAATTTAAATCTATAGGTTGTTCAAAATAAAGCATGAGATTTCAGTTTAAAGTGGGGACCTCATGTTGGGGGCGGAGCTCTGGATCATTGGTGATAAAGCAGGGACAGATGGCAGGTTGGAGCTGGTGGAGGTTCCTCCTGCAGAGAATACAACCAGCAAACAACTCATTACCCAAATACACACACGCCAAACAAAACAGGGATGCATTAAGCTAAACCAAGCACATGTTACTATAATGCTTATACTTTTCTAAAAGAAGAAACAAAATAATTATGTGAATTTGGGGGGGGGGGGTTGGAAACAAAAATAATCTGCATTGATATCATTCATTAAAACAAAAAATAATAATAGTCTGAGTAAATGTTTTCCAATCTATTATATCGGATTTACAATATTTGTGACCCTCACTGTGAAAACCCAGCTAAAGTCATTTTTTTGTGATTTGCTGTCTTCTACAAAAAAAATCATCCTTCATTTGGTAAAGAACATTCTGTGAAAATGTAACCTTTATATATTTAATATTGACTGAGTAAGGTCATGTCAAAGATTGAAATTATAGTGAAATTAATGGTAGAAATCAAACTTTGATGCTTGTTATCTCATAATTATATTTTGAGACTTTAGCCTGGATTTCACAGAGAGGGTCACATTTAAGGCAAGGAAACAGCAAAAATGTAGTTCAAAATAATGTATTTTTTTCTTAAATGAACATAAGAATTCACTTGAATCACTGTAATTTATAAGCATCATTTAACAATATAAAAAAATCCATTGCTGTTCAAGAGTTTGAAGTCAGTTTTTTTGTTTCTTAAAGAAATGTATACTTTTATTCAGCAAGGATACAGTCAAGATCAAAAGTAACATTTGTAATGTTACAGAAAATTTCTATTTCAAATAAATGCTGTTCTTCTGAAATTTCTCTTCATAAAAGAATGAATACAAAAAAACGTATCAAGCTTTCCACAAAAACATTAAGCAGCACAACTGTATTCAAGATTGATAAGAATATTATTGATAATATTCATAATGTTACTGTTTTACTGTATTATCATTTTTATTTGAACTTTTTTAACAAAAGAAATGCAGCTTTGCTGGGCATTAACTTCTTTCAAAAACATTAACATTGGAACAGTAGCGCATTTTTACAAAAAAAGAATTTAAACATTAATCCATAAATCCATGCACTATTATTAATGCACGTGAATCACTGAACCATAAATTGAGACAGTATGAAGTGATGAACACAGAAATGAACTCACCAAATACTTCACACATTTATGCTACTGAAGTTTAAGCACGTGTGTAATTCTCGCTGGGTGAGAAGGGATCATTAAATTTGTCTAATGACACTTAACGGCAAAATACAGTGCATTAAAATAAATCACATTTTCCTTTGACAATATTCATATTGCCCAGCCCTTCTAACAACCTAGTAAAATAACCTTTTCCTGCTGCTATCTACGACACTTCTTTAAATAAGGAAGAAGAGTAAAGATCTATGTTGAAGCCCTGACACCATGTGAAAGGAGCTTTAGCTGAATGATAGCTCTGCTCTCGTTAGAATTCATGTAAAATAAGCATTAGAGCAGCTCTTACACTCCCCCTGATAAAACAGCCCATAAATTCATTAGCCCTGTGTGTGGCTGTGATTAGTGTACAAATAATTATATGCCAATAAATTTCATCTTGCCCCTGAAAGTGTCACATTTTGGGCTAGTGAAGGTCTTGGCACGATCATGCTCTCCCTCACAGAATACCACACCACAATAAATCTGCATACACCACGCGCACACGTGGGGTCTCAGGGCAGGGATAACTCTTGCAGCAGTATGGAATGTTCCTGGCTGTGGGGACAGCGGCTCTTTAAGCACCAACATGTGAGTCTGCACCGAGTCTCCCGCTCGCTGATGAAGTAGCCACTTCAAACAGCTCGGAGAAAATTAGCTTATCTCTATTCAGCTGGGACCTGCCCCTCTCCTTGTGCAGAGACATACACAAGAGAACCATAAAAATACAGACAAGCTTAAAACTACAAGCATGAGCTATAGACCCATGAGTACACTACTTCAAAGAAAAGCTAAAGGGAACTAAAAACAATCCCTTCACACACAAAGGATCATGTGTGCACGCACATGTTGGTTTCAAAATAAAAGAACATCTCATAGACACAATTATTTTTTAGACAGAGATGATGATGATGATGTTGGCTTCAATTCAAATCGAATCCCTAATCACCACAAATAGTTTTTGGGAAAGAAATTAATACTTTTATTCAGCAGGGATGCATTAAACTGATCAAATGTGACAGTACAGACATTTATAATGTTGCAAAAGATTTGTATTTCAAATAAATGCTATTATTCTTTCTTTGTATACATAAAATATATCACAGTTACCACAAAATAATTACAAAAAATATTAAGCAGCACAAATGTTTTTAATTTCACAATAAAATAGGGCTGTCACGATTATGACATTTGGCTGATGATTAATTGTCTAAAAATTGTTGCGGTTATTGCGATTAATTGTCTAAAAATTGTCACGGTTATTGCGATTAATTGTCTGTTTTAGGGCTTTGGCGATTATGCCGATTATAATGATTAATTGTCTGTTTTTCATGGCTTTCGTTATATAATTGGGATTAATTTAAGGGTTCAGTAAATAATTATGATGTTATCTTTTAATCTTTTTTGAGTTATTATTCTGCAGTGTAACAGAGTATTCCAAATTCTAAGAATCGGCCAATACCGATCCAACACCAGCACTATTTTTTTCTACACCACAGAATATCAATACTGTGTTTGTGGAACTAATGGTCACCCTTTTTTAAACACAATCCACTAAATACTCACTTTCTCACTACAGAGAAAAACTACATTTGAATAAAATATATAAGATATTAAATTAAACTAGCGGACTGTATAATTTAGTATAATTTTGGTGCACATTATACAATATATACATGTTTATTCTGTTAACTATTTGTATTCTTGCAAAATACATTAATGAAAATAAGATAGAAATCATGAGAAAAAGAGAGGCTTCTAATAGTCTTTCTGTGTGCAAAACTTTGATCATGTGAAATGCTTCAGACAAAGCAGCACACAGTTCTTATGCACAGGCAGGGTACAGATAGGTGCTCTTGAAGCAACATGGAGTCGCTGTGCTTATGCACATCTAGGGTGCAGAATGATGCGCTTGAAGCAACATAAGTCACAGCGCGCTTGCACTTCACAGGGTACAAACAGAGAAAAGAAATGAGAGAGCAATGAAATCCAGCAAGATATAGTCATTTTATGTGAATCCCCAGCCATTTATCTACACATCAAGTACTATAACGGGAATATATCATCTTGGAGAGAGAGTTTTACCGTGCTGACTGTCATAAATGAACGTGACGTGCTGTTTGAATGATGAGCGGAGAATAACTGACAGCTGCAGCAGAAGGAAGATGAGTTTCTGTAAACTTAAATTTAACAATGTAAATATAATTCTGTCCCTCACATTAAGATATGGAATGGCTTCAGATGATATAGGCTACACAGTGGATGAAAACCAAACTAGTGCTCTTGTGTTTCTTTTGGTGTATAACTCCCCCTTGTGCAGTATAAAAAAGCACAATAATTGCGGGTTGGATCAAATAATAAATTAGACGGTTATTTAATTATCGCGACAGGCCTTAAAAATAATAAATATTTCTTGAGCATGTGACACTTAACTAGAATAATTGCTGCTGAAAAATTTCAGCTTGCAATCACAAGAATAAATTACATTTTAAAATATATTTTAAAAGATAAAATATTAAATTGTAATAATATTTTATAATATTATTGTTTTTAACTGTATTTTTGATCAAATATATGCAGCCTTGGTGAGACTTACTTAAAAAAAAACTTATGAACAGTTGTAAATATTTATATTTTATTTCATTTATAGAGCATTTTGTATTTTTGATAATTTTTATTTATCAAATTGTGTGTAATATATACTCTGTCCCTCCAGGATTTTTGCAATTCTGCGATCGCTGAATTTATCGCAAAATCACCAACTCAGCATTATTTCACCGATTCATAGTTCATCAACAATTACCCCATCACAGTTAGGTTCAGAAATCTTGGTGTAAAAACCCCAACTTCAAAGAGCACATGACTGCTCGACAGGTTTGCACTACACAACATTCAAAGAGCCCTTTTCTGCAAAGACTGCTCGATCTTGCACAAGGTTGCACTTCAGAAAGATCCAGGCCCTTTCTTGCTCACTTCTTGTCCAGGCCCTGGACTACAAAGCTCTTCTAAGACTTCCATCAAACACAATCAAACCTCTACAAATGATGCTCTTGGCAGCGGCACGACTGGACTTCAACGAGCCAAAAAGAGCCCATCACCACATTCAAACCTCTCTTTGTCTCAAATGATTGCAGATGCAGCAGCAACTGGTCTTTAAAAAGACCCATGATGTCTCCTTGCAAATAAACAACCACAGGGCTGCAGCACCCTCCTATTCCACTCACTATTAAAAAAATCCCTCCAAATGATAGAACAACCACGGCTCAGCACCCCCTACTTCCACTCACTATTACAAATCTAATCCCCCCCAGAATCACAGAGAGGACTCCAGAACAGCCTTGTGGTTCACTATTCCTGGTGGAATGATCTTCCACTCTCCCGGTTCACTATCCTGGCTTGTCAATCTTCAAGCAACAACGATCTTCCACCCCCATCCGGAATCTGACTTCATCAATAAAAAAAATAAAAAAAAAAAATTCTTTCCCTTTTTCTATATCTTATCGTTCTCTTTATCTCTTTCCTTCAAGCAACAACTAGAAAACTCATCTCTTTCAACACTACTTGTATTTATTTGACTTCATCATAAAAAAATAAAAATAAAAAAAAAAATTCTTCCCTTTTTCTATATGCCTGGGATCTTTCTCTTTATTCCTTTCCTTCAGTATGTTTGCCTCTTCTTGTATTTATTTGAATCGCTTTAATCCCCAAGTAATTTCTGGGTGTTAGGGGCTTTGGATAAAACTTCCTCAAAATGATGTTTGCCTCTTCTAAATGTAATCGCTTTTGCAAGAGCTCGCTAAATGTATATGTAACTCCGCAATTTTTCTCGTAATTGCCGCAGATTTTCCGCAGATTTTGGGTTTAGACGCGTCCTGTGACATCATCGCAATGCGCATTCAGTCAAAGAAAGGTTGCTTCTCAGTTTGAAAAATGGAATGAACAGCCTTGTGTTCTCATCATGCCCGATTTACAAGAGCTACATTGGACAAACGATCCGAAAGAGGAACGAAACAGCGCTACTCGTTTTGGGCTATACAGACCGTTAATCTGCTCGGGCCAGAGCCGCGGCCTGCTCTCGACCAAGCGACACCGTTATACACCGTGCTGGGACTCTAGGAGATGAAGAAAGTACCGTGCTGGGACTCTAGGAGATGAAAGAAGAAAGTTCGAATTCGCCGCAGCAAAATCAATAACAAATCTCTGTGAGAAGCAGATCTTGTGAAGAAGCGCAGTTCAAATTCAGCGCAGAGTTCTGTTAAAGCTACAGATATCAGAACAAATGCCACTGATATGGAAACCAGGAAAAACATTGTTCAATAAACACAAATCTCCACCATTCACCATGGATTTAACATAACTTCAGGAACAACTTGTGGCAGAAATGGTCTTAATGTTTTCGAGTGTTTTTAAATGCTTCATACAACTTTTCCCAGCACTTCAAATCTTTAAGTATTACCAAATTTGAAAGTTATTTTTAATGTGATGACATTATTTGTTCATCCTTCATAGGTTGCCTCCATTTAAAAAACTAAAAGTTTCATAATGTAGGAAAGCAAACACTTATTTAAAAATAAAAAGGACATTAAATTACCACTATATGGCTGCAGAGATTATAGGCTTATTAGCCATTTCCACTCCCTAATATATATATATATATATATATATATTTTTTTTTTTTATCAAATTATATTTAGAAATTATGAATGACAGTAATAAAAGTACATTTTATCTGCATCTCAACTACCCAGACAGCACAAGTACATCTGTAAGACGTCTGCTAAAGATCTGGCAAACATCTGCTTTGTAATACGATAAACGTCTCAGAAGTAGTTTTACATTCTAATAAATGTCTATTTGACATCTGACAGGAAAAGTCTTACAGAGACGTATTGCAGATTAGCAAACACCCTAAAAATATGTCTTTTATGTTAATGCAGACATCTCCGAGATGTACATGTGCGATTAAGGTGAGTGCTTTACTGTCAGGTGTTGGTGCCACATTCTGTAGAACTTAATGGTACTGCTGTCCTCAAATGGAGCCCTACGATGGTTCTTGAAGTCAGAAAAGTTACAACAATGTTATAAGAATGTTGTCCATGGTATATGTTCACTGCAAAACAATAAGAAATGCCGCAAATATCACCGCAAATTTTGAGAAAAGCCGGAGCAAAATCAGTCATTTTAGGCCGCAAAAAAATCAGAAAAAAGTCCCGCGAAATCCCGGAGGGACTGATATGTAAAGGACAACACAGGATGAAATTCTGATTCACGTTAATCACCTATACAAGGAAGGAAATATGAAGCTCTGTACTTTGGTAAGGTGTAGTTATTGACGCTCTTTCATGAAGACACTCACCTGGGGCAGACTCTGTGCTCTCAACAGTTTCCCCTGCAGACACCACAGACACACTGTTGACTGGAGTTCCACCTGAGGATGCAGCAGTGGCTGATGGGACGGATGCAGCTGCAGAGACTGTACTCATTCCTGGTGAGGGAGCCCCACCCATTCTCTTGGGTGCCACAACAACACTCCTGTAAAAGGATGAATAACAAAGACGATAGTTAATCAATATAACGGACAGATTTTGAGGATGTCAAGAATGGAAATTGTTGTTGTACAAATATTATTATTATTAAAAAATATTAATCCTTTTATGTGGTTGAATTGAATTAAAGATTTTTTATGCTTGCATTATATTTTGAGCTGTTCCTCTATTTAATGTCTTTTTATCACACAATGCAGAAAGCAGACTCTGATGTTCTGATAAATACACAAAGCTAGAGAATCAAGCACTCTGTCAAAAAGCCATTAGCTCTTGTTCCATCGGCGGCCCTATAATGATCAGACTGATGATGTTGGCTAAATATACTGCACATAATGTGATTTAGCATTAAAGGCCGCAAAGCTTCACACAACACAAGAAGCCCATTTACCGCGTTAGTGTAATTACAGCCCCGTTTCCCTGACACAGAATATTCCATAATGGTAGCATCTATCTTCTGACCAATCAATGGCCTCCCAGCTCCTGTCACTCAGAGCTCTAAACTTTGTGATTGATTACATTTGGCGGTGTGTTATGGTCTAGAAGCTACTGTGTGTTGCTGTACAGTGTCATGCTTTGTGATTATCTGATAAACAAGCTGTTTTGCGGTTAAGTATAGATTGAAGGACTGAAAATGTCTTCAAAATTTTTGTTCATTCTGAGGGTTGTGCTCTGTTAACAGTATTAAGCAACAGTCTGGACACACTTGACTGAATGTACATTCCTCGTTATATCAAAAACTGATATGTGTGTCCTACTTTTAAATCATGTACCTGTAAAATAAAATAAGTAAGGAATAATTGACAACGGGCCGTTGAATTATTAGAAAAACAATGCACACCCGAGGTGGTGATGCGTTCACAACGTGAAGCAGAGTGGCCGTTACATGTCGGGTGTGCATTATTTTTCTAATAATTCAACATCTCGGAGTCAATTACTCCGCATATACTACGGTTACCACATCTAAGACATCAATCAGATGATATATTTCAAGGCATTTGTCTGTTTTTTCTACTTAAATCGCTATTGTGAGTAGGATTATTTCTTCCGCATCTCATTCAACGCCTCCCTTACTAATTCCAAAACGTCATTTTAAACCGTAACTGAGGCTTGAGCCGTTGATAGCAGACTATTTAGTTAATAACGAAGTTATGAGACAGACAGAGAAATAGAGAGAGATTAATGTTACCTCTGTGAGTCAGTGATCGGCAGCAGTCTATAGTGAGACTTTGTTCATTTTCTTCACGAACAGAGCCGTTGTTGCTACCTCGCTTGTGAGAAGTCATGTAGTTTTTAAGTTTTTAAACTGTTACTGATAAAATCATCAGAGTAGTGCTAACTACATTAGTGCTTATGTTAAGGTGTGTGCAAACTATATGTGTGTCTGTGAGGGAGAGACCGAGAGCGGGAGAGAGAGAGTAGGCTGTGTGCTTTCCGTACATAATAAAACGTAATTTTGTGGCAAAAACATGGACAAGATGTGTCGATTTTATCCTTTTGTTTACTGTATTTATTTTTTTGGCCAGTGTTGTTGTGGGATTTGGTTATTTTTCTATTATAAGACCTTTGAAATAACAGAAATCATTTGGCAAAGTGATACGGAACTGTAATGCGGTCAAGAGAGCTGCCTGGAACTACGTTCGCTGTGCGTTTCCCTGAAAATAATTGCACACCTATAATTTAGAATGAACGTTTGTCAGCCAATCAGATTCAAGCATTCAACGGCCCCGTAGTATAAAGTAAGATAAAAAAATGGATTGCATGTTGAAGTAAACCAGGGAGGAAACATATTAAACACCAAGTAACCATGGTAACCCTTTCAAAATCACAAATGCTAAAATGTTACAAGATAAAGAACAGATCAGTATTTAAAAGCTTTCATAATGATGTCACGGGTCTCTGCTGCAGTCTACCTCATTGTCTTGAGGTAAAAATGGAAATGGTTCATATCAGTTGAAAGCCATGACAGAGCTCTGGCCTTTCACAGTGGCTAGTGTTGAGTTTATCAGTGCTGACAGAGGGGGTAATGCTACGCAGTCACCAGCTCCTCTCCAGAACACATCCACAGAGACGCTACAGACTGAGGAGGCACGCCAGCATCAGATAAGAGCCGTCTAGGACAGACCGCTTCAAACATCCCACTGAAAGTTGCCTAGGAGCTATAAGGCACGAGAACGAGAGTGTTCTCACACCATTTCTAAACATCTGATGTCTCCTTAACTTGAAACTAGCCAGTCCAAGAAAACGAAAGGAATTTATAAACTGGAAGGATCGCAGTATCACGCTCATGACATCAGCATTTGCTGTTCAACAGTCCACCGTTCCAAGAACTCTATTAGAGCGCATTTCTGTTCTCTCTCAAGTGCGTGTTTAGCACTGACCGGTGGTGGGATGGTGGGGGTGTGCGGCTGCAGCATCCATCTGCTCAAAGGCGCAGGTTTTAAATTATTCAGCACACCATTAGCCACACTTAGCCCTAACTCACTACCGCTGTCGATTAATCAGAGCTGCCAGGTGTATACCACCAGACGAGAGGCCAGCGCTGACCAGCATCCGTGGAGTTTGGATTCCAGACGCTGAATTATTTAGCAGTTTTAACCAACACTCCCGGAGACGACATGTAAACAGCATGTTTCCCGTAATCTACACAAATGTGAGATCGGGTGCGAGGAAATGTGTGTGAGAAACTGATCTTACTGGACGTGGATCGACATTTTCAACTGATGTTTAACGAGGGCTGAACAATTAGTTTCTTCACAAAGAAACGCTGCTTTAAATTAGTCCTAATGGTGGTAAGTTTTATATTGTGCGGTTTTGTTATTTAAATTTAAAGAAATGTAAAAATGTACTCCTTGTCATCTTTGGAGGTTAGCGTACAAAGATGATACCAGAAATATCATATCATGGATAAAAACAGACAAGGCCTCTAAATTTCATTAATTAATTAATTCATAAATAAATCATCACATTTTCGTAGTTGTAACCTGTTGTAAAGAACATCAGTAATTTTGTTATCTCTGTGATATCCTAACCCTGTGTACACAAAAAAATTGTCCAACAAGTCATTATGACACTATTCACTGGTCTCTGGATCGTATCAGCAAATATTTGCAGACTTCATGTCAAAACAATAGTGGGGTAAGAAAGACGTATGGTGAAATCGGGGTGTTGTTGATAGTAAATAAATGTAATGTCTGTTTTACCCTTGACCCCAGGTCCGCTTTATCTAGGAGACCCTGTTTTTCTTCCATATATAACCCTCGTAAATCCCCTGGGATTCAATCATACCACCCTGGGTGTTCCAACATACACTCTGTTTAGCAAGTATGCATGCATACTGGCACAGAGTATAAGTTCAGAGAAAAATACAGCAACACTGATCAGACTTCAGCAGACGGAACAGTGGGAGAATTCATCACTGCAGGTTTGAAATATTTACTTGGTAATTCATTCATGTGTGCAGTGGAAAACAACTTAAAATAGTCATATAAAAATGAGACAAAAACGGGACTCCGAATAACAGTGAGAGAGAATGTTTGGAGGGCAGGACATGTGAGTGTGTGTTGAAGAGGGAGAGTGAGTAAGTGGACTTGGAAAACACCAGACTCAGAGCTGGAGTCATCCAGATAACTCGGCACCTCTCCGCCAGGGATCCTGAGGAGATAAGACTTTATGCTCTGGGAAATACTTTCGAGAACTTTTTATGTTCTAGTTGACGTTATACTTTATTTAAAACTACTTCAAGCAGAATTTTAGATTATTCTTTTATTATTTATTTTATTACACAACTTTAATGACCTCATATTATTTAAAAGACCACACCCATATTAAAAAAATTATAAAAACAAATATTGTACATTTATTAAATTATTAAAAAATAATCCAAATTAAATGTACTGTAAAAACTTCTCAGGACCAAAAATAATAAGAAAAACAAATTTGAGGTAATTTTTTAAGTGATTATTAACAAATTAACGTTCTAGGAGTGTGACAATACACATATTCGTATTGAACCGTTCGGTATGAGGCTTTTGGTTCAGTACGCATTACAAACCGAATGATTCGTTGGACTAATCCTATTAAATTTGGAAAATAAAAGAGATTAATGCGAGTGAAATATAGGCTGATGTTCTCAGTGCCACTGCACTCAACAAGACAGCCCAAATGACGTAACAGGCAACGTGCTGTCTGCCCAGTGGCGTAGCGGTCGGCCCCGCGATTACCTCCCCTTTCTGTGTTGCTTCGAAAGACAATGATCTTGTATCAACAATAACCAGCGATATCGTCAAAAACAACAATTATTGACAATATTAAGAGGATTTGGCATTTCCAATTAATGTAGCCTGTTACATTGTTATTTTAATAGGCTTATTATTATTATGAAGTTACTTTTATTATTAAATAAAAATGACAGTTAATTTGAAAAACCGCGCTGTGATGATAACAAATGATTAGGCTATTTACTCCTCAATTAAAATGTTTTTAAAAAGGGTCTTTTAAAACAGGTCTATTATATAATGAATTATAGGCATATAATTAAAATATCAATACTGCTGTCATCAATAAAAATCAATGAAATAAAAAGCTTTAGCCTATTTCAAGCACTAACTTTCAAAAACAACCTGTTTAACAAAATAAGTTTCTTCTAATTTGTTTCACTATGTATGGGCCACAAGATAAATACTAAAGGAATAAATTAAAACAGTTTGCTATATACCGTTATCAGCATATGTTGAAGTAGATTTGTCTCTCTCGTCATCTATGAGAGAATGTGGCGTCAGATGACGAAAGCTCCGTCATTCCGTTTTTACTTTAACTTTCTGCATAGTGAATTGACTGAGATTAAGAAATTCACCAGCATACATCTTGCGCAAAGTTTGCACGTTGATATCCATTGGCTCATCTTCATAGCTTAAAACAGAAAAAATTCCAACATTGCAATTCCAACATTGCGATGTAACCAATTACCCCATAACCCCCCATTTCACATGAAAATTAACTTGAAATACTTATGTAGAAAAAAATAAAAAAAAAAAAAAAACTGGAGTCAAATCAGACATTTCAATCAGCTTTTTTCATACAGCCTGTCTGCCGTTTTGCTTTTTTAATGTTTTTTTTACCTTGGTCTAAACTAGAGGTCTGCACGGGTCCATTTGGATCCAAAAACCCAACCAGAGACCTGAGCGGGTTTGCGTCTAAAACTTTGGCGTGTGCCCCGGCCATTGGTCGGGTTCCCTATTAGTGGCCTCAGGTCTCGGGTGATTTAAAATAAATATGCTTTTCTAAATGGACCCAATAAGACCCAAATTCTTTTAAACTATCCTGGATGCTCAGGAGCAACTGAGATTTTAGTGAAAACCACTATTTGTCAGTCCTCTGTTGTGTGTCTTGTGTTCCCGCCTCTTGTGTCCTTATTTGGTTTGTTTCCTGTCCTTGTTTAGTGTCATTATTAGTTCATTCTTACCCAGCTGTGTTTGTCGAATTATCTATGATTATCCTGTGTATTTATAGTCCTGTCTGTTCAGTTAGTGTTCGTCTGGTCTACTCGTTACTCCCGTTGTTCCTGTGTGTCTGCCTTGTCTTGCCCTGCCTTGTTTATATTAAAGAGTGTTATTTTGAGTTTACTCCTCGTCTTCTTGTTCCTCGTTCCTCCCACTGTGTGCACACTATTAATTAAAACATAATTTACATTACTTTTAAGAATAATAAAACAAAGGTTGGGAAAGTGATATAATTATTCCTTTTGCTCTTAACTTCTAAATTCATCCCTTTCGTCATCATTATCACTTTGGCTTTAAGGATAAAAAAGCACTGCTTGATTGGTGAACATTCATGAATAAATATTCTATTATTTATATAATTACCTTGAATATTTAGAAAAATAAAATCTAATCATCTTATGGTCAGGCAAATAACATTACGACAAAAGCTACAGGATGTAATCAGGTCACAGTGATCTTAGCTGAGTAATGAATGATTAACATTTCAGAACTTCAGTACATACTTGCGTGTTCATGTTAAATGCATTTTTGAAAAATTAATGTAGAAGAGGAACTGTCGGTAACACTTTAGAATAGGGAACACATATTCACTATTAACTCTTAATTTGCTGCTTATTAATAGTTAGTAAGGTAGTAGTTAAGTTAACGTATGGGGTCAAAAATACGGTCATGCAGAACAAGGCATTAATATGTGCTTTATAATACTAATAAAAAGCCAGTATGCTAGTAATATACATGCTAATAAACAACTAGTTAATAGTGAGAATTGATCCTTAAAATAATGTGTTACCCAAATGTTTGTAACCTCGCACACAGAAATCCATCTTAAAGATAAGAGATCCATCAGGAAAAGCCACTCCCTTCATCACGCTGCATGTTCATGCAGGGCTTTTCTGTTCTGTGTCAGAAGCCCTTCACCAGAGATGAGGTAAACAGCACTGCAGACAACACTAGCGAATCCATGATGTATTAGATTATTGATTTAATTTTTATCAGGTTTTTCTTTAAAAAAAATTAAAATTTATGCATGCAGGTTTGGGTAAGAATTATTCGGGTCGGGTACAGATTTCAGGACTCGAGAAGACCTCTAGTCTAAAAAAGACAAATTGTATGCAAAAACTGACCACATTTTTGTACCAAACATTTGTGTTGGTATGCAGAAGCTTGGTTTGACCGAAGACCTGATGAAGGACCAAGTCCTCTCTAAGAATGTCTTTATTTCTTAGTGGTGGCGGCAGAAGAGAGCTGCAGTGACTGCTGGGAGCTTTGAGCTCATCCTTTGCAGGAGCCAGCGTAATCCCTGTCCTGATATCAGCAGCGTGGTGATACCTGACAGAGCATTCCTCAGATAAAACACAAGGCCAGATCAGAGGGATTCTCACAGATGCCCAGAAGACATAGAAAGTAGAGGAGATGTGAGAGAGCAGAAGGTAAACAGAAAGACGGTTGTATGACATACTGCTTTCTATTTCCAACACAAAATCATATTTTTCTTTCTTTCCTTCTCTCTTTTGTTCTTTTTTGTAATAATCCCTCTATGGTTATGTCAGACTTATGCACAGACAATGCAGCAAATAAAAACCAGACAGTGCAGACGTTCGCCAACACATAGCAATGGATCTTGTTTCCCAAGTTCCCAACACACCAAAAGATCCCAGTGGAGCAACAGTTACACTACACTCTTTAAAGAGGCAGAAATGCAATAAATAAATAAAAACTTCCCAAAAGACACAAGTTTATAGTTTATAATTGGTGCACAAGCAATCTGACCTAACATCCATTCAAATGACTGGGGTTAGTAAGATTGTATTTTTAAATTAATACTTATATTCAGCAAGAATTCATTAAATGGATCAAAGGTGACAGTAAAGCTACGATGTTATAAAAGATTCATATTCTAAATAAATCCAGTTATTTTGAACTTTCTATTCGTCAAAGAATAATGGTTGTATGTATTACAGTTTTCACAAAAATATTAAACAGCACAAGCATTTTCAAGTGAATGTAAACTATTGAAAGAAATTGCATCATATATTGGATCCGTGCATTAGTGATAATCGCCTAATATACCTGCTGCTGCTATTAATATGAATCAAACTAAAAAGACAAATAGATAATCACTCACTGCTTTTGACTGAATAAACTTGTAATGTAATAAAAGATTCATCTTTACACTAATTTGCACAGTGAAGACTAGCTGTGTCATTTTACATTTGATTACTTCATTCAACACTGTCAGACCTAACTGAAATACTTGATGTATTTATATTTATTTATATATTTATCTCAGAGATCGCTTTAACCGAAAAGGTTTCGTCATTGACGGAATTTTTTTAGCAGTGACGGAAAATGTTGAAGGCCGTCCGTCATTTTGATAGATTGCACTGACAGTGGTGACAGCAGCGGCAATCCACCTGTCGCTCAAGTGGCCCACACCCTTAATTATGCAGAAATTTAAGGTTTAATATAATTTAAACGGATGAGTTATAAAAAAATTCACCCCCTCACAGTTGTCATGAAGGGCAAAATTAGCTATAGAGATCAAAATATTTTTTTGCACCAGGCTGTAAACATGTTTTTTTCTGCTGTAAAGTTGGGCATTTTAACATGGGGAGTCTATGGGATTGACCAGCCTCCAGCGGCCAGTCGATGAATTGCAGTTTTAGTCACTTCCGTGTTGGCTTCACGAGAGAGAGAGCGGGCCGCTTGGTAACAACGCAATTTATTGGATGGAAGATGCACTTCCAATATATGTACTGTTCATTCATCAACTGAAAACAGCATCGATTGGGATTTAATAATCAATATTAGTTCATAAAAATTAGAATCTATTAAAATCAAGAAATCGATTGTTTTTTTTTGTTGCTCTTGCATATTTTGTTGTTTATAATTTCCTTCGCTGTCACTGTGGTGCTGAACATGAAAAGTGACGCACGGTCTGTTCATCTGTTCTCATCATAAATAAATAAATCCATAAACCTATATGCTCGTCCAGTAGGTTCATTATTAAAAATTTAAATGAGAACAAAAATACAAGTAATTACATGTTATTATAGCTAAAATATAAAAATTAAAATGATGGGTAATAATAGATTATGACGGAATTTGTATGGCCCTGTCCGTCAAAATGACGGAAAAAGTCAGTCTAATGCAACCTCTGATATATATATATATATATTATATATATACACATACGTATATATAATTATTAAACATTATACATATAATGAATGAATGATGCATTTATATGCACTAGGTTACATGGGTCAAAAACACGTCTTCTTTTTTATTTTTCTTTAGGAGGCCAGTAAAAATTGTGGTAGGGCACAAAATTGTGGTACAACTGAACTGGTGTTTTTTTTTACAATAACCATCTGCCCTTACACACACACAAATCCACTGGTGGAGGAATGGACAAGTGGATGTGTATGCATCTCCTGAGGCCCGTTTTGATGGGCTCTGCTTTTGTAAGGCTGTTTGTTTGTTTGTGTATAGAATGGCACACTTCCACAGAAGAAGTCAGGTGCTCTGCAGGGGTGTCCATCATAAAACGCACAGAGACAATCTAAGAGAAAACGTGTTTTTTTTTGTGTTTTTTTTAAGAGAGAACAATAGCTGTAAAAAAATATATTTCTAGCAAAGTGATTAGATCTATGTGCACGGATTGGTCAGTGAACTATAATATTTTATTGTCCACTCACCTGTCAAAAGAGTGGAACTGGACGGACTGGTCACGGAAAGCATCGCCCACCGCACCCAGAAACCCGGGCAGTATGAGGCTAGGGTCCACTATGATTTCATCAGAGGGTGCACTAACGAGACTTCTCAAAATATCCTTGACATTAAAATTTTTTCCTTTGCTGTCTCTATCAGTGACATCTTGACCTCTCCGGACTTCAGAGGACAAAGTAGACAGGGCTTCGGATACAGCATCTGGGCCGGTCTGTGCCTCGGTGATGACTGAGGTCTTCCCATCTTCAAAACCGACGTCCCGACGATGGGGAGACAAACCGTTCTCAAGATCAGACTGAACACTCTCTGCAAAAAAATACAAATAAAAACCATCAGCCCACTGCTCAAAACACTGAATGCATGAGTATTTGTTCTGCAGATTCTCTGGGTTCAATCTTGCAGCAGTGATATGTGTGGGTTCAGGTGGTCACCTGTGCTCCTGACAGACTGTGAGCGCTGGGCATGTCTTTTGTCATTGTGTGGCTCAAGGATGTCTCGATATTTAGATACCATGAGCACAGAGATGAAGTAGACCACTGCCAGGGCCAGGAACTGAGCCTGTTTACTGTCCTCCTAAAGCACAGCACACAACAAAACAATTTACAAATGTCAGAGTATTTAAGTATTTAAACATTATCCACACTACTATTCAAAAGTTTGGGGTTAATACGATTGCTATTTTATTTTAAAGATATTAAGATTTTTTTTTTTATTCAGCAAGGATGCATAAACTGATCATAAGTATAGAGTATAGACCTTTACATTGATGCAAAAATTATTTCAAATAAATGCTTTTCTTTTAACACAAACGTTTTCAACATTGGTAAAAATAAGAAATCTTTCCTGAGCACCAAATTGACATATTAGAATGGATTCTGAAGATTGATACGACACTAAAGACTGGAGTAATGGCTGTAACACTAAATAAAACATATATAAATCAAACCAAACCAATGCAGGAAATCCTTTAGCCATATTTTTAATTTCCAAATCACTTTGAAAAAGAAAAATGTATTCTGCTACAAGTGACTAGTCACACTTGTTTTTTGTTTTCTTTCTGGAGAACTAGAGAAATCATGATCTCAAAATGTGCATCTATAGATTTTTTGGTAACACTTTAGTATATGCACCAATATTATGCACATATTCAGCATGACCGTATTCTGCCTCCCTAATCATAATACCTAAACCTAACAACTACCATACTAACTACTAATAATGTCATAGTTAATGGTTTGTTAATAGCAAGAATTGTACCTTAAAATAAAGTGTGACCATTTTGTTTTTACTGTTGTATGCTTTTATCAAAGCACAGCTGAAATATCCTAGTACTCCCTGAGTTTTACATACCGTTGTTTCACTGAATTACAAAACATTAGCTAAATGAGATGCAGTAGCTGAATATGAGTACTGAGTTAAAAAAAACTCACTATATCTCTGAACACTACAGCACGGAGACGATTGATGTCCATGTCCTGCAGAAGCCGGTCTAAATCTCTGATAGGAGACATCCCTCCTGTCACAACGTCCACAGGACTCTGTAACACACAAACACAGTTCACACAGTCTCATTCACCAAGTCAGCTCAGCACAGACAGTTTTTTTTTTATTCCCACTGCTCCAACATTTGAATTCAGTTGGATTTTATAAAAACTAGCAGTCTTCTGTTTTCTATTCCACATTTAGAGGCACAGAGGCATTAATGCAACAGTTTTGCAAAGATTCTTAATAATAGATGAGCTGTGAGTGTAAGTTACACAACACATTAAGAAAGAAAAAATGCTTTATTTTGTACTGGAACTGTAAGAAGCCAACCTTGGGCCACTGACCAAAAGGATTCTGTTTAAGGTCCTATTTAAAATTACCATCTGGACAGAGGTAGAGAGAGAGAGTGGGAGAGAGAGAGAGCGAGAGAGTTAGAGAGAGAGAGGTAGAGAGTAAGAGAGTAGAGAGGTAAGAGGTAGAGAGAAGAGGAGGAGAGAGAGAGAGAGAGAGAGAGAGAGAGAGAGAGAGAGGAGAGAGAGAGAGAGAGAGAGAGGAGAGAGAGAGAGAGAGAGAGAGGGAGAGAGAGAAGAGAGAGAGAGAGAGAGAGAGAGAGAGAGAGAGAGAGAGAGAGAGATCCTTGGCATTACGCTGAACTTGCCTGTGCTGGTATAGACTTGGCGGCTCCCAGAAGGCTTTGCTGTCCATGGCTGCTCTCTGCACCAGAATTACCCAGAGTGTGCTGCTGACATTCCAGACAGTTTCTCACAGCCATCGCACACACTGAGGGGGAGAGAGAGTGTGTGAGAGAAGGACAGACAGAGAGAGAGTGCAACTGAGAGGTAGAAATGTAGAGAAAAAGACAACATCATAGAGATGAAAGGGTACCAGAATGAAAAGATATCCAGACTAAAGGAAACATGACATATGAGAAGGTTGTTGCATGACAACGAAAAAGGTCTTAAAATACCAACTTATGAGTGAATGTAGTGAAATAAGTAGACATAATAAAATGACATTTTTTAAAGAATATGGACATTTCTAAGGTGTTGTCAGTCTTTGTTGTGTTGCTGTTTTTTAGGGTCTTCTAGGCAGTTTCTAAAGCCAAGTTCACACTGCACGATTTTAGCACGATTTTTCACTCGCCGACTGGTTTTGATAAATCGCCGACAAATGCCCGAAACGGAGGCAAATCGGTGAATTATCAAAGACGCGATCTGAGGGAATCGCCGATGCGTTGCCGACACCCGTGAAATATTTGGCATGTTAAATATCTGGAGCTGTCGGTGATTCACAATCCTGCTGTGTGAATGAGTTTTTACTGAAAAATACATCAGTGATGACCTACAGCCAATGAGAGAGCAAGATACAGAGCAGCAGGAAGCTCGGGGAGGACTTTATTTTTTTTTAAAGCGATTTAACGTTAGCCATTTACCATGTACATACATTTTGGCATTAGAATATACAGATCAGGTAGGCTACATGAAGATGAAGAAGGGGCTAGGGTTTTCCTGTAAATAATAATCTTATATAAAGGACAAAAGGTTTATTGCATTTTTACTTTTCATCACTTTGAGGGCTTTTATAGGCTATAAGAAATAAACTCATTATAAAATGCACAACACGTTGGTTTCACTTTCAAGTAGGCTATTTAGATTTCTGTATATAAACATTTCCCAGCAGAAGTATGTTTGTTAAAAAGTCATCTTTGTTAATTACTGTGTGTTCGGGGAGGACTTATAGACCATAATATCAGCGTGATCTTGCGTTATTTCCTTCACTTCTCGTGGGCTGTAGTTTGTGGACCAGACAGAGTTTTCGGCGATTCTTCCTATTGTAAAGTCATGCAGTGTGAAACCTCCTGTCGCCGATCCATCGGGCAATGTGAAAACAGCAGCGACTGAATGCTACCCCAGATAGCCGTGCAGTGTGAAAACAGCAGTGATACGATGACTTTGAAAATCGTGCAGTGTGAACTCGGCATAACGCACTGCATGATGGTTGAAAGGTTTACTGATCCAAGTTAAAAAAGCCCACCCCTAAGACTCTGTGATGATCTAAACTCCTCAGTGTTTAAGTCTAAGAGATGTTTTAATGTCCACCTGGCAGATCATCGTAAATCGAGTCATTTAGTAAAGTAATAGCACATCTCTCCTCAAAAAGCAGCATGATTTTAGGTATCGTTCATGTCTGCAGCACAAATGTTGTGCGACGATAATGTTTAACACTTACACTACTGTTTAAAAGTTTGGGTTAGTATGATTTTTTATTTGTATTAATGTTTTTATTCAGCAAGAACGCATAATTTGATCAAAAGTGACAGTAAAGACTTTTACATTGATGGAAAATGTATATTTAAAATATAAATTTCATCATGGTATCCTTAAAAATGTATCACAGTTTCCACCAAAATATTAAGTTGTTTTCAACATTAATAATAATGAGCACATTAGAATGATTTTGAAAGATCATGTGACACTGAAGACTGGAGTAATGGCTGTTGAAATTTTAGATTTGCCATCACATAAATAAATTCCTGTCATTTTAAAATACATTGAAATCTAAAGCATTTATTTAAAAATGTAATAATATAAAAAATATATATTATTTATACTGCATTTTTAATGAAATGCATGCAGTTTGGTGAGAATAAGAGACTTCCTTCAAAAAATAAATAAGTTAATTAAACAGGTAGTTAAATAGGTATTACCATAAAAGTGATATTTGCCAAAGCGATAAATATTTTCATGTCATCAAATGAAAATCAATAAACTGCCAATATTACAATGTATTCTAATTTTACTAGTTTGTCTGGACTAGACGTTATACACTAAAATATAAAATTAATTAATTATTTAAACAATGGATATTCATTTTCGATTGGCTAAACATTATATTTAAGTCTTATTAAATGATAAGTGTTTTTAAAGATTACATTTAATTAAATGTTAGATGATGGCAAAGGTAATCCGAATATAATAACAGTGGTAGTGAGCATGAATGATTAAATATCAATTAAGTATCTCTAAAACTGGCCGCTAACTAATATAGTTCGAAAATAGCATACAGCAAACATGCAAGTTTAAAATAGTTTGATGTGAATTAACAAATGAATAGCAATACAGAAACGCTGCAAGGTAATTCTTCTCCGAGACATAACAGTCGTTTAGAGTATAGAAAAGGATAACACATTAAACTGCATGAGGTTTGGAAAACAGATGACGTTGCTTATTCTGTGTTTAATCATTTTGGCCAGGTTCCCACCACCATGGCGCAGAAAAATCCTCTTACTGCATTTCATTTGATGTATTGAATGCTATATGTAAGATTAGAATGGTGCATGTGTGTGTGCTTTCAATTTAATGTACTGCACATGAGTTTGAACTGCACAATAATGTGTGTGCATGACTACATGTGTATGTCTCTATTCAACCCTCCATCCTCTCATACCTTGACAACTGACAAATGTAAACTCCAAAACGCTTAGATTAAAGGTATTATACCAGCGCGGGACCGATCAGCTTTTTCCATTAGGCGTTCTAGTCATTTGAGCGAAAGAGCGAGCGAAAGACAGAAAGAGAGCTATAGACCGAGAGATGGCGGGCTAAACCTTGTTACAGATCCCAAATCAGATTACACACTGGCAGACCTCATCAAATATTCATTTTATACTTTCAGCCCTCCTAAAAACAAGCTTCAGTTTCGCTCTCACTCCGCCAATCAGGAAGGTCCGCCCTGCTCTTGCTGCACACTGTCGAGTCGATTTAACACGCCGGCCATTTTGTTCAGTGGGTCTGGGTGTTACATGGGCGAGAGAGCTGATGTGGCAAAGCGGAATTGGTAGTAGAGTGGAAAAGTGTTGTATTTAGAGAGGGAGTTTGATGGTGTCTAGATAGCTTCGGGGAGGGTCATGTAGAGTGTGTGTGAGAAAGAGAAATGAATAATGTAACCGATCTGAACGGCTGGATTTCTGTTATATGGTCTATAATAATGCAGTACAATTTGTGATACATAGACACATAAAGAAGGAGGTGCCTCAGGCTAAAAAACAGCCATTACAGTCAATGGTCTGATGACGGTTCTCATTTTAGACCACTAACGTTACAGTGTGGAGAGCTTATAATAACACTATTAGAGAGCTCACACAAAACAGAGAGGGGGGAGGGGTAGAAGGGAAAGGCAGTTTTTACCTCTACCAAATGAGCCAATAGAGAGAAATCAATGAGCAAAAAAAAGCTCTGCTCCGAAACCTAGTAAGCTTCAGTGCTTCAGACGTTTCGCTCATCCATATCCTAACATCAAAATCGATTAAAATCAATTACAAGTTGATTTCCCATTAAGTAGTGAGGGGCAGCGATTGAGAGAAACAGGTTGAGAAAAAAATATTAAGAGCAGGACATGATTAAAAATCATGGAGGAATGAAACAATCATGGAGGAAGAGGAACAAACAGTGAGTGAGCAGGACAGGAAAAAGAGACGAGGCACTGACTCAGGGATACATATTCAAAAGCTTGGGGCCTGTAAGGTTTTTTTATGTTTTTGGAGTTTTGCAGTCAAGGCTACATTTATTTGATAAAAAATACTGTAAAAACAGTTATATTTACAAATATTATTATAATTTAAATTTAATAATTAATAAATTAATTTAAAAGTAATTTATTCCTGTGATGGCTAAAGCTGAATTTTCAGCAGCCATTACTTTAGTGACACATGATCCTTCAGAAATCATTGTAATATACTTTGCTGCTCAAGAAACACCTGTTATTATTCATGTTGAAATCAGTTGTGCAGCTTAATATTTTTCGGGTAACCATTATATATATTTTTTCAGGATTCTTTGATTAATAGAAAGTTCAAATGAACAGCAGTTATTTGAAACATTCTAAATGTCACTTTTGATCAATCCTACACATCCTTGCTGAAAAAAAGCATTGGTTTCATTAAAAAAATATATATTCTTACTGACCCTAATTAGTCCCAAAAAATATTTATTGCCCATGTAAAACTCGCTATCACAATTCTAGGGTGTCGTGGACAGTTGCCAGGAAGTTACTAAAGTGTTTTCAGCATTTTTAGCATGTTGCTATGCAGTTGCTAGATGGTTACCTACTTATTCAAGTCCCTATATATGTCTTAGATCCTACCGTCAATTAAAGTATTTGGGATATTTTGGCCATCTCCAATTGCTTAGTAAAAGCCCACCTCCTCACAACAAGCCACACAGTTTGTACAAATATGTGTTCGTAGCACAAACAGTGTGGGGCAAGTTACATGGCAAAGTTTTCTAGTTGAGTTATATAAGCAATATCTACTGTAACAAGTCTTAAATGATTAATAACAAGCCTTAGCAAACAGCACTAAAGAAAGAGAGAGATATACCCAAACGTAGGCATTGTCTTAGGATTCCTCCAGAAGACATGTTCTTCTCTGCTTCGATTTCTGTGAAGTTGAGTGAACTGGCGAAGATCAGCACATCCACAAGACTCATCAGCCTCTGCAAGAACATCAGTGACGCCTCCACAGCCAAACCCTGAGACGGCTCAATGTTCTCCAGCTCATGCTGCAAGACAGTGCCATCATCATCATCATCATTACTGTAACAGCACCATCTTCTCAATATACTGATGGTCACCTTTATCACCACCCTCACTTTTCATTATCATGGCTATAGTAACCAAATTACTCACAATCATTAAAGTAAGAATATAAATGATCATCATTAAGATGGGCCAGCACACGTTCTTCTAATGAGATCTGTGTTAATTTAGTATGTACACGTTATCGCACCATGATTAAGGGTCCTCTCAGACTTTACTGAAATGATCATTTTACTCTGATGTGAGAGCTGCTGTGAATGGCATGGAAAACCATCAAGGATCTTGGGATTTTTTTTAGACATTTCCTGTATGAGGCAAAAGCTGCAGATAGGATTTAAAGTCAACATGAAACTGTGTCTGTAACCCATTTTACTTTTGTAATATGACATCTTGAGTGAAACAGGATATTTAAAGAGAAACAAATGTGTTGATTGGGGTATAGTTTTTTCTATCAGAAATTGATTTGATAGTCAACAGTACAATTGTTCCATACAGGAATGGATCTGAATGCAAATGTGCAGGCCGTTCCCCTCCTGAAACACTACTGATAGAAACATAAACATGGTGATGTTGCCTGAAAAGGTGAATCAGTGGCAGAGTAAGTTATTACAATTTTATAAAAATTGCAATAATTGTTTATTTGTTTTAGTTTCATATTAATGCACTATATTAAACACTATATTTCATATTAAGTATACACAATAAAACATGGTAGGAGTATTAAATAAAACAAAATTGTATTATAAAAATATTACATAAACTAAACTAATTCAGAGGGGCAGGAGATGTAGAATTTCATAATCACAAGAATACAGCGGAAATCTTCTGAGCTTTATGTTGACATATACAAGTAAACACTGCTGAACTTATGTCCAACCAATAATGGAGGAAATCAGACAAATAGGGTGGACAAATTCAATGAACCTAACTGTCCTTCAGCAGGACTGAAACACATCAGTGGCAGGGGAAATGCATTGCATCATGCCACAACACTTGAGATGCCAAAGTGGACTTTGCAAATCCATTTATCCTTTTGTCAGGAGTATCAAGTGCAAATAAAAGCATCAGTTTACTGGCAGCTACTTAACATATTGAGCCATCTCTCATGCATCCCATATAGACAGCATTGCTGATTCTATTAGGTTCTATTTGATTTTGACGCACTTGACGGAAACACACAAACATACTAACCGTAGAAGAGGTGGCTGCAGACAGCAGAGGAAGGATTCCTCCACAGGCCATGATGAGGTTGTCCACCACCTGAGAGATTAGATGGACGGTGTTGTGCACAAACACTACGTTCTCACTGCTGTTCACAAAGTCCATAATTGTCTTAGTTGAATGACTGGGGGAGAAGTGAGAAAACTAATTATGAAATTATAAAAGAAGTTATGAAATTTACTACAACATCAAGGGGAGCTGTCTGTGAGGCAGCAGAAGGGTAATTCAAGGTAATCAACATTCTCGTACTTGACTTTTATTTTTAGCTTTTCAATTTTAGCATTTCAATATTCCTCCCATGTTAACTTAATAACTATGAACATCATCTGTCGATTATAAAAAAAAAAAACATTTTACCCTAAAGAAAATCCTGATTGTATGGATACTATTGATATTACTGGATTTCTCAAACAACAAGATTAAATACCTAAAGATTGTTAATAAATAAGTTTTATCAATTCTAATTTTACAAAAAGCTAAACATCAGATATATATTTTATCCGTTTGCCTATTTGATCTTTGGTTCCTGGTGTTTCTCTCACCTTCTCCACATCTGCACATCGGTCTCGATAGAAAACAGCAGGTCAGTCAAAAGGCGCTGGTGCATATGAGACCAGTTGAACTCTGGGATACGGAACATAGTGGACCGTGCCGAAGACGAGCCCTCACTGCCCTGACCTGAGGGGCTTGAGGCAGCTGCTTGATTTGCGCTCAGATTCTGAAAAAAATACACAATTATTCTTCTAAATTTTGTTTTGTGTGACCTAATGAGAAAGTAATTTTCTTGCCCCTTGAAAAATGTCAGTTTTCCATATAATCAATACATTTAGAGAATGTCTAAGTCTCAACCTGGTCTCATGTTCTTCAGTTATTAATATTGCAAAACTTACTGTTGTTGAGGTGTCCTTCAGCTCCAATCTCTCTGTGTCTGAGGCCACACTTGACACATCCAGTCTAGCTATTTTAATCTCTTTGGTTTTAGTTGCTGAGGTCTCAGTCCCTGCTGCCTTCAGTGTGTCTTGGTTAGTTCCTGGATCATGCGAGTTACTCTCAGTGCAAGGGCTAACCTCTGCCATAGACACCTTGGACACATCTGGAGGAAGTACTTCTGGGGTTTGCTCGGTCTCAACAGCACCATGACCAGCTGTAGTCTCTGTGTGAAACTTGGTCTCATCGATAGAGGTGCTTTGGTTTAAATCCACCTCCAACATGGGAGCTGGTTCATCCTTGGTTTCCTCTACTTTCTCATTTTGTAATGGCTTCTCATATTTCTCAGTTTCCAGCTTCTTTTCTTTCTCATCATCTTCCTTTTCAGCACCATTGTCATCAGTCTCACCCGCTGTAGCTGAAACAAAAGAAGAATCCTCCGTGCTGTCATCACTGACCTTCATAAAGTTGCTGACTGAGGAAACATCAGTGCTATCTTTATTCGTGACGGAGGCCCCAGTTGTGCTAGTCTCCTGGTTTGCCGAAGCCTCAGAAGTTTCTTCCACTTTGGCTTCCTTTACAGCTTCAGGAGAATAATCTCCAGGTCCTTTCTCTTTATCTTCTACCTGAACATTTAGTACAGTTTCAGCAGTGCTTGTTTTACCATCATCTTCATCTGATATCTTCATAGCTTCAGTTTCAACTTTGGCATCCTTGTCGGTTGCAGTCTGAGTTTTGTCAGCATCATCTGTTACACTCAGATCAGCTCTTTGCTTCTCATTTATCCTCCCTTCAGTCAGTGTGATGTCAGCCTCAACTCTTTCCACTCTCTCATCCTCTCCATCCATGTTAGCCTCCATATTTTGCACTTCATCATCCTTTCCTGGTTCTTTCGTAGTGTCCTGTTCACCTTTATCCCCATTCTTTGTCTCTAGTGAGGTGGCAATGGTGTCCGTCTGTCTCTCTTCCTCATCTCTGGACAGAATGTTGGACACTGTGACTGGGATCTTGACTGGCTCCAGATACAGTTCTGATTCTGCTTTCAGATCCTCCCTCAGAACCAATCCGCTGATACTCAAGGAACATGTGGGCCAGATTCTCTTTGTGTTGCTCAAAGGTGACCTGATGAAACTTATGCAGAGGAGCAAAAAAATCCTCAATCAGATCAAACCTCATACAGCATAAATATAGAAGTCCTACATAGATATAGTACACGACTATATGGCATTGGCAGATTGCCATATATACACTAGAGCCATAGATTAATTTTTTTAATCTAGATTAATCTAGATTAATTTTGGAATTAATCTAGATTAATCATGGCTCATTTGAATTCTCAGCATTCATTGTGTGCTACCCATTGGCTGAGGCAAGGAATTGAGAATCGTGACTGGCTCCAGATACTGTTCTGATTCTGCTTTTATTGTTCACCACAGCACAATCTTGGTGAGTGAAAATCTTACCCTCAGAACCAATCCGCTGATACTCAAGGAACATGTGGGCCAGATTCTCTTTGTGTTGCTCAAAGGTGACCTGATGAAACAGAAAATAAGAGGGTTTGAAGGATATATTCGAGTTTCGAAGTCGATGTTCACATGAGACCTTAAAGCGCAGAGCAACGTTTCGTTGTTATTCTGAGTGCACACAAATCAATTCTCAATCAGATCAAACTATCTGTCATACAGTATAATATAGAAGTCCTACAGGTTGATGAATGATAGGTGAGCGTTTATATTGTTATTACGTTAACAATCTGTATCACGGACTGCGAGCCTCTAGTTCGAAGACTCGTTCTCGCCCTACAGTGCAATTCGGCTAGGTATACATCCGCGATAAAATATCAGTCATAATAGGCGTATATTCCCAACCCAACTTTGAGAATAGATTAACGGCGATATATCGCCGATAAGAGTCTCACGTTAACGCAGCACGTTATAACGGCCCACCACTAATATACACTGAACAAAATTATAAACACAACACTTTTGTTTTTGCCCACTCTTTTCATTAGCTGAACTCAAAGGTCTAAGACTTTTTCTATGTACACAAAAGGCCTGTTTCTCTAAAATATCGTTCACAAACTTGTCTAAATCTGTGTTAGTGAGCACTTCTCCTATGCCGAGATAATCCATCCAGCTCATAGGTGTGGCATATCAAGATGCTGATTAGACAGCATGATTATTGCACAGGTGTGCCTTAGGCTGCATGGCCACAAAAAAAGGCCACTCTAAAATGTGCAGTTTTATCACACAGCACAATGCCACAGATGTCGCAAGTTTTGAGGGAGCATGCAATTGGCATGCTGACTGCAGGAATGTCCACCAGAGTTGTTGCCCGTGAATTGAATGTTAATTTCTCTACCATAAGCCGTGTCCAAAGGAGTTTCAGAGACTTCGCCAGTGCATCCAACTGGCCTCACAAGCGCAGACCACGTGTAACCACACCAGCCCAGGACCTCCACATCCAGCATCTTCACCTCCAAGATCGTCTGAGACCAGCCACCCGGACAGCTGCTGCAACAATCGGTTTGCATAACCAAAGAATTTCTGCACAAACTGTCAAAAACCGTCTCAGGGAAGCTCATCTGCATGCTCCTCATCGGGGTCTCGACCTGACTGCAGTTCGTCGTCGTAACCGACTTGAGTGGGCAAATGCTCACATTCGATGGCGTCTGGCACTTTGGAGAGGTGTTCTCTTCACGGATGAATCCTGGTTTTCACTGTGCAGGGCAGATGGCAGACAACATGTATGGCGTTGTGTGGGTGAGCGGTTTGCTGATGTCAACGTTGTGGATCTAGTGCCCCATGGTGGCAGTGGGGTTATGGTATGGGCAGGCATATGTTATGGACAACGAACACAGGTGCATTTTATTGATGGCATTTTGAATGCACAGAGATACCGTGACAAGATCCTGAGGCCCATTGTTGTGCCATTCATCCACGACCATCACCTCATGTTGCAGCATGATAATGCACGGCCCCATGTTGTAAGGATCTGTACACAATTCCTGGAAGCTAAAAATATTTCAATTCTTGCATGTCCAGCATACTCACCGGACATGTCACCCATTGAGCATGTTTGGGATGCTCTGGATCGGTGTATACAACAGCGTGTTCCAGTTCCATATATATATATATATATATATATAGAATAAAAAATAATAACAATAATAAAAGTTTCAAAAAAATCTGAGCTATAGCCTGACCATTCAGGAATAAAAATACTGTAAAAAGAGAGATGGTTATGTGTATTTAGGGTTACAATTAGCAGCAGACAGTGCATAGCATCTGCAGATACAGAAGTCTGAGCACACCAAAACACACCTCAATTTATCAAATGAACACAAAAGACAGAAAGTCAAACACACCACTGGGGAAACGAGAAACAACTTGCAGCTTCCACACCAATGCCAGCATTTGCATTTAGGCAAGAAAGCCTTATTATACGTAATTAATTGGCCGTTATTGTTCTAAATTAGCCTGCTACAAGCCTGGCCATTAATCTTCCATGTGGTCTGATTGGTAATCCATGGCTGTTTGCTCTGAACGGACAGCTCTGAAATGTATTGCCAGTTTTCTTTCTCTCCTGACTCTCTTCTTTGGAATAGCAAGACCATTAGTCTGGGCTCAATTCGGCATTTAACATTTAGCTATTAAATCCACACGGTGCATTTTCAGAAAAAACAATTGCCTCCTTTGTGTTTAGATACCATATGAAGGGAGGGAGCCTTACAGATAAAACCACTCATTTTCGGATAAATGTCCAAACATATCTGGAAGGCCTGCAAGGCATTTGAGGATTTGTGAAAAATGAACGTTAGAACTCATGTAAACCACTAAGGGTTTAAAAGCTGCACATGAGGCCCCATATTATCCTGTTAGGTATTATCTTCAAGAACCAGTAAGTATACCATATGCTGTTAAATGTGTAAAAAATCCTCATATGCACACTAAAAGCACCTCATTGTCTGGCAGCATGCTACAATGCGTATCATACCAATAAAGTATTACGTCAAGTGAAAAGCATTAGTTACCTTACTATAACTGGCAAATGGTACATGTGAGCTCTTGGTGTGTTGTAGAGATAAAGTTACTCTGGAAAGAGGGTAACTATAGAAATGTGGTTTTGAAATATAGTCTGTATGCCACCGGGTGGGCTAGACATCAGTTTCAATCTGATCTTATTTAATTCCGGTCAACTCTCTAAACTAGACGTGGGGCATGGAAAAACCTACAATTCATCTAAGAATATAGTGCAGGTTTCATAACATAACATAACAATGAGCTTTGTATCACCAGGTTGTCTGGTTGCCAAATTATTAAAAATTATTTGCATTAACTTAATGCAAATCCATTTTTCAAGAGGCCAATGTATTAAAAAAACTGCACTTTACCAGTCAAAAATTCTAAATTAACAAACAAAAATGAAGTATAAGATAGATAAATATATACACATGTATCCCTAATTCAAGGGAAGATTCATCCAGCATCAGATTGATGATCCAGCAGAACGTGCAGCAATCAGACTGCAAGCTCAGCAATAGACAGACACAGCGCTTAAATCACTGATCTTAGATCAGCAGGGAGCAGTCGGCCACAGACTCTTCACTGTAGGGCTGGCAGGGAGCCCCATTTAGATCAATAGATAGTGAGTAACCGCAAAACAAAGGGGAAATAGGGACCCTGAGAATGCTCTAATTGGATTAGCTAAATGTGATTCCATTCCTGCAAAAATCAATGTGGTCAGTAGACTGAATCTCTTCTTTTCTGTCCAAAAGACACTGTTCGTTTTTTTCTACCATTTGATACTCTCACAGCTGTCAGCATAAGTGTAGAAATAAAGGTACACAGAGAGAAACTCAGGAAAACATACAAGCAGAATGACTCTCTTGTTTTCCGTTTAAAAAAAAAACTAAACATAACATTAAAAGCAGCAAAAGCACCTGAGAAGCAAACCTGAGAAACTATATATGTATTGTATTTTGTTTTGATACACTGACAGATTTTTTTCACTTGCTAGGCTTATTCCTAAAATGAGAAAAAGTGGAACAATTCAATAATAATAATACTAAGCTACTATACAATAATACAAAGATGAAAGGCATTGCCATCATAGAAATTTCTTTAAGACAGCTAAATAAAAAAGGTTGGTCATAAAACACTCAAGAAATTCTTTAAACTTTGCTTTTGTGATGGTATGATAAGCTTGAAAAATGAATGTCAAGAATGTGAATGGTTTATCACTGTCAATGTCAATGTTACAGTCAATGTTATCCATGTTCTAAGGCCAGTTTGCATGCTGGCCTATGAGTTTATTCAATACAGACTGGCTGCAGGCATGCTTCTATCTTTACAAGCTATGTTCCAGTACTGGATCCCATTGTCTTCTAAATCCATAGTATTGCTGTTGTCAAGTACGATAAGCAGCTTCATGACACCACAAAATAGGCTTGACATTGTTAGATAGGCATGTCATTCCTTCCAACATCTCTATTAGGCACCAGAATCACACAACTGTCAAAGACAACAAGCTTCTTTGTTTTTAAATCTGTTTATTGTTGGTTAACAAAAATTGTTAAGAATGTTAAGAAAGTGTAAGAAAATAAATGTTGAAAAGAAGATACTGCTTGAGCTGCAGGGTATAAGTCTTCCTATAAAATACCATAAAGTCTCTTTACTTTCTAGTGGCCAATAATGGGGAAGGGATATTAATAGTGGTATACAGTATAGGTCAAGATACAGATAATCACACAATTCACCCTCAAGATATAATACAATTACTCATTTTTAGTTTATATATGAGCAATATCAGCAATCACACAAGAAGTCAGATATGGCCGTATATTAGCATTTGATTTGTCCGTAGGTAATCACAGCCGTGCTGATATACAGCCATATCACACAGCTACTCATTTGTACAACAGTTCGATGGCATGAGTGTGTAAAAACACAAAAAACAACAACGGGGCGTCTCCTTTTGTGTGGAACTACTTCCTTCCGCCATAAATAAAAAGGATATAAGTATCGCTTTTTATTTCTCCGCTTTCCTACTTCTTGTTTTATTTCAGTTTCAGTTCTATAACCATTTTCTTACTATGTGTAAGTAAGTTGTTCTTTGTTAGCATGTGTGTTTGACTCAGTGTTATTTTTTGTAGGATTACTGATAAACTACTGTCGTTTGATTTGTATTTGTTATCTATTTTAATTTTAGCTAGATTATGTCTGACTTTATTATGTCTCTATATGTCTTTTATTAAGTGTTAGTTTTATTTAATTTGACTTATTTTAATCCTTCAACAAACTAAATGGAATTTAAATCTTATGTATATATTGATTTTATAAATGTGTATGTAACGTTATATACACTCACCGGACACTTTATAAGATACACCTGTTCAATTGCTTGGTAACACAAATTGTTAATCAGCCAATCACTGCAGCAACTCAATGCATTTAGGCATCTAGATGTGGTGAAGACGACTTGCTGAAGTTCAAACCGAGCATCAGAATGGGGAAGAAAGGGGATTTAAGTGACTTTGAACGTGGAATGGTTGTTGGTGCCAGACGGCTGCTCTGAGTATTTCAAAAGCTGCTGATCTACTGGGATTTTCACGCACAACCATCTCTAGGTTTTACAGAGAATGGTCCGAAAAAGAGAAAATATCCAGTGAGCGGCAGTTGTGTGGATGAAAATGCCTTGTTGATGTCAGAGGTCAGAGGAGAATGGGCAGACTGGTTAGAGATGATAGAAAGGCAACAGTAACTCAAATAATCACTCGTTACAACCAAGGTATGCAGAATACCATCTCTGAATGCACAACACGTCGAACCCTGAAGCAGATGGGCTACAGCAGCAGAAGACCACACCGGGTGCCGCTCCTGTCAGCTAAGAACAGGAAACGGAGGCTACAATTCACACAGGCTCACTAAAATTGGACAATAGAAGATTGGAAAAACGTTGCCTGGTCTGATGAGTCTCGATTTCTGCTGCGACATTGAGATGGTAGGGTCAGAATTTGGCGTAGAGAACATGAAAGCGTGGATCTGTAGTCTCTGCCTTGTCTCAACGGTTCAGGCTGGTGGTGGTGGTGTAATGTGTGGGGGATATTTTGTTGGCACACTTTGGGCCCCTTCGTACCAATTGAGCATCGTTTAAACGCCACAGCCTACCTGAGTATTGTTGCTGACTATGTCCATCCCTTTATGACTACAGTGTACCCATCTTCTGATGGCTACTTCCAGCAGGATAATGCACCATGTCACAAAGCTCAAATCATCTCAGACTGGTTTCTTGAACATGACAATGAGTTCACTTTACTCAAATGCCCTCCACTGGCACCAGATCTCAATCCAATAGAGCACCTTTGGGATGTGATGGAACGGGAGATTCGCATCATGGATGTGCAGCCGACAAATCTGCAGCAACTGCGTGATGCTATCATGTCAATATGGACCAAAATCTCTGAGGACTGCTTCCAACACCTTGTTGAATCTATGCCACAAAGAATTAAGGCAGTTCTGAAGGCAAAAGGGGGTCCAACCCGGTACTAGCAAGGTGTACCTAATAAAGTGGCCAGTGAGTGTATATGTATGTGTGTGTGGTTGTACATACACATATATTTAGTTGTTTTTTGGTGTTTGGCTATGTAAGAATCATTATTATACTCTTATACCTTTTGTTCTTTAATATTTAAAATTTGTTCTTAGCTTTATTCTGTTTATTAATAAACCGCATATTTGAAGTCTAAACAAGTACATTTAAGCTTTCTGTGACACCAAAACAATACTATTTACAACATTATAGTGGATTTGGGCATCCACCATGACACTCGCTGTGAGAAATACTGCAACCGGAATGATAAAAACTGTGAAATGGTCGAGTTCTGTATTTACTAGGATATTGCACTGCTGGAAAAGGCTCTCAGTCTTGATGCTGAAATAATGCACTGTGCTCTAAATAAATACGTTCTTATAAATGCTTATATGCTAAATCATGACTTTGCTTCAAAACACTTTCTCCTTCCCTTGGAGAACACAAAAGCATAGTGAGATGCCCCAGAGGAGATGACAGAACTCTCAAAAGAGCATTCTAGAAGGAAACGAAAGGCTCCAGAAGAGCATCCACATTTGCAGGACCATTACGATGTCTCCTTCACCCATTAAGATGTTCTTTACCATGGAACAGAAGAATGCTGACTAGGAAGGCATAGAGGGCACCAAGTCTTTCACAAGGTGATCGTTTTCAGCAGAAAACTGGCCCTATAGTAACTGTTTGGAGCCAGTCTCATTTATGTGCAGTGCTGGGACAGGGGCACCTTGGGTAAGCTGTGGTGTCAGCAGGGCCATCTGCAGAAACATCTGTCTGCCTACAATGGGCTGGCTGGAAAGGAGACTTCATCTCTTTTGAAACACACATGCCCAGTAAAACACAATCAAGCAACAATCAGACAACTGCACACTTTCTAAAACTTCCGTGTTAAGAATATTATTACTATGTAATGAAAATGAACTGTATTCACAGAATGAACTCAATATAAAACTATATATTTAAGAAATGTTTCATGTTTATGTTATAATTATATATTTACTCAATATTCTGACAGAGAGCACTCTACATTAAACTGGATAAACAAATGAATAATGGAAAAAAAAGCTTTGCATGCTTGTCTAAATGTACGCATGTCTCCCAAGAGCATGTATTTATTTACCAGGGGGTTCCCAAAAGGCTGGTTGAATTTATGAGGACTTGTCCTAATGATTGCCAAAGCCATTTGAGATGAATATTAAATGTGTTCAAACATGGGGATCTGGAGGCCTTGTATACTACAACCTAAAAAACACACATACATACAATTCACATATACTGTGCATCACTAAGATGCAAACACACAGTCTCCTCTCCCCCACGCTCTCTCTTTCTCACACACACACACACACACACACACACACACACACACACACACACACACACACACACACACACACACACACACACACACACACACACACACACACACACACACACACACACACACACACACACACACACACACACACACACACACACACACACACACACACACACACACACACACACACACACACACACACACACACACACACACACACACAGCCCCTGCAGCTGAAAGGGAGAGCTACAGTGACAAACAGCTCTCCTACTCCAGAGTTGGCAGGAAATCTATCACGCCGGACAATAAAATTGCAATTGAGTTTCTTTAGCTTTTTTTCCCTCAGCAGATGCATGTATCTCTCTAGCTCTGCGCTGCTGCACCTTTTCAGTTCAAACGCACAACCCCCTTTTCTGTTTTTAGATCAGAGCAGAGTCGGTGTAAACAGACCAGTACCTTACCTGCATTAATCTTGTGCAATTATAGCGCAAAAAAGCAATTACAGGCTTGACCCATAGGAAGGGGAATGATCAATTTGTGTGCACTTGCTCAGCAGTGAGCTACTTAAGGAATGCAAGCACGCTCAAATATATGTCTGCATGAAAAAGAATGAAAGCAAAGCATGCTGCAATACTTTATCGCTGCTCAATCCACTAACAGATTATGTTTTATTTTACTGTGTGTAATGTAATTTGACAATTAACTA
>CM049799.1:29832968-29937968 GCA_027422405.1 Ptychobarbus kaznakovi
TCATACCAGTATAATGTTGACCGCTATTGTATCTCTGAATGAGGTGATGAATGTAAATATTGCATTCTGTGCTGAAACTAAACTAAATAACTTTATTTGTATATATTTCTTCATAACTTAATTTATAATTTGCGATTTCTCTGAGAAATGCAGGTAAAGTTTAAAAAAAATAGAAAAAAACTTAATACAAAAAAAGTAGAAATACATCACCAAAAAGCAAGTTATACAAATAAAATGGTTCCCTTAATAAAAACGGTCAGATGTATTTCAATAAAATAAGAAAAAATCTATTTAAAGTAGTATTATTAGTTTTGAATCTATTAACATATATTTATAAAGTGTGCACCTTTAACGACTGGTGTTACAGGTGAAGAGATTGTGTGTCATATGACTTACGTGGGTTTTGAATCTTCACAGTGGAGTCGGGGTCTGGGTGCTGTTTGTGAATGACCTGAGTACAGATCTGCTCCGTAAGAATCTGGAGAAAATTACAAGTCAATTCTGGTTTATCACTGATTTACAGTTAAGCACCAAAATCCAGATTAGGGATGAGAAGAAGTACCCGGTTACATAAAAATAACAACAATGATATATGGCAACAGAATGACTTCTGAAAACAATCATTATTCAACAGGCAAAAAAAAAAATTTAATCAGGATTTCATCATAATTTTGGAAAACACATTTCCAAATACAAAATAAAAACAACTTAAAGATTCAAAAAATAAATAAATGTAAACACAATATATGAGAGAAAGTAAACGAAAACGCGCTTCTATAATTGATTGTTTCAAATACTAGCCCAGTTAAAATTATCTGTGAAAAATCTGCACTAAACTACCTAAAGTACAGAAAAAAACGTTTTTTAATTAAGTTCATTAAAAAAAAAAATTTGAGGCTTTTGCCACTTTTTACTGATAGATACCACAAAAAAAGAGTGGAAAATCAGATCAATACAAAGCAGGCCAGATTGGCCTGTCTGGCATGAGCACCACATGTCCAAAGCATGCCTTTTTGCCTAAAAATGCAACTGGTCAAATGTAACGTTTAGCTGACATTCACTTAATATTATAGTCAAAAACAAAGTGCTATAAGCAGACAATTAAAAAAATCATATCAATATATGAGACTGACCTCAAAGAGCACGTTGTATGTTGTGACTGTGACCTGGTCTGTGTGGAGCATCAATCGTTCAGTGAGCAGAGAGAACAGGCCGTGAGCCAGCATGACCTCTGACTTTGCCCTAAAATGCATGGCATCCGAAACATCAGCACCAAACCCACACTATGATCTACTTCAAATACAGCCAGAACCCCAACAGGGCATAACTGCAGCCCAAAGCGTCTGAAAAATAGCTTCGCAGTCACGGAATGAAGCTGCATCTATTTTAAAAACACTTGGCGGTCAGATTCCTTCTGGGGAAAGTTTACATGAAGCAAATGGGATTACAAATGAAAGTGAGCTTTATCTATCAAACACCACAGAAACTGCATTTGGAAAAATGCTCACACACGATTACAGACTTTGACTACATAAGCGCATAAATATTTATATTAATTAATAATGAATTAATAGTGGAGTGAGAGTAATTTGTTATCAAAATAACCCAGCTGAATTCACTCTGGGAAAAGACCTAGCCGCTTATTTTAAATCATTAATTTTAAGAAAAAAATTCAGCCTTCAACTCATTTGATGATATGCTGGGAGCTTATTTCTGCTAAATATATATAGCCAGACCATCCACTACTGAAACATTTTGTAAAGTAAACAGTCGGATTGAATCATGCACAGTATAGGAATCACATATTAAAACAAGGTTAACGTGTTATTGTTACTAATATGATTAACGGTATTATTATAAGCCCTTATTTCAAATAAAAAAGTAACTCACTTTGGTGACAAATATTTGACAAAGTAGCCCAAGACTTTGAGTGCCTGCACACGAATCCCTTCACTTTTGGATGCGAGCAGCTTAAAGATGACCCTGTTATTCACCAAAGAGAAAAAAAAAAGTGTAACAACAGATGGAAAAAAATTATACAAAATTAATTAAGAATGAACATTAAGAAAAGTACATATAAAAATTACATAAAAAAAATATTAAGTTCAAAACAACCATATCTATTACATATATTTAAAACAAATTGGGTGAAGCTTAAAAATGGTGTTTTGGTTTTCAATCACAGTGTTTCTTTCAAACAAAGGAAAATACCAGCGACGCAGTCTGGTATGTACACAGATCCCACAAGAGCTGACGTGAACACTCAGATGTAACCAAAACTATTACACCGTCTACATATTAAAATAAATCTGCCTATATCCTTCTGGAGTAGGATTTGATGGAAGTGTGATTTGAATGAGGTTGTCAGATCTAAAATGAAAGTGAGGCCCTCTGTTTTATCATGACGAGCCGTCCAGATGCCCCCCGCTAGCGTGCACATTTAACCCCATGGCTGTCAGTGGAACTAGCATGTCTATAAAGGCTCTGGAAATGTAAATGCCTCCATTTTTGTAGCCCGTATAAGAGCTCAGTACAGCAGCATAGGTATCAGATGAACCTATGAAAGTGTTTTTATTATGCAGGACTCAGATGTCTCTGCTATGAATGAGGTATTGTGCATTTGTCAGATTTTTTTTCCCAGGTTTATTTATAGCTTTTAATAAAGATGTGGGTTGCAGAATATAATCTCTGGTTTTATGGGGCAACAACAGCTCTCACCGTATTCCATTTCGCTGATCGAAGGCTTGAACCATTGATCCAGGATGCTCAGACATCAGTGCCACCAGAAGCTGGAGAACATCCATCAGATTATCATCCTGTGAAAAATAAATAAAATAAGTAAAATAAAAAATAAGCATATGTCAGAGTCAGGTGTCATTCAAAACACCATTGCAAAAATTGTTCTAGGATTTAAACTTCATCATGATTACAGCAATAAAGTGGGGATCTTTGTAATCTGTGTCTGCATTAACCTAACATTAGAATTAATCCATTACATATAGATATGCTTCTATGACAGGAAATTATTAGTGAGTAAATGGCACTTTCAAAAAGCATAAAAATGTGTGCCCCATTGTGTTTTAAAAAGCATTAGAATGACAATATATATATATATATAGAGAGAGAGAGAGAGAGAGAGAGAGAGAGAGAGAGAGAGAGAGAGAGAGAGAGAGAGAGAGAGAGAGAGAGAGAGAGAGTATAGAGCATTTGCGGGCTCATGTGGCATGATGGTAAATACTATTTTTTTTTACGTACAAGAGAGAAAGCTGTGGGAACCAAGCGCCATCTGGTGGCACTTACACCACAGACTACATACAGTGTAACACAAACGTGAAAAAAATGATAATCTGCCTTGATTTACAGTAAAATGCTACTGGTTTAATAGATGCATTGAGAAATGTTTGAAATGAAAGTAGGTGCATTAGGGTACCTCGTGCATTGTGAGCAGGTAGTTCAGAATACTCTGCAGTTCGTCTTCCTTCACGCCATGATCCTACATTTGCAAAACACACAAGCATTACCTGGACTGCACTTCTCAGGATGGATTTGTTATATTCAAATTGTATGTGTGCTATGGTCACACTAGTGTACCTTCATGATAAGTTGTTTGACAAATAGCAGGAGGAATGCTCGCAGAGAGTGAATCTCCTTCTGATTGGGTCTTGGTCCATCTGATGCAGGATATCAAGCAAACAAAAAGTCACGTCAATATTATTCCATGGGCCTAAATTGTGATAATACTTATACATTTTCATTATGTCATTTTTGCTTATTTGTTTGTTTTTGTTTTGGGTCCTAAAGAAAACTTGGTTTGAAATGTATATCTTAGATTTTTTATAATTTGAAGCAAAATGAAGAGAATATTTCACTCAATGTAATCATAATTTCACAGAACACATTAAAAGACACATTGCTCAGTTATCATGGAATGGGATGCTTTCCCAAAGCATCTTTAGCACAATCATGCAGTGCCCTTTTTATCTAGAAAGACTATTTTCAAAACAGGATATTTACAATGACAGCATGTTATATAACCTGTTATATAAGGAATGCTAATAAATCATTTTTACTGATTATTAAAATAATTAAATATTAAATGCATTGCAAATATTAAGTTGCAGCAGGACTCTAGCCCACAAAATGATTAGTATTAGTATAAGCTAATGATCTTATACTAATACTGTATAATTTCATTTATAACTATAATTTGCAACAAAAATAAACTGTATTAAATGTAAAATATAGAAGATGTTTTATTACTATTCCCAGACTTTTAGACACCACTGTAGCTTCACATGGACCTTTTTGACCCTAGTCTCAAGACATGTTGAGAAGTTGGTTTAATTCTGCAGCAGACTGCTAGCTTACCAAGACCCTTGGGCATGATTCCGCTGCGGTCCAGTGGGTTTACGACCCAGTAGAAATACTTGAGGGTGTGCATGATCTGCAGTACAGTTCCAACTCTGCGGATGGCGTTGTAGATGGTGACGGTGCTGATGAATTCTGTGGCCAGGTAGGTGTAGAGAACCAGCTGTACCTGTTGAGGGCAGCAAATCAGTTTAAACCACCAATGAAAAGTCACATTTGAGAGAACAAAGAATTGGTCAAATATAAGGTTAGCATGATGCAGCAGGTCACCTTAGCTGGGGCATGAATCCAGATGTTAGGGTTGAAGAGGATGTGGTCACACAGCTGTTTCAAGAGCAAAACTCCAGTAGGAAGGTTGCAAAGATAACGGGCGAAGGCAAGGACAATGTCCAGCACAGGTCGTGTCACGTGTACTTTGGAAGACTGAGAAGAAATTACAAACATGAAATCAAATATCAATAAAAACAAGTTATTTTTTTTATTAAAAAAACAAATTATCAATAAATGTGAAAGACAGACAGAAATAGATTCTGCAGATTATTTTTATTTAAGATGTCAGGTTTTGCAAAGCCAGGTTTTTTTTAGGAACATTAGAAACACAGCTACAACAAGCTGTATTTCTTATCTTCCTCAAAATAAAACCTGGGGTGATTGCAAATATGCAGATGATTCATTGTCACAAGATTCATAATTCACAAGAGAATATTTTTACTTTTTTAGACTTAAAAGATAGAGCATAGGACAATTACTGGATATTCTCTGTGTGTGTGTGGTGCGTGCGTGCGTATACACTACATTGACAAAAGTATTGGGTCACCCCCTTTTAATGAAAGGTTTGACTACTTTAATAATTTCCATGAGTACAAATCTTAATGTTTAAGCATATAATGATATTCTAGGGAATTGTGTGCTTCTAACTTTATAGCAAAAGTTTGGACAGAATCCTTTTCTATTCTAACATGACAGTGTCTCTGTGTATAAGGCAAGGATCAAAGAGAAATGATGATTCAGTCAGTGTGGAAGAAAAGTGTCTGTGTCTGCAGAAAGCCAAGTCCTGATCCCAGCTGAACACCTCTGGTGTGACTTTAAATGCAGACCTTGAGCCAAAAATGTGCTTTTGTCAAGTCCATGTGAGAGACGCGTTCAGAATCATCACATGGTCACTGTCTAGTGGGATTTGTTTTCAAGCGCACAACTCGCGGCATTCGCTGTTCTTCTGCTGGCGCTGGCGGTTATCAAACAGCATTGCATTATTGCAGACGCCCCCTTCTGAATTGGGGGGGAATTGCCTGTATTCGTTGTAAGGCCTTATGCACCGAACCGAGAGGTCCGTACCGTGATGGTTCGATACCAATACATGTACCGTGCCACCCCTAATATATATATATATATATATATCATATGATTGTATGACAAAATCATTTTTGAGCATATGAAGGTTGCCGTTTTGGGTGGATACAAGTTTAATTGTATTTACTGCTGTTTTACATTATTTTGGAATGAAATAAAATGTGACCGTGGACAACAAAACCAGTTAAAAGGGTACATTTTCAGAAATGTTTACACATTGTACATTGAAACATTTATACATCATCTGAAAGCTGCATTGTTATACAATAAATACAACATCTGCAATTGATGTATTATAGATTAAGTTAGCAATGGCAGGACCATTTGATGCCGAGGATAAGAAAATTGCAATCTTTGCCAAAATCAACTATTTGCCTTTAAAGTTGAAATTAAGTTTTTGCCATTTTAATCACCGTTATTATAATGGCCGGTACATTAATAATAAAATTTGGGGTAATAATTTTTGTGGGCAAAGGCTACAACGCGCACGAAGGCGGTGACACCACTGCACATCAAAGGGACGATGGACGGGGCCATGTACCGTCAGGGCCAGGGCATTAAAAATGGGTCTGGATGGGTTTCCATGATTGGAGCCACCACAGCCGACAAAGCAGGGCTCAAGAAGAAGCACATTAAGTCCTGGGTGGCCAAGCCAGTCTCCAGACCTTAATCTCAAAATCTGGAACAAGGTTCAAGTTGCCAGACATCAGCCTTGAAACCTTAATGACTTGGAAAGGATCTGCAAAGTCATGTACTAAGTCATGTTTTGCGAAGAGGTCAAATGCTTATTTGATGTATTAAAATGCAAAACAATTTATAACTTTTTGAAATGTGTTTTTCTGCATTTTTTTGTTGTTAGTCTGTCTCTCACTTTAAAATAAACCTACCATGCAAATTATAGACTAATAATTTCTTTGTCAGTGAGCAAACGTACAAAATCAGCAAGGGATCAAATAATTGTTTCCCCCACTGTATATTAATTTTAAGAGTATAAGCTTACTTCAAACATTTAAGAAGACAGTTTTCGCCTTTTTTCTTATGTTACAGCATTAGCAGGATTTACACTGCCTTTGGATACACACGTTCAACATACTCAATGCATAAAATGATATTCGTGTTCGGCACTTACCTTCTCCAGTGCGTAACCAATGACAAGAAAGCCCTTGCAGGCCAGCACCTGCTCTTGCATAGCTACAGAGCCCTTCAGCAGATCCATCACAAATGACAGTAGTGTGCAACTGAGAAAAAACATACAACAGATAAATGATATATGACCTGATCTAGTTCAAGTCAGTAACAACAAAATGATAAATAATATATAGACCTGATCTAGTTCAAGTAAGACAGAGACCAGAGGCTGTCAAAATCCACTTTCAAACCTGGTGTTTCATCGCTCATGACAAACACTGGTTTTGACGTTTTTTGTAATTTTCCCCTATTTTTAGATAGGACAGTGATTAGATTTGGAGAGTGGGAGAGCAAAGTGGGAGAGTATCTGGCTCACACGACATGCATGTTTCAAAGTTTAAATGAGATCTGAGATACGATTAGTGGTCGACCGATATTGGTTATTTGACAGTCGATGCCGATATCTTGGAAAGCAGGGTGGCCAATATAAAGGCGATATAATTGTATTTATTTTAATTAATATTTAAGAAATGTTTTATAATAAAAAAATTAATATAAAAAAGTGTAAAATAAACATACTTATACCTTAGATGACAAAGTATTTTTCACAAATAAATAAATATTTAATAAAAATAAAATTAAAAAGGAAGTGAACACTGTAACCAACAAGGCACTCAGTATTCTGGGAAGTTTGTGTGCATTGGGAATCATATTTTTTTTCCAAATGAAGCCAAGGTAACACTCATTTTACATACAGCACACAGTGAAAATGACATGAACATGACCGTGGGCAAATGCATAAAGCGCAGCATAGTTTGAAATCACGAGATTAAAGTTTGCCGATCGGGCATCTCTAGTGAAGCTGAACTCTCCTACTGTCCGCATTCACGGACCGACCGTCACGCAGAGAACACGCAATCATGCAGGAAACAAATGCACACATAAGATCTCACAGCTGGATCTGACTAAGTATGCAAGGTGTGTGAGATTAAATGTTCATTAGACATTCAAACATTTGTTTAAATGATGTAAATGCGTATTTGCTGAATGCTGAAAGAAAAAGTATTACAATGTTTGCCTTTCTATTACTAATATTATAAAAGCAATCGATATAATACTTTTTGTAAAAAAAAAAACTTTTTGTATATATTTTTAATTCCTTTGTTTAACCGTTCTATCTGATTATTAGACAGACTTCTATCCGTGTTAGACAGAACTGTTAACGACGACAGCAAACAAGAGGGAGAATGTGAGCACTGTGTGCTATTGAGAAAGTCATACATTTTCACTGGGCCTGTCAATTTAACACATTCATTTGGTTCAATTAACTATCAAAAAATAACACGTAATTAAAAACTAACTAATTTAACTTGCATGCCATCTTACACTGCATGCAGTTGCTGACAAACATCATGCAGGATGATGACTATACACCCTAAGAGGATTTGTCTTATATTTATATAATTTTATATAGTTTAGCAATATCATATCAGCAAGAGAGTACTGTGTGTTTTTATTCATTTTTTTCCGACACAAAAATAGTAAAAAAAAAAAACAAGCCACTGCAGAACTGTTGTGTCTCCAAGAAACACAACAGTGTTTTGTTACTGATAAATCAATGCATTGAATGTATTGAGTGGACAGTCACTTGCTTCGTTTCTGAATGAATCAGCCATTTGAACGAATTGGTTGAATGACTCACTCATTAAGACAGTGACTTACCACCACCTACTGGTGGTTTAGTTTCATTAGTTAGATGATCATTCAAAAATTTCTTTTATCATTTCACATTTCAAGATAATTTTTTATTTTCCAAACCATTAATGCTCATTTTAAACCCATTAGTCTCACAGCAGTATTTATGCAATTCAAATTGCAGTGTAAATGTTCATGCCACCTATGAACAGTCTGTTAAAATAAATATACCTAAATACCACTTCAGATGCAGCTTCTGAAAACAATGTTATGGCCACAATGTAGGCTTAAATATTTAATGTAATAAATTCTATGCAAAAAAAAGAAAATTACTTTGTTGTGTCTATTATTATTGAATTAATACGAATTGTCGAACACAATAATGGCTTAAAAAAGGTAATCTCTTATCTCTTAGTAATCCCTAATATTTCACAGGTCAAATGAGATAAAGAATAATATTTATTATTATAAATAGCTGCTCCAAAGTGATGATGCAAAAATATTTTGAGGTATTTTTACTCCAGGTAGCACTCATTTGATAGTACTACAGCCAATCATGGTTAAATATTTAACTTTGTATTGGCTCCTAGTCAATGTATGTCCACACAAAATAACAGTGAATGACACGAAGCACTAACCTCTCGAGGACCAAACCCTACAGCCAAAAACAGACTAATGGTTTGTGTACCATGAGAAAACATCTCCTTAAAAAGCTGCTATTGTGAGTCTACTGGGTTTAGTAACACTAGGACAGACAATATTAACTTAATTTTCAGTTTTTCCTGGCCAGGCTAAAACTGCGAAGAGCTCAATCTTCTTTCCCCACTGAGAATCCCTTTCCTAATTTTCATTCTGCCCCCAGGCAGAGTTGGTGTTCTCACCAGACGGAGGTGTCCATCTCGTAACCGCTGTGCTGGAGGAAATCCAGCTGTGCAAACAGGGGGAAAAGGACCTGAACTCCTCCTATAGAATGGATGGCACTCTGAACCGAGTGCGTCACCACAGCTTTGACGTCCTGAAACACAGAAAGGCTTGATGTTGGATTTGTTTTGTAATTTTATGTTGTATTACGTCATCATGTTGTGTAACACAGATACCCTCTGGTCAACACAATTCATATTATTGTCATCTTCCTATTGTTCTGCAACAACTATTCCAGAAATGGGAAGGTTATTTCTTAAATCTGTGCTCTGTATGCATGAAAGAAGGGGAGGTGGGTATAATTAAATACTGAAAGACAGCTGTGAGGTCCTTCTTAATGTGCCTCTAATCAGACCAGTGCTCTCCCAGATGGCACATCCATAAAACCACTGTCAGAGAGAACTACTTCATCTGCCTTCAGAACATAAGAAGCCTTTATTAACTGAAAAAACAAAGATAACTGTTGCTCATTTTATAGAATATTTCCTATTATTCAGTTATGAAGTCCAGGGCTTGACAACAATTATTTTTCAGTTGAGATTTGTACTTATCCTGCAAATGTTTTTGCCAACACAATATTAATAATTCAAGTAGTAATAATAATAATAATTTATTGTTGAATAATGTTTCATTTATTATTAATTAAATTACCAATTGTTATTCAGAATATCTATTTAATATTATTTTTATAATTTATTAGGTTTTAATTAAGCAATGCATTCATAAACACACGTTTGCTGTGCACAGCGAATAAAATAATATTTAACTTTAAAATATATTTCCAGACTCATTTATGTTATACAGTATAACTTTATCTTGAGACATCAGAAGAAATTCAAATGCATTCAAAATTCATCACCAAATGTTTATGCTTGCAAGACAATAAAATTAGTGCTGTAAATCAATTAAAAAAATAACTATTGAATTGCACATTGTTTTCTACAATTAATTGCTATTGATTGTGATTAATCCTACCAAACATTAAAGTTTTTAAATATACTTTTATATTGCAATGATTTCACATTCAATCTTCAAATTAATGAAGAAACAACAAAGTATATTTTTTAAATTAGTTTAATGACATATTTTCTTATGACTGAAGGCGAGTATCACTGAAACCAATACTACTGATGTCTATAGGAAATTTTTCTTTTTTTCCTAATATTTAGCCATAAACTATGGCCATTCAACATTACAGTATTATTGAGAGCTATCAATTTGAACATTTATTAAACTTTAAAAAATACTTTAATTTAAGTGAAATTGAAACAATCTTCACATAAACCAATTATAATAAATGACATATTTACCTGTGTCCTACAGCAAGTAGGAAATATACAGAAATTGAATAAAGTTATCAAACACTAAATTCTAAATTAAAAATAGATGAATACTTAAAGCTACAAAAGTTACTGATATCCTCTTTTTTCTTTTGTTCTTCGATTAACAGACATCACAGCAGCTGGTTATTAGGTAATTTTGCTGCGATTACTTTAAGAGCTGCCGCTGCTGAACATGACACGGGTCTGACATGCATCGTATTTTCGATGACATAACGGAACTGCATGCTCGTAATTTCATTCATGTGGCCGTAAAGATGATAAATACAATTATTGGCATGAAAAAAAAGAGACAGAAGCAGCAACTGTGAGTGGGGTGGCCAACCCTAGCTCCGCCCCTGCGTTAATTGTGGTAAATATTTTTAACGCCGTTAAACTCGAAAAATTAATAGCCTGCGTTAACACGCTAATTATGTACAATTCACATGTATAACATATGTAAACCACAGAGATACTTCTATTAACTATTTCCCTGCCAAACACTGAATTTTCCGGGTTTCTGTGTTTTCACTGTTATACACTAGGGGGCGCTATTACGCATCTCCTGAATGAGTCTAGAAAGTGCCGATCAAAAACACTGACCAGGAAGATATAAGCATCTGCATATGAAAAAATAATGCGATCATCAACACTAACCAAATGTAAATTAAAACTGCCTGATGTTACAGAGTGAAATGTCAATCCAGAAAGTGGTAAAGGCCTGCGCAAGATTTGGGAGTACTGATGGAAGACATCTACTGCATCTTTGCTTTGATGATATTACTGAATATGATCCAGATGTGGTATTTCATAAAAAATACGATTTTCGCAGCTTTTTGCTCAAAATGTTGTTGTTTTTTAAACCTACCTACATTCAAGTGTTGAAAAAAGAATGCTTGAGGCTTGAATAAAACAGATTTTTTTGTTTTTGGAAAGTATAGGGTCTAATCTTTATTTTGATGTATTGCGTGTTCAGATATTCATACAACAAAATATTCGGGGGCCATGATATTTTAGTGAAAATCAGCAAAAACGCTGGCAGTGGCTGGTCAATTTTTTCAAAACGCTGGCGGGGAACGAGTTAACTGCCCCAAAACTCTCTCACACTAGCACAGTCAAAAATGTATATTTAATAAATGCATGAATGTTAAAAGGCTTGTAAACTCCCTTGATAACACTGTGAACCAGATTAGATTAAGTACTTTAGAACTCATGAAGTGCTGCACACAGCACAGGTGTGGGCCGTATTTTGCTGAGCGAGATGATAAAATGCTCATATTGTTAATTATGTTAACGAATGGTGATAAGCTAGTTTCATTCGTCCACAGACAGCAGTCCACCTGGCAGGGCAGGTCTCTTCAGGCAGCTGTGCAGGAATGGTAAACCAGGTGTGATGAAGAGACAAAGAGGAAGAGCATACCTGCAGCATGAGGGCGTGTGGTGAATGCACAAAGATGGAGGCATTGTCCTTGGGGGAGGACTCCAGACACAGCTGAGCGTCAGTGGCTCGAGGATTATAGGTGAAGGCGATACTGGCAGACAGCTTTCCATCATACAACAACATCTTATGATGTTCTGCAAACAGCAGGTCACTCTCTGCCTTGTGCTTAAAAGTGCCCTGGATCAATCAGAGGGAGAGAGATGCTAAGTAGAGCTACGCTGAACATTCTTAAGTGTGTGGGAAAAGCATGAAATTAAACCTGATTCATCAGAACACTTAATAAAAGCTGATGATGTGAATGATAAAAATGCCTGATGTGTTCCAGCCAATTATCCATTTTAGTGCTTCAAATTATTCAAGTAAATTCAATAATAAAAAATAAAAAATACAAAGAAAGAGGAATAAAACAGCAGCATGTGGCTGCATTTACCCTTTATAATCTAATGAACAGTTCTGTACATGTATGTGATTTTTAACATCTGTAACAGACAGCATTTGGGCAGAGAAATGGATCCCACCTTGTATCCAGGCCCCAGGTGATAGATGGCTAATATCTGAGCAGCACTGAGAGCCTCACTGAACAGATACACTGCCCCCATCTGACCACAGAACACACGGTTTGCATCTGCTGTCTCTGATGAGCCCAAGAAACACTTGTCGAATGTCTGTGAAGAACAGGAGGGGGAAAAGGTTGTTTAGTTATTTTTATTTTTTTAATTTCATCACAATGTTTGCAAGTGTGGAACTGGTACACTACTTAATTTGGAGTCTGTATTTATTTTTGTTTATGAAAGTCTCCTAAGCTCACTAAGGCTGCATTTATTTGACCATAAAAATAACATGAACTGTAATAATGTGAAATACTGTAACAGTTTAAAATATTTTTTCTTTTAAAATGCCATTTACTATGGCTTCAGCCATTACTCTTCAGTGCCACATCCTTCAAAAATCCTTCTAATATGCTGATTTTGTGCTAAAGAATCTTTTCTATTATCAATGTTGCTTAATACATCCTTGCTGAATTAAAGTATCAATAAAAGTATTATTTTCTCAAATAAATATATCTTACTAAGATATCTAACTTACTTATATCTAAGTTTTAGAACATTATAACATTTATACAGTACTTTGTGTTATTTACTCCCATAACTTCAATCAGCTTGTATACCTATTAGTGATGCGCGGGTGGCGGTTATATCCGCGGGCGCTGCGGATGATCCGCGGGTTGAGTGGGTCGGGTAATAAAAAAATGCATTCTGATTATTTGCGGGTGGGTCGCGGGTGGTTAAGATAAATCATTAATTATGAAAATATTAACTACATTTTCTAAATAGGCTACAGAAATCGAATAAAGTGTTCCTGTGGCTCAGTGGTTAGAGCATTGCGTTAGCAGCGCAAAGGTTGTGGGTTCGATTCCCAGGGAACACATATACTGACAATACAAATGTATAGCCGGAATGCACTGTAAGTCGCTTTGAATAAAAGCGTCTGCTAAATGCATAAATGTAAATGTAAAGTGTAAACTAACATATTAAAGTTATTCAACAAAACATTAGGCTATTTAATCAAGAGCAGTGAGGGATTTTCTCTGTCTTTTGTTGTTTGATTAACATTAATGACAGACGGCACAGCTTTATTATAGGCTGCTGTCACAAGACTAATTTCACGAATCCAATACTGATACACATACGCTTTTCTTTCGTAACTGGTTACAATAACTTAAGACAAAATTGACCGTGCTTACGAGGATACTTGCCAAGACGACCATTTTGACGTCATTTTGTGTGTATCTGTCCACTTAAGCACAACAAGCTTTGCTTGTTTGATTTGGTACCCGCAGAGCGCACCTTGGATGTGACTGTGAGCGCACAGAAAAGGAGAGCACTAATACCGAATGGCTTAAAAAGACATGAAAATAATACATTCTTGTGACGATGCAACAATGACCGATTAGGAAATTGACAATTTAGTCAACTGCACCGAAACGTGAGCTAAAGTCTTGTAATGCAGCGTGCAGCAGCTCTAGATGCGCCCATGTGAAGAGGTCAAAGAGAGAGGACTCGGTGCTGAATCACTCACGCTGTTTTCAAATGACTGATTTGATCTCACGGTTTGTGTAAATTTACTCATCTAAACTATATACGCTATATTGAATAAATGTTTTGCAGTAATTTCCCTCATTTTAAAGTTTAAAGCTGTGGGAATGAGTAATGCGATATATGCGGAATACCTCACTGAAATTCAGGACATAATTAAACATAATTATATTATACAGAGGATTGTGAAATAGATTTCCAAAACTTTCTGGGTTTATTTATTTTTCCAAATCAATCCAGGTTTGGAAATTGCTGTGTTAAAATTACATGACTTTTCCAGGTTTTTCATGACCATACAACCCTGAATTTGACGATCGGGTGCGGTTATCTAAATCAGACAAAAAATATAGGTGGCGGGTGGATAATTAATTTGAAGCTGCGGATTCGGGTGACGTTTTAGCTCATCCGCGCATCACTAATACCTATTACTCTACTGCAGTGATTTATTTTTTTGTGTTTAAAAAGGGGCTTTTTAGTGAGACAAATTTTACACAAATGATAATCTGTCCATGTATTGGCATGTCCCCGTCCATACAATACAAGAGCAATAAATCATATTAGCATCACTTTGTTAGTTCATGTCAATCAACATAAAAAACATCAATTTGCTGTTACAAAATGCTGCTCTTTGACTGTTGAGCAACACACCACCTTCAGCAATCCTGTTTCAGTGTAATAATGTCCAACTTTTATTTACAATTTCAAAAGAAAAGTCTACATGTCCAGCAGTTTTCTTTCATACTTTAAAGTTTGTGGGTATTTAGGGATTTGTAGCTGCTAAAATATTGACAAGCTTTGAACAGAAACACTTCTGGAGAATAAAAGCAGGGCCTCAAGCTTAACTGCTGGTTAAAACTAGAACAATAAAGAGATAACAGAGCCTTTTGAAAGTACTTACATCGCTTGTGTTGACAAACCAGGTGATCTCACCATATGACGCCAACTCTCCATTGACATAGCAGCTGATTTCACTGTTCTTCCAGCGATTATAGATGTACACTATGGTCACCATATACCACTGTTAAAATAATAAATAATATTAGCAATTATAAAAAGGACAGCATGACGTTATATATTTAATATCAATATTGCAAAGCTTGAGAGCATTATAGCAGGGGTTTTCAAAAGGGGTAACTTTTGGGATCCAAAATATGACTATCCCCTTCTAAGAAATCACTTTCTATGTCCATGCCTAAACAATCATTCATATGGAGTAAGAAAATATTAAATGTGAAATTATAAATCAGTTTCTAAAATTATTTAATTAGTTTTTGCACTGTCATTTTACTAAAGCAGACAGTGAAAATATCAAGAAAATATTGACTTTTTTAAGTTTAACACATATATGTCTATTTGTGTATCAATACAATATAATAAATCACAATTATAATTTCATGATTTCTGATTAGTCCTTAGAAAACAGAATTAAATAATAATAATCTTTTTTAAATAAGAAAATACAAATATTATTCTGTTTCATTAATATCTTAAGTGCATTTTAACTTTGACAGCCCTAACCTTTGACCCTTTTGCAGCCTTGTGGTCCCCTGGGAGACCATGGATCCTAGTTTTAAAAAAAAACAGGTCAATAGAAAAATGTGGTCCATCAGGAAATGTCTGATGCTAAACTTCCATTTGTAACTTTGCTACAGTTATGAGACCGTGGTCCATTTACACCCTCCAGCAACGACCTCACCCAGATCTTGAATTTCCATTAAATGGTGGGAAAAGCCAATGAAGGTGCTTATCCCTTAGGTAAAACCTCTCCAGAGGGAATGGAATGGAACGGACTCTAAATATAGGCCAAATGCACCCCATGAAAGATTTTTTAGAGCACTTGTGAGCTTCTTAATATTAGTAATGTGAATTTGAATAATATTAGTAAGTACCAGACTTTCATTGCTGAAAAGGACTGTCCATTGAAAAAATTAAATAAATGAATAATATATATATATATATATATATATATATATATATATATATATATATATATATACACACACACACACACACACACACACACACTGCATGTCTTGTTGGATCATCCTTCGCAGTGGTTGTCCATCTCTAGTCTAAAGGTGCTATCCGAGGATGCCTTCCCATTCCAGGGGGCATATGGGATCTAAGCAGGGAAGGGATTTGGTTTCCTCTTCTAAATCCTCAGAAATGACTTGGCCTCAGCACAAACCCTCCCTCTTATATGTCAACTTTGCTCTCCTTGTACATTGTAGAGGTAAAGATGAAGACTTTGAAAAGTGTACAGAGTTTGTAAGAGTAAAACTGGTAAGGTGATTCATACCTTCTGGGGTTTAAAGTCATATTTCACACAGTGCTGGAAGCCTTTGGCTTTGGACTTTAGAGAGGTCACAATCAGACATCCGCCCACAAAGTGTGCAGAATAGCCCAAACATTTGCTGGTGCGGAAGCTAGGGATGAGGGAACAAATATACAGACCACAATTAATAAAAGCTTTATTTCAAGTGAGGGGTTCTCATGTTTATACAGCCTATTCTCAAATGAAATAATAGCTACTGTTTTAACCCTTTGATGTATTTTTTTTTATTAAAAGCTTTAATAATTTAATCATTCTCGATTTTTATGTTTATATTTTTGTGTATTTTGAAAGACTTTTCTGTCCATGTTGCATCAAGGTTTGTAATTCAATACAATGCAAGCCTATGGCAGTTTGTTGGTAATCTATTAATATTTTTTTCTATTTACCCTGAGTAGAAACTATTTTATATTACATTAGTATCTGAGGTGTTTGAAGAACCAAAAGCAGGCTGAAAGTGCATAACCATCCTTTACTATTTATTGGGTGATTATACTGTATAACCATGATGTTTTGAAAGTGTTAGTTCACCCAAAAACAAAATTCCATCATCATCTACTCACCCTCATGCTGCTCAAAACCCATTTGACTCATCTTTGGGAAAAAAATGAAGATGTTGTAATATTTTGTACATCTGTCTTATGGGTTCGAATAACAATATGAGTAAATGGCATGGTAAGTACATGATGACAATTTCAATTTTTGGATGAACTAAGAATGTAACAAAAATATTATTTTGAATGTTCTGTGAAAACATTATTTAAAATAGGTTTGTGAAAAGTCACAGAGTAAAATATATTATATTAGAAATATGGATGGATGGATGGATGGATGGATGGACAAATATTGGATGGATGGATAGAATTTTAAAAGAAGGCCTGTAAAGTAGACCGTTAATCTCAGCCCAGTGAAAAGTGTAAATCCTACAGTTCTTTCTACTATCTTTCAATTATCGTTTGGTGAGTCAAAATAGCATAAATTTGTAATTTGCATAAATTACATTTTTGACAGAAATTAATTAGAAGCTGAAAATATGACAAGGCTGTGAAATGCTGTCCTTGAGAAGTGTAAACGCTAGACATAGAGAAAGAGGAAAATATACAGAATTTCTTCTTCATCTAACAACTACAAATATTTGTACTTTTATGGCACCTTACAGACAAAGAAGTCAGCTAATATTTTGCTATGCACTGCAGGTGTCTGGTTCTTTAAAAAGCATCTTGAATAGAGGTGTTGTATTTTACATTACAGGTTTGTGTGTGACCCACCAGTAGAGATAAGGCTTGTCCTTGTCAACGTTTATGTTATTGATGGGGTCCAGGCGCAGCCAGGTGTGGAAGGTAAAGCCGTTCTGGTAGGGCCATTTTGCAATAGGCGGAAGTGCAACAGCCTGATGATACAAAAAACACAAATGTTTTCCAGTTAGGTTTCTATATTTTGTTGTCTTGTTTTAAATAACCAGAGCATCATGCAGAATAGCATATGAGCAGAACCAAAAAAAAAAAAAAACTAAAGTTAATATCCTTGGAGGGATGCGCTCAAACCAGTTGTGTATGTTTGTACACAGAAGACTTTCTCTCATATTTGTGGATTACAGATGAAAAATGAAGGCAAGCGCAATGTTATTTTTTTCGTGAAGCTAGAATCCTATCTTGTGCTGGAATAACACCTAAACCTCAAATCAAAGTATTTCCTAAAAGGATGGCATCCATATGGCGCTGTTTCAAGTGAACACTGACAACACAGGAAGTGTTCCATTCACATGCCGTCTAAAACATCAAGATCCCCATACTGTCGGGATGAGTTTGATTAGATATATTTGCCAGATCTATCTGACTGTGGTCCTCTTTAGATGCACAAAAATAAAAATATGTACATTTTAAAGCTGAGCTCAAAGCAAAAAACAATGTCTGTAGTAAAACACATCTAAGATGTGATTATAGTCTATCCTGAAACAGCAACTAGCTGTTTTTCTCAAATTTATTTCCACACTAGAAACTTGCTTGTCTTTTAATCTAAAAAAGATGAGTTTAAATCAATATACATGTTTCCCATCAAAATAATTGATTGCTCATTGTGGCATAAAACAGTTTTTCTAAAAATTAAAACTCTAGTTGATGGGACATGGTTCTTGTTTCATGACCCATGTCACATCCTTTCTTACTCCAGAAAGCAGGTAATTACCTGTGGGTGTTAGACATCGCTGTAAACTTTCATCTGTCACATGACTAAAGGAATACCTTGATAACTAAGTGAAAGAGTGGTTATGTAAAGCCTTTTGGAGACAGACAGTAATTTAATTCAGAATTTGTACCCTAAAGTTTTAATATCCTAAAATCTCCTAAAGAGTGTGTGTGTGTGTGTGTGTGTGTGTGTGTGTGTGTGTGTGTGTGTGTGTGTGTGTGTGTGTGTGTGTGTGTGTGTGTGTGTGTGTGTGTGTGTGTGCTGTGTGTGTGTGTGGTGTGTGTGTGTGTGTGTGTGTGTGTGTGTGTGTGTGTGTGTGTGTGTGTGTGTGTGTGTGTGTGTGTGTGTGTGTGTGTGTGTGTGTGTGTGTTATTAGGTTAAAGTTGTTGTTACTGGGATGCATTAAACTGATCAGTGAAAGTGAAACGGTAGCTCAAAAAGTAGCGAAGCATAATTTCCCTGATTTAAACACATTTTGTAAGTTTATTATAGAGAGGAAGTTAAAATGTCAGAGTAGTGGACCAAAAAAGAGAAATTCTGGCAAGTACCTTTCAAAACACTTATTCATGAACCACAATAAAAGTTTTCACAGTGTATAGAGGCACATGTTATGACTGAAGTCAAGTGTAAGGACAGTGCAGTTAGACAGATGTTTGGGTCATGGTCTCACCGCAGCACTCTTCCCTGGGAAGCTGAAAAAGGAATCTGGGCCATTTCTTTGAGCCATGCACTTCAACACGGACAGCAGCTTGACGGCATGAGGAGGCTAATAGATAAAATAAAAAAGCAACAGCATTTGAACACTTGAACAAAACTCACACAAACACCCACACAAATAAATACTTGCAGTGTTTTTTCTACAAACATAAAATATTCTGCACACTACAAGTATAAAAAGAAAATACTGCCACAAATCATTCTGGCTAGTCTGAATCCTACTTATGTTGTGTCTAATTTGAGAAACATCTTCTGGATTTAGACATGGATTTTAATTCTGAATTAGGTGGTAAACCAATCTAAAACATTTCTCAAGCCGAGACATATTTGGTTCATCAGCAATAAGTACATCAGACAACAGAGTCATAATAATGGCTTCTGCCCATAGGTTGTAAGATACAGACACACATGGATGTGTGCTCTCCTACTGCTCTGACATGTTTATTTCATGCTCTGATCAATGGCACTGACACAGTTCCCCAGTATACAAACAGCCTAATGCATCAAACCCTACTGCCTTTTCACTGTCTCAACACCTCCCTCGTGCACTGAAGACATGCACGGAGAACAAGGACATACATTATGTCTATCTCATATATTTTTTTTAAATGATAGAAATTTGGTGCAAAGTACCAAAATCATAACAAAAATAGTATAATAAATCAGCTTTATTTAAAAACAACAGACAGCCCTAGTACTTCTCAGCATATGACTGCATGTGAGGTGTTTTCTTAAGTAGTAGATAAAGAGGAGAAAACCATTACCCATTGGCCTTGTTCTCCTCTCAGTTTACTGAAGAACAGCTTCAGTTCCTTCACTGTGATACTGTAGCTGGCCAGCACACCTAGCATGTCCACCATCAGATCTGAAAAAACACCACCAGAAACACAGAAACATGAGGTGAATGTTGCGTTACAACTGAAAAGATATAAAACAAATGTATATAAAAAAGTAGATATTTCGTTTCAGAGACGATGCTTGTGAGATGGTTTGCTCCGACTAAGGATTTACGTAGTTGAATTAGAATTGTTGAATCTTGCCGATAGTCAACTGATAGTCGAATCATATGTTTAGGGGCGTTACATTTAGGGCTGCCACTAACGACTAATTTTATTTTGATTAATCTATCGACTCATTTTTTTAATCGATTAATCTAAACAATTAATTTCCCGCAAAAAAAATGCAATTTTATTTAACTATGTTATTAAACCAAATGAAATCCAAATTTCTATGAAATCCTTTTTTAAAGCAAAAGTAAAGTGCAACATGGACACTTGCTTATTGCACTCCATCTCATAGTCCAAATCACTGAAACCAAAGTTCAGTATTATAGAGTAAGAATGACAACATATCCACGTGTTCTAGTCTAATAATACAATTATAATCAAACAACACTTTTTAAAGGAGTATTTAGCAGAAATAGTATTTACCAGAATTTATTTAGGTGAAAAATGTCAATGTGCAATATTAAATATATATATATATATTATAATTTAAACACTTTTTTTAAAATATAAAGTCAATTAATTGGAGATGCTTTTGATTATGACAATTTAATGGAACCATTAAAATGGAATCCAGAAAATAATGGAAAACATAATTTAGAAAAGACAAAACTGTAAAACTCAATTAATTAGACAGGTTTTTTTATTAATACAATTTAATTTAACCATTAAAACAGATTAAATGAAAATGAAAAAAACTGAATTTGGAAATAAAACTGATTTCATGGGTCCCTATAATTATAATATTTTTTGGTGGTAATAAAAATAGATGTAAGTGAACAACAGCTTTTAAAATGACTTAAAAATCATATATAATAGCAATGATGCAATAATAATAATTAGTTCAAATATAGTATCAAAAGCAAGAAATCATATGGATTTATTGAACAAAACTCAGAGTGAGTGTTTGAGCTTTTATTTTGAAATCGCGATGTATTCTCCTGTGTTTGCTTGGGTTTATAAATGATCTACCTTACAAATCTGATGAAATGGCACACGTTGCGTTCCCAGATGAACGTTATAATAAACTCAAACTCACAACATCACGCAGACTTGCAGAGATGGAGTTTGAGACGCTCCACACATGTCAATGATAAGTTTCTGTGGAGCTATTGTGAAAGGAGCCGCTGTGTGACGCACGCACTTAACCTGCATCCATGTAAATAATTAAAGCGCATACTGTATTAGAACTGCATCGCATATAATTATTTAATTAAATCATTGCGTTTGTAAATTCACAAGTATGCTTACTTATGGGTTTAATATATCATGCAGCCTTGGAAAACAATCTAATAATATGTTTTATGGATTCTCGTCTGTGAAATGCGCCACTTCCGGTATTTTTCCGGTTAGTCGACGCAAGAAAATGAAGTCGACGATTTAAAAAAATCGACTAGTCACGACGAATCGATGAATCGCGACAGCCCTAGTTATAAAATACTGACTGCAATACACCTGGAAAATGTGTAACGGATGCCTCACAGATACAAATGGGGGTAAATAATGTTTTGATTATTAAAAGATAGTTAACGTTAGCCAGCCACATTTCATGTGGGGGGGGGGGGGGGTCGATCCATCGATGCATCGCGATTCTCTCTCCAACAATTCTGGATCGATTCTGAGTTTAGTTTTTAACCAGATGTGTGATGATGCTTTAGAAACACCCGTTTTCTGCTATCTTCCAATTCCTCACACATATATACACCACTCAAACCGTCCGTAAAATAGTATTTCATAAAGTTTGGGGAGGTTGAAGCGAATAACAAGGACATTCATGGGCTTCATTGTAAAGGATGCGCTGTGAGAGATGCGCGCTTTGTTTGATGTTACACTTGAAGTGTGCGGTCTCGCCCATCTGTGTTTTCCTTACAAATGCTCTATGAAGTCATCATTTGTGTGGTTTGGAATGCAGTGGACTTATATATTTAAAATATGAGACTGGTAGTCGAATCAGGCTCCTTCTATCGAAGCTTCGAATCTTCGACTATTCGGGGTCACCCATACTTGTGAGTAACAATTTTTGTACAAGAATGTAGTTTGTGTTAAGGTTTTGCAGCATCAGAGAAGTTTTGCCTGTGCTAAAGCATTGAGGAATGAGGACATGTAAAATCATTCTTCTGAACAAAGTCTGAGAGCACCTGTGATCAAACTGGAGTTAAGCTCCATCATGGTCCAAAGACGAATAATGAATCACTAAAACTGTACATGCACAATGTCACGTTGCACAATCTATGCTAATTAAAATAGTAATGTTGTCACTATAATCAAATCTATAAACTACATATATAAATCTATTAAATATAAAAATATCTATAAAAATCTATATTTGGAATACCTTGATATGCCAAACTGAGCTTTGTGGCTGATTACACGCGTGTGAGTTTTTTTTGTCAGTGCTGCAATGCTTTTTTCTTTTCTTTTTTTTAAAGAAATTAATACTTTTATTCAGTAGTGAAGGCATTTATGTTACAAAAGATTTCTATTTCAAATATATGCTTGTCTTTTGAACTCATGTGACACTGAAAACTGGTGTAATGGCTGCCAAAAATTCAGCTTTGCCACCACAGGAATAATTACATGTTTAACAATTTAAATTGAAATAATATTTAACAATATTACTGTTGTTTTATTAATTATATTATTATATGATTTCCAAAAAAAGAATTAGAGTGTCACTTATTTAACCTACCTGCGATCATGGTGTCTGCCCGGTCTATGTGCTCAAGCACCAGCTGGATGAGGCCGATTTCTGTGCAGGCCTGCAGGTTTCGCAAGCTCTTCTTCAGCACGGCGGTGAACATACTCCACACTTCAGCTTGGCAAGTGGAATCACATTTATCCAGCAGCTCTACCATGCAGATGATGCTCTCCGTCTCCTGGATGATAAAGTTCATCTCCAGATCGAACTGTCCCCCAACCAGCTGCACAGACACAATTTAAAAGTTAGTCACAAATGGAGTCAAATCCAGAAAAAAATATAATAAGAAGAATTTAGAAAATGAGTATCAATCTGAGGCAAAATGCAAATAAAATCCAGCAGCTAAGGACAAATCCCACAGAATACAGCAGAAACAATTCACATAAAATTACATTTAAAACAAAAAAGTTAAATGAATGTGAGTTATAGCCAGAGTAGTTGCTTTCTATGTTGGCAACCTATCCATTTATGTTGGCTTAATTCCCGACATTAAATCCAGATAACCAAATCCCAGGGCTGCAATTCATGCCGATCCCATTGTAAAACATCTGTCAGCATCTGGATTAAAAAGCCTGTCCACAACTGGATTACTGTGACAGGATTTCCACCTTACCCCAACACTGGCTCACTTTGCCATGAGACAGTATGACCCCTAGGTTAGAAAGCACTACTCTAATCGCTGTGTAATGGCGATGCAGATGCTTCACAGACATGAACTGTAAACCTAGATTAACCTTGAAATGATGACGTCATATGCGAGCGCTACAAACAGATAAATGCCAACGCCCCTGCAAAACCTTTTCATTTACAAATGCATATTTTGGTAAATTCATATTTTAGGGATGCATCAGTTTATAATTTGTTGGGAAATATAAAAAACAATAAAAAATAATAATAATTACAAAATACATCATATACAAAAATAAATTCTTATTTTTCAAAGTTTGTTTTTTCAATTTTTTATTACAAATAAGATTAAAGCATACCCCATTTTTTACATTATTGGGCAGTGTCGGATGTGAATAAGTATTTGAAAACTAGCTTGTACAAGAAACCAGGGCTTATGGGTTGTTCTTCTCGGTTTTGTTGCTAAACGTGAGAAATTAATTTAACACAGCATGACAAGGATCTCTTTATGAGGGGGGTATGAGTCTTGCAAACAACACAAATAACTTCCTTGTCTCTAAATAAACTGTGCACCAGGGCTCTAGACTAACTTTTGCACTGGGTGCACTGGTGCGCCTAACTTTTTTTCTTGGTGCACCAGCACAAAGTTAGGTGCACCCAAATTTTCGTATAGGCAATATTGACTAGTAAACGATTAACTAACAATCTGGTCAACATAACGTTCTTTATTTGAAGCACAATTCTACAAGAAAGGTAACTTACTGAAAACGTGTTGGTGCTTAAAGTTAAAACATCTCAAGATAAATGAAATAAAAATAAAATCTAAATTAAGTGTTTTAAGGGCGTAAAACTGAACATCTCATGGCTCAGTGTCTTATGGACTATCCTCCATTGCAGTCACATGCCCCTCGGATGGCCAACTCCTGTAGTTTAGCTTTCTTGATCTTTGTCCTTGGCTAAACCAGCAGGCCACACTCTCTCTAGCATCAAAATCTTCCAGACTTGCCCCTCTACACTGATTCTTATCAGATCTTACACTGTGTCTGAATGAAGGGATGCTCTAGTGCAGTGCTTCTCAAACCCCCCTTAAACCTATAAAAAAATCTGGCGCCCCTATCTCACCTCAGACTACCAAATAATTTCACTAAACATTATGAAAAAAAAAGTATTTAAAGAGGAAAAAACACCTGGTCTGTCTGTGCTCATACTGTATTTTAATTAGGGATGGGTATCGTTAAGGTTTTAACGGTATTACTACTCTTATCGATCCGGCACTTTATTCTAATCTGTACTTTTTTTATATAATATATATATATGCACACGCACACACACACACACATACTGTATATATATATATATATATACATACATACACACACACATATATATATATATATACGTATATACATACATCTATATTTATATGATAGATTAGCAGCTTAATTAACATTGCTTTATATTCTGAAATGTTACATAAGTATTTAATTAAATAAATATAAAACATCAATTTGTAAATGCACCAGTGTGCAGGCATTTTTTGTGTTTTATATACATAAGATACAGTAAGAACATGAACAAAGAAACAAAGTTAAACAAACTGACAAATATACCATTTGTCATACCATAAAACAAATGTCCAAATGAAATTAAAAAAAACTGTGATTAAATTTTTCCATGAATGTCTACTAACATTAATGTTCAGCTAAGTAATAGCTACAAAAGTAATCTGAAAGTGATCAAATGTAAATGAATACTGCATAGTTTTCACTATATATATATTGATAGATTAATGCTTAAAGCTATAACTTTATTCAGATTAAGAGCTGTGAGTGATTTTCTCTTTGCATTTTGTTCTTTGATTAACATTAATGAAGCACCAGTCTGTCACTAAGACAAAATATTGACACACAATTTTCTCCCAACTGTTCTCGTTCACTTTATGACATAACATGTGTTTAAGTGAATACTCTCCAAGCCGGCCGTTTTTACATGCTTTGTGTGTATTTGATCGTTTGGACGCGTCTGAAGCTCAAAGTGTACTTTGCTTGTCAGTTTTAGAGCGCGCCGCGCAGGCACACACACACGCGCACACACACACACACGCACACACACACACGCACACGCACGCGCACACACACACACACACACACGCACGCACACACGCGCACAAACACGTGCGCACACACACGCGCACACACTTCAGCCTGGGGAACAGCGTCTCTCGTGCGGATTGTACTTTCAACATTTTATTATCAAACATGTCCAGCAATTTAGTAACTGTAAAGACGGTATTTTACAACAATCGACAGACGATTGATCTGATTCTGACGTTAAGTTTTGGTCAGGGAGGAACGAATGCGCGCCGCTGTGAAGGGAAGGAAGTTGAGCTAGAAGAAACGCGGCTATAAAACTTAGAAGCCAAAATAAAATAAAAACCATTAAATAAACTTAGTTTAATATAACAGCCACAGGCCTAAAGTGTAAGCATGTTTTAATGGTTATTTCTCTCTTCTATCATAAACAGGGCTTTCATGTTGCGTGTGCTGAAACTCCTTCACGTGAGCGCGATCTCGCTTCTGATTTGGGAATAGCAAAAATGCATCATAAACAAAAGTTTGGGGTCCACCCTTCACTATCTCTGATTGGTTTAAACCACGATATGAGCCTAATGTGTGTATGTTGTTGAAGCACAGGGAGACTCAGAGTCGCGGATACTTTTTTTTTCTTTTCTCGAACGGCTGGTCGCACAGGTGCGCCCTCATATTTTTTTTAGTCGCACCCTGGAGAAATTAGGTCGCACTCTAGAGCCCTGGCACCACATAAAATGCAATCATTTTTCAGCACTTAATAGTTGGTCAGACATTTTTACATTTGTACAGTTCTTTATGGCACATAATGAGAAAAACAATGCAGATGTCAGGATTAATATTACTGAGGGGGATGTGGTCATCTCACAGTTATAAGGGTCTGAAAAGATTGCTGTCATTTGCCAGTAGACAGGCCACGACCACAATTTGATCAAGGACTGTAGTAGAGTATAAATCCATAGGCTATTGGATAGAAACTGTCCCGTTAAAATGACTGAAGGTGAATTAAAGGAAAGGGAGGAGAGGGGGGTTTCACAGTCCGTCTGCAGCAACAAAGGATAACAAGGCAAGATATAAAAGCTATGATCAGACACACACACACACACACACACACACACACACTGTTGCCTCCCCATTGGGTTTCTTCCTTCAAACCCACTGAATGATAGATTACTTATACGAATGGCAAAATATGAAAGTGAATGAAATAAATGGATGCATATGATTGGCGGTCCTGCATTTCACCTCACGTTTGGCCTCTAAAATCACCCTCCCTTCACCACCATAGACTAATATATCACCACCCCCCTTTAAATTTGCATTCTGGGAAGAGGAGCTAATTGCGTTGTGTGGCAGGCGTCATGGAGAACGGCACTCAAATAGATCTGCGGCCACCGTGCAGGTGATTAATGGGCCTGACATCCTCACAGACTGAACGGCAGTGAATGTGACTTTGGGGTGAGGATGGTATCAGCTCACACAGAGGACGCGCTGAAAGCAGAAGATGCTGATGTCAACCTTGTGTAAAGCACCTGATTGGCAGAAGCAGAAGATCAGCAGATAGAGAGGAAGTTAGTCAATGTTCATAAGCATTTAAAAAATAACAACAATTGTCAGAGGTGTTATGATGGATAATCGAAACCTAATTACATTTTTAACTGTCTAGTAATAGCATAACATTGCTCTCAAAATACAGACGGTAAACTGAAGAAAGAATATGTACAATTTTACAGAAAAAAAACTGTTACCTGCAAGATACTTCATTATATACAGCCATTAGTTTCCTCTTATTTTTGTTATCAGTAATGTGCATTAGGATGTTTTGTGTTACATTTTCTGTTATTTAGTTTATTGCATTACTTTAGTGTCATGTGTTCTGATCATTGTGTCTTTGTGTGCACAGAAATACACAAGCATTTGCCTTGTTTCATGGACAAGCCACTTACAATGCACTTTTTTCCATGTCACCGTTATAATTATGGTGGTTATCAATACAGATTTTTCTAGTTTGCAAAACTAGTATATATACATAATAATAGCTCTAGCAAGCACAACTACTGATATTAAACGATAAAGTTTGTCGATATGATCGTAAGTTTTGATATATTCTGAGGTTTATAGATATCTAAAACTTCATCTCTCTCTGTGGTTTCTTGTTTAACTTTCAAACACTTAACCTCTCCTCATAATAGTGCATCCTTGCTGTATATTACAGATACAGACTTAACTGTAGTTCAAATAAAAAAGCTAAGAAATACCTGCAAGGTCTTTGGCAAAAACAAGCTTTCAAATTAGAGTTAAGAATCCACATAATATAGTGGTCAGGGGAAAACAATACCATTAGACCAAATAACATTGTACCTGTAATACCTGCAAGTGCAAATTTTGTCAAAAAAACTTTTTTTAAGTTCAGAAAACAACATTCTCTCATTGTTAGGGTGTTTTTCTTTCTAAAAATAGCCAAATCGTTGTCCCTACAGAAATGAATAGGCAGCTATGGTAATGGAAATTCATAGCCTACTGAGATGAGAAAGATTAGCCTATTAGTAGCAGCAGCATTAATTCAATTGTCTTTGAATAAATAAATAAATTATCTTTTACTTTTGTCATTCTCTGTGGCTCCGCTCTGGAACCCTCCTGGTTAAAGTGGGCGGCTCACACTTTCAAATCTGCTGTTATTTCCTCCTATAGCTCTTTATCAGTAGTGATCAGAGACCACAGAGGATTTATTTTGGGTTTCTTTACCATATCTGTTTTTCTCACACTCTGTTTCTCATGCAAAGTCTCTGCACGAGCTGATGATGCAGTCACCAGATCCCTCAGAGGCAAACCGAGCCCAGCGTTTCACCTCTGAGGAGCCAGTGAATTAATAATGGGTGAACAGCTCTTGGTCCTGGTCTGACAATAACAAGAGCTTTCTCCATGGTGAGATGAACTACATCAGGGACAACCACGCACACTTTACGTACAGCCCCAAGTTGCTGCCTAACATCTTATTTTAGCACTACAGAAATGAAGCATTAGCTCAGTGCTGGCAACATAAAGAAATAGAAGAGCAGTATTGTTCAGTATCGAGCAGCAAAGTCAGGCTCGATCTTAAAAGCTTCTTGAAAAGCTCTTTATTAAATAATTTCTTGTTGTTAGTGCAGGATTTGTAATGAAAGACACAACAACAAATGACTAAGCTACATGCAATAGCACCACCAAGGACAGAATGTATTTTCATTCATCCATAAGTCATTATCCGTTGCAGCCCATTAAGCCATCTGAAGAGGAAGTGCACATTTCAGGTAACCTTGAATAAAACCATTACAAATAGTTTAGTCAGAACTGAAACTATACTCTCTCTTTCATTTGTCAATGTTTATTTTCTTTGGACGACTCAGGGCCAATTAAAGGGGTACTCCACCCTAAAATGAAAATTATCTCATCATTTACACACCCTCATGCAATCTTTCATCAGATGAACACAAAGTTTCAGAAAAATAACCCATCATTGAATTCTCATTCAAAAATGTCCAAACCGTTACCTAGCTGAGGACTACTTTCAGATGCTGCGTAATATCATTGCGTCTGCTGCACCCGTGGTACGGCAGCAAAGTTCCTTGATTATTACGCCAGAATGAGAGTATAGTTCCTAGCCATATTGGCCTAGGAAATCACAACTTTTCATTTTCCGTCGGTCTTAATACACGATGTAACTACAGAAGAGTCAAGCTTTAAATAGGAAAAATATTGAAACTCTTTGGTCATTTTTGAGCGAGATGCTAATGGTCTAATCCGATTCAATGATCAATGCTAAGCTATGCTAAAAGTACCACCGCCAGACCCAGAGATCAGCTGAATGGATTCAAAAACGGTAAAACTCAACTGTTTAACTCTTGGGGAGTTGTAAAATGAGCCTATTTTCAAAAAAAGTGGAGTGTTCCATTTTTGCCTTTAGGACAGATCAGAGCTGACAGGAAGTGAAGTAGGAGAGAGAGAGGGGGGCGGAATCGGGAAAGGTCCTTAAATCAGGATTCGAACTCAGAACGCCCGTAACGCAAAGGCACTGTATGTCAGCACACTGCCCACAAGGCTATCGGCCTGACGTCTATTTCTTCCCTTTAATGTGACCACAGTGATGGCTCTGAATGTGAGCTAGAGAAGAAAATAACTACAGTATGTGGGACTCTAGTCTGAGATGACAGACTAGAGAGCAAGAGGGAATGAGCAAATGAAGAACAAATTTATGAGAAAATCTGTTAAGGCTGAAAATATGAGGGCATAATCTCCAACATACACCAGACAATTGAGGGAGAAGCATTTACATTTTTTTAATTTGCAAGTCTAATCAGTTTAACGCTCAAGTCCCTGTCCTTGGTTTTCCCAAAAACGAGTGAAAGCTTTCCCTGAAGTAAATATGTAATTCCTGCTGTTTTCTAATAGTGAATTATGATCCAAAAATAAAAAAGCCTATCACTGATCAGAACAAACCTAGCATCTATAATCTAATGTACAAAGTGTGCAAACTATTTAAAAAGCACTTTATATGAAAAGACTAATGATCTGACTGGATAGGCAATCATACACAATCATACAAAACACAATCATAAATGCAACGCTTACCAGTGCTAGCAGATCTAATAGATTAAGTTATGCTAATTCTCTAAATAACTAAGAAAGATTTTGATTACTGCAATTGACTCTCGTTCAGTAAACCGTAGCAGAGCTCCATACAGTCTATCTTCCTTTTGCACTCTTTCAGTTCAACTTTCTAGCATTAGTTACAGTGACATCAGCCTACAGCACTACTAATGGGTCAGTGAGACTTATTTTGGCTGGTCAACCAAGCATATTAAGAGTCAGCCAACTAAGCTAATTCAAAGTACAAAACCTTTTTTTCATATTTTCCCAAATGCTTTTTAATACAAAAAAGGAGGAGGAAAAGGGTTAATGAATCAGCTACACTGTCTTTATTGCCAATTCTTATATTTTTTCCTGAGCACAAGAAAACATGTTTGAAAGTGGAAAAAATTGCATGTTTTTGATAATGGTATACACCTTTAAAAAAAACTGTTAAAACTACTGAAATGTAAATTTTCCCTTGAGCATAAATGCCAGTAGAAGAAAAAAAAGCTACTGCAGTGATTTTTAAACCAATTGCAATTTAATGCTTGACAGATGTTTTGTTCTCTGGGATTTCAGTCAGTTTCATCCTGGCCAGCAGGCACTCTCAGGCAGTTTTATTCCTGGTTCATTGCTACAGAAATGACAGGAAGTTGCATTGTAAGGACACTCCTAAAGGACTACATGGTGTTGACAAATGTAGCCCATCTTTCAGATCACAAATGAACGGTTGTGTAAATTTCTGTCACTGAGACAACACTATTTATAATGTTTTATTATTATTATTTTCATCTGTATATTACACTTCATGAAACAAAATTACAATTATATCATTGCTTGCCATTCTATTTCTGTATGACTATATCTACTGTGAAACACACATGGGAGGTATTTTGAACAATGTTGGTAACAGTTTTGTTCCATAGTTTGGAATGACATGAGTGTAAATTGACAGAATTTCATAATTGGGTGAACTCAAGCTCATTTCATACCTGATTCAAGTCTAACCCAGGTCATGTTTATGTCCTTGTCCTGCTCTCTATCATACCCTTGTTCCCATCTAGTATCTTATTACTGTCTATCAACAAAAATGAAAAAAAAAAACGAAAAAAAACTGCATGACACTTCAGAATATTCCCTAGCCACAAACCCATCAGCTGTTTGTTCAAGGCTATACCTCAGCAACAAGGGTGAATTTCTGTTTTATACCTTCAGTTATGAAATACCCCCACCTCACTTTGTCTGGAAGTTTTTAAAAACAAGAACACATCCGGTGTGAAGTGAACGGTTCCTTACTCATTCTGCACCGCCTGCTCTCAGTAAGTGTGGTTTGAAGAACCACATTGCCTGCAAAATCATGACCATGATGGTACATCATGCTTCAATCGCCAATTTCTTTACACGGGTCAGAGGGCATGACTAATTGCATTTTTTTTTCTGTTTTTTAACTAAAAACACTAAATTAACACTAAAATACTATATTTTACCTTTATATACATGTACATGTTTTATTTCTGTATTTACTAATGGCTTGCATCATGCCTTTTAATGTCCTGCTACTTTTAAAAGCTAAAATCTACTGTTTTTCCTTAAACAGATGTGCATTCCTTTATCACAGGAGCAGAGGATTTATGTAATCATTGTTCATTCCTCAGATGAGTTGATGAGCTGGCTATTATCTAATCATTACTCAGACTGACCCTGCTATCAGCTGAGGCAGAACGCTCGACTCCTTCATCCTTTGCACTGATGGGGTAATGTTAAAGTCTGTATTTAATAGTCACTATCAAATAGAGCAATCGGCCTCCGGTCTCTGTGAGGCTGCTAAATGAAGCATCAGAGAGGAAGCAGAAAATAGCCAACAGGAAACTTTCCTCATTAGCAGGGCGTAGACACATGTCCGATTCGTGGGAAAGACCAAGTTTTACATGTCTTCTAGTTCTAAGTGTTTAATTTTCATTTTAAATAGTTTATTGGGATTTATAAGATTTATGAGTCTGAGTCAATGAAGACTTAGATCAGTAGCACAGAGAGAGAATATTCAATGAGATTTGGCATATATAGAGATTTATTAGGTCACATTTGTATAGCAGAACCCATAATATATTTGGATATAATGAAAGTATTTGTACTGCATGTAGCTAAAAATAGCATTTCAAAACTGCAGAGGACAACAGTAAGGAGGTGGTCCAAGTTGTTTTGGAGCTTGTATAAATAGCACATAAGCCTCTCTCTCTCTCACTCACTCACACACACTCACTCACTCACTCACACACTCACTCACTCACTCACTCACACACTCACACACTCACACACTCACACACTCACACACACACACACACACACACACACACACACACACACACACACACACACACACACACACACACACACACACACACACACACCAGGGACAAGGCCACATAAGGGCCAGAGTGGCACTGGTTCATACAGAATGATGGCTAATCCACCCCAAGTTGCTGACTGACAAATACTAATAATTCGAAAATATTGTATTTTGCCAAAGGCGAAATAACCGAAGTTCACTTACACTACAAGCATACCATCACATTAAATATGGTTTAAAATGTTATTTTTATTTCAAGTTCGGTGAAATATAAACGGCTTGTTTCCCAAGTTACTCAGGTTTTGTGGTCCTGTGTGCTAACTGAATCCATTTAGTTTTCCAGAGTCACATCTAATATTTCTGTAACAGCTATAAGACTCTTCAGTGGGCCACACTGATAACTGGGCTAAGCAGCATTGTTTTCTCTCAATTTTATAAAGTTATTTTCTCTCTCACATTTACAATGCCAAATAAGATAAGAGAAACCAAAATGTGAAAACTTTCACAGTGGGAGAGCTGTTGGTTCATCAGTTCCTCTTTAAATTCATGAAATATTTGCTTGGCAAGAAAACAAAATATCTCTGCAGAATAAAAAGATTCATTGTGTGAGGTTTTTAGCATCCAAACACACAATGGTTACCAAATAGGGACAGAGCTGCCGTTTACATCACATGACACAACTTACACAAGGAACAAACACTACATTATTGTTGTCAAAAGACCCGGTACTTCGGTACCAAGTCGGTACTAAAAAAATAAAACCGTCACGGTACCAGGCTTTTTCAAGTACGGGTAGTACAGAGTACCCGGTCAACCCGGTTCTTGACGTATACAGTCCTATGATTTTCACGATGCAGAAAACACGGACGGAATCTAGGAATCCAGTCATAAAAACGGAATTTACAGTTTAACAAGGACTGTCATGGAATTTGTCAAAGTTTAGATGAATTAATCAAAAGTAGGTCATTACACTTAAACCTTATCGCCATATGGACTAGTATCTGTAAATATTAAGCCGCAAAAGTCGATTCAAATATGAATCCTGCATGTTCTGCGAGTCTCTGTGTGAATGAATAAATTAATTAATTAACAAATTAATTAATGGCAGTGACACACGTTTTTTTTTACTACATACACTGAAGCGTGTGTGATGCTCGCAGCTCCCAGTCTCAATGAGGACATAAATACATAAACAACATCTCCAGAACTGATCTGAGAGTCACTTCACGAGCATTTTACCGTTTCATTTGAGTAAAACCATTGTCAATTTAAAGGTATTCATGGCAACCCGTCAACATAAAAGTTAGTTTTTACTTAAAAGACATTGCCAGAAATATACTACCATTATTTAGTAGAATGTATGTGATACTCCTAATGTTGAATTAAATTAATAAAACTTTATTTTTAAGAAATAATCTCACAATATTTCTTCCATGTTTTAATTTTCATAGTAAATCCCCTTTCTTTACCAAAAATTGTATGTGTTTAAATTTCATTAATTAAAAGACTAATTAAATTTGGGTGAAACTTGTTTACTGTTTGTCATACTTTTATTACTTGCGGAAAAACTATACTTAAGTATAAATAATGGCATTGATTTTTATTAATAAAAATAGTGTGTTTTTTAATTAGCATGGTTTGTCCTTTTCTTTGGTACCGAGAACCGTGGATTTTCACTGGTATCGGTACCGAATCCAGAAATGTTGGTATCGTGTCAACACTACACTACACCAGTGTAAATAAAACAGTAAACAGTGAAACTGTGAACTGTGGTCAAGCATGGTTCATTCATACTGCGGTACATGCTGGGAACCATAGCTCTGCTTTCAACACCACATGATACCCATTAAGATTAATATGAAAATAAATTGTACAGATAATTGGGGGATATAATTTACCAATTATTTTCTAATTAGTCGATTAATTATTTGGTTAACTTATACCTTAACCAATAAATTAAAAACGTAATTTCAGCCATTAATAACTCTTTCAACCTTTTATTAGTCTTTTGTCCATCTCGCATTTCAGGTTCATTTACCAATCAAATGCATAACAATTAAATAACATAACGGTTAAAATGTCTCTACAATCTGCTTTTGAAGTATCGTGCTACAGCGCTATCAGTTGCCTACGCCTCAATATACTGTTCAACACGACATACATTCACATCAAAAGTTAACTCAGCGGTAGAGTTACATTCACGGGACACTGCACTTATTCGCAATCACATAAGTACATTATTTGCATGTGCATGTGCTTTAAAGCCTTGCCGGTTAAACATTTCATTCGTGTGATGTTCTGACATGCGAGTACACCTGAAGCACGTGCACACTAAAAAGCCTGTCAAACTGCGCCTGATTACTGGATCAAGTTATTTTTCACATCTGATTGCGCTAACACTGTCAAAAACACACAAGGCTTACATAAAACACTTTGGTTATGTCTGAAGGGAAAGTAATAGTTGAGAGAAAAATGGATGTGTGCTGGTCTGACAGACTATTAAACATGTTGCCGCTTGTCATTAAAGGGATAGTTCACCCAAAATGTTCAATTGTTATTATTTACTCTCATGTTGTTCCAAAATGTCTTTCTTGTGCTGAACACAAAAGAAGATATTTTGAAGAATGTGGGTAAACAAACAATTGTTGGTCCCCAATGACGTTGATAGTTAGTACACAAAATACTATGGAATAGGGCTGTGCAATTAATTGCATGCGATTCTCATGCGCATCTCGTCAGTAAAGCCGGTTCCGTAATTGGCAGTAAATCGCCACCACTTTTGCATTTAGTTAAAATAGTGTTTTCAGATGCATTTATTATTAATTTTTAATTTGAGCAAAATGTTGTTTAGCTAATGCAGTTAATACACAGAGCTGTATTTTTACGATTCACTCGGACAAGATTTTTTTTTTTTTTTTGTTAGCAAACAAACATACTATTTATCATTATTTAGTGGTGAATAAATAATACAGTGAAATTATTTAATTTTTGCACATCGATGCAGCCTGTCGCATCTGTGGCCTGCAATCTCCGCCCACCGCTCACATTCAATTGCGGAAAACTGAAGCAGTCTCACACCGAAAGCAGCAACTGGAGCTGCGTCAGTGATCACGCATAGTTGTCTCTCAAAGGTAGGCAGCAGCAGACGTTGCAATAAATCACAAATCGAGTTGCAAAAACCTCAATATAACATGATTATGCGGAAAATGCGGGCGGAATCGCGGAAAGTCATATAATGGAATTTCATAACGCGGATGTCTGGAATCGAAGTTTGGATGAATTAATCAAAAGATCAGTACTTTCGACTCGCGCTATGGTTAATAGCCGAAAAACACTATTTAAATATGAATTGATGTTCTGATCTCTGTTATTGACACACGTGCGGCTTTACTGCAGTTTTCAGCATCTGCCGTTCACTAAATAGACATAAATACATGAACAACATCCCAGAACTGCTCGGAGATACATGACATTTGAGTTCATTTGAGTAAAACGATCGTCATATCATATATACATAGGCTACAGAAACTTAAAAGGTCCTCATGGCAACCTGTCAAAATATAAGTTCGGTTTAGCCGAATATATTACTGTGGTGCAGTAGAATATACGTAATACAACTACAACAATTATTACAACTTTTGTTGAGAATAATCACACAATACCTATTTCTTCCATGTTTTCATTTTAATAGTAAAACTCATTTGTTTGCCAAAAATAAAGTCTAACTCTCATTTGATTAAAAGATAAATTAAATTAATGTTTTATGCCTTCATTTGCACTGTACTGTTTAAAACCAACGGAAATGTTGTTGTTATTGTTTTCAGAATTAAAGACATGTTTAAAAGATTTAAAGAACGTTTTTTTCAGAGCTCTTGGTTATTATTAATTTTATCATTTTAATTTTTACACCAGACCGGTATATCGGTATCGGTTATTTCACTTTATCGGTATGGCAATGTATAGGTCCTTTTCTATGCAATTCAAGTGAAATAACTGAACATAAATATAGGAGCGCGAGAAAAATCCACATTTTAGGAGAAAAATTCAGATGGCACTTAGAGGCTTTTGCATCTGAACTCTTCACATATTCTGACATAAATAAAGGTCACTTCAGATTTAGAAAAGCATATTATGTAGCCTAATTACAATTATTATACAATTAATTGGTAACACTTTACAATAAGGTTCATTAGTTAACTAAATTAGTTAACATGAACTAAGAATGAACAATAGTTCTACAGCATTTATTGATCTTAGTTAATTTCAGCATTTACTAATGCATTTATAAAAATCACAAGTTGTGTTTTTTAATATTGGTAAATGCTCTGTGAACTAACATGAACAAACAATGAACAACTGTATCTTTATGAACCAACATTAACACAGATTAATGCATCCATTTAATAAATGCATAGTTCATTTGTGTTAATTAATACATTAACTAATTAAAAAAATGACACCTTATTAAGTGTTACCAATTCCTTAAACAAATAGATGTATTTGGCACACAAAATGAGATGACAGACAGAGACACTCTCTCACTATTTAATTAGCTACATGAAAAAAATCAAATCAAATCACTTTTATTGTCACATCACCACAGCACATGTGCCTTGGTGAGTGAAATTCTTAAGAGCGGCATTCCACTGCCCTATGGACTGTTGCAACCGTCCCCATTTGTGGGGTCAGTTGCAACATTTGATTTTGTCTATTCAAGTATAAATTGTGTGTATATAATCATATGTGCACGTGTTACAGCAATGTGGATGAGTAGCCGACTGATGTGGCTTTATTGTATTCAAATTCTGTCTAATGCAAATAGTCTCTGAAAAACTAAAGGAAATGCAAAAAAGTGTTGCAACCGTCCCCACTCTCCCTATAGTTCTGTGGAAGCCACTGGGACCAGCAACTGTTTGGTAACCCACATTCTTCAAAATACCTTCTTCTATGTTCAGCACAATAAATAAACTAATTCAGGTTTAAAACAACTTGAGAGTGAGTAAATTATGACATTTATTTTGTGTGTGTGTGTCCTATCCCTTTATTGTTAATAAAACAACAAAACACAAAGAGAAAAATTCATGAATATTATATTTTTGCCATGTCGCCCACCCCCATGCCATAGCTAAATTAGAAAACTGTAAATTAAACAACTTAAATTTTCTGAAAGCTTGTCACTGCTCTTCAATTCACAGAACACATCAGGCACTGCAGGGCATCTGACAACTGCACCCAGTTAACTGCTGTGTACAGTGAGAAAAGATAACAGCAAAAATCAAATCAGTCAAGCAGTTTCTTCAATACCATCTGCTCTCTATATATAGAATACAGATTGCACATAACTTATTTTCAGCCAAATCAGAAAGTGATCTGATACTCCAAAGTGTCTTGCATCACAAGAACACATTTATGTTTCTATAATTTCATTCAAAGACTCGTAATTCTGACAATTATGTGTGGTGCCTCACATTTAGAAAGACGCCACCGTCCCACATACTTTAAACCAGAAATTGCTATGGTCTGAGATTTCTGAAAGCATACAAAAAGCTCTATTTTTTTTGTAGAGATTGTTTACTCTTCGACTTCCTGAAATCAAGAAAGTATATGGAGTGTTGTTGCTACGCTTTCCTTCATCCCAAGAGTCGTGTAAACAGGTTCCACAGTCGGCTGCTGTTTTAATCACCAATGCACAACAGTCACACCCTGAAAAGATGCTAAGAGCATTGCTACTACAGGCACTGGTGTGATTTTAACTGCACATAGCACGGCTGCTCAATTAATCACATAATAATGGAAAGTGTGCTATAGTCATGTGAGTTTTAAAAGCCTGCAGTTTCATTAAAAAATACAGTCTGTATTGCACTGCATGCTTCAAAGTGAAAAGGCTCTCCTTTGTACTGTCCTACTGCATGTACGCATGGGGCTCATAATACAGTGTTTTCAGAAGCCTCAGAGCAAACAGTATGTGTAAGCTCCACACTTTGAATTTTTAAAGCTTTGAGTTTGGTCAGTCCCTTCGCTTCATGCCCGCGATGTGGTTTGCTTTGAACATGCGCTGGGACTTCAGTTTCACTTTATTTTCACATTTTAGTTAAACATTTTTGTTACGAAAAGTACTGGGGTTTTGTGGAGTTCACAGTATTTTCATACAGTGGTAAAGAGGAGCTTATTAAAAACAACACAGAAAACAACACAATCAACACAAAAAACACATACAAATGAAACCTGTGACTAGTGTTGTCAAAAGACCCGGTACTTCGGTACCAAGTCGGTACTAAAATGTAAATGTAAACATCACGGTACCAGGTTTTGTAAAGTACCGGTGGTACAGAGGACCCGGTCAACCCAGTTCTTGACGCGTACGGCCGTATGATTTCTGCGACGCAGAAAACGTAGACAATTGTAAGCACAGTCTGGAGCCCTGGTGTGTATATATACTCCATTTAGAGAGAAAGAGGCAGAGAGAGAGACCGACAGAGAGAGAGTAAGTATATAAAGAGTATACACACACACAAATAAATCAAAATACATACATAAACGCACCAGTAATGCAATTAAATCATGACCCCATTATTTCAGTTTCCATGAGCTTGTTTTTGAGGCAAAACATATTGAACATGATTATAAACCAAGTAAGTGCTCTGCCTCTAACCACAACATCATCAAACAAAAGACTGACCAAACCTTCACATTAGAGTCTGTGAGAATTGCAGATGACACAGACAGGTGAACACACAAGCTCGGCCAATGAAATACATCCGAAGGCAGTGGAGTGGACCTTGGTCATAACAGAAAGCCAGACATCATTTAGAAATGAATAAGCCTTTCTACACAAGGCCTCAGCAGCTCACTGGATGCTTGTTGATTTTGGTGTGAATGAGCAGTGACCTGCATCACACTGTAGCCTATATTCATACATTATAGATCATCATCTCATTTTATCATACAGTACATCAAAACTGATTTACCAGTAAGGCACCCTTTTTCAGGATTTTTACTAGATCAGTGGTTCAGTTAACACAGTTTGTGGTTCTTCAGGAAATTACTGTAATTTTTCAAATGATAATATTCCAGTAATTCTGAGAGAAAAGTCAACATATTGAGTACTAAATTGAATTTAACAAGTGTCCGCACAGTTAAGACTGTCCAGTTGGTATGAGTTTGTGTGTGTGTGCATGTTTGTGTAAGGAAACAGGACACATCCTGCTGTGCATGCTAATCTGATGTTTACTAACGAGACACAGTGTCTCTTGCGCGGGTTGGTTTGTTCATGAAACACACAGCTGAACGGATGTGATGCCTCGAGCAAAGACAAGCAGTGCTGCTGGCACTGTACACACCGCAAGCAGACCCACAGAAATATCACATGGTGACTTGGCTTCCACGAACAAAAGTCTCTCTCCCTCCACTAGTGTAATATGCATCTGAGATACTTTCATTAAAGAACACTAGCATTCATGAGGCTAAACATATGCAAATTTTTGAAATGCAAATAAAGCAATATGCAAAGCAAAAAAAAATAATGTTATGAACATGTAGGCATGGTATTGCACATGACGTGACTGAACTATTATAGTCGTGATACTTCAAATTGTTGTGAATTGTTTTAGAAAGCACATTAGCTTATTTTCCATGGACAGCACTGTACTGTACACTGCTTTGTGGGATGAATAAAAATGCTGATTCACCCTCTGAAATACCCCTTTTTTAAGCAGTTTACCCAGTACACAAAGCAGTGCTGCTCAGCTTTGTGTTTCTGACACCCGTTGGTCACAGAAAACAAAGTCAAAAGTATTTAAATGTTTTCAAACAATCAGATTTTTGGATTCTTTTTGGTGTTTATCAGACAACACCAAATATTTGAAGAAACCACTTATATATTTTCACATTGCAATGTGAACAACAAACATGCCAGCCCAGAAAATATATCTAGATATTGTTGAAAACATTCGCATTCAATATTATTTGTTCTTTATAGTTCATTATATGCTTTTTAATGCATTTAAAATGCTCTTTAATCTGTTTAAACCTCTGTTTAAATGTAATTCAATAACATGATAACAGTTTCATGATAAAAAAAATGATAATGTCACATTCCTAGAAAGGCTAGTCATTCATTAGGCAATCCAGTTGGCAATTCCAGAGACCATTGGCGACTTGACAAGGTTGAGCAAAGTTCAGCTTGAAGCAAATGAGCAGCAACACAGTCACTCCCACGGTCTTAATTCTCGGTGATCCGCCCTTGATTCAGTTGGATACTGCAGTCATAGAACCCCTGCTAGCAACACACAGAAATCAGATTTCATTGCTATCAATGTCACCTGGGCTTAAGAGTCTTACGATTGTCCTGCACATTAGACAAGTCCTATAAATACAGGGAATTGTTAAAGAAAGTTTATACAACACGTGTGCCACATGCCAGTAACTGCATGACATAAACTTTAGCTAAATTAAAATAAATTATAAACAAAGGGCCAAATTTACTAACAGCTTGCACCAGAGCAAACCCTCTTTTGTCATTAAAACATACTGTCAGTATTTACTAATGACATGCAATGAAAAATTAGCAATGAAAAGCGTGGACACAGTTATTTGTGGCTGACCTTATTGCATATATGCATTTGTAGGAGTTTCCTTTTCAGATGCAAAATTCATGGTAGGAGAGTATTTTAATTAATCAGGTAAAGTGATTTACTAAGGTTTGTGGTAGTCAATTTACAATTTATTTGTGCTATTATTTAAAACCCAAATAATGCATGTCTTAACCTATTTTGCATCTTTGTTGTTAACTGAATACCTGATTATCATTGGCTGTGCATTTATGGAATTGCAGTCTCATGCTAATTTGCTCTGTTTAGTAAATCTGGCTCTAAGCTTTTTGCTATAGAAAACCATTATGAAGAAAATGCATATTGTGGCTTGAGACAGTTATATTGGAAGAGCAAATTTAGTACACACCTAATAAAACATACTTTGCACTGGCATGTAAACCCAGAATATAAACGCAGTGCACAAAGCTTCACATTAAGTGTTTTCCCACAGAAAAGCATTACAAAGAAAACACTTAATACAGGTGCATCTCAATAAATTAGAATGTTGTGGAAAAGTTCATTTATTTCAGTAATTCAACTCAAATTGTGAAACTCGTGTATTAAATAAATTCAATGCACACAGACTGAAGTAGTTTAAGTCTTTGGTTCTTTTAATTGTGATGATTTTGGCTCACATTTAACAAAAACCCACCAATTCACTATCTCAACAAATTAGAATACTTCATAAGACCAATAAAAAAAAAAAACTTTTAGTGAATTGTTGGCCTTCTGGAAAGTATGTTCATTTACTGTATATGTACTCAATACTTGGTAGGGGCTCCTTTTGCTTTAATTACTGCCTCAATTCGGCGTGGCATGGAGGTGATCAGTTTGTGGCACTGCTGAGGTGGTATGGAAGCCCAGGTTTCTTTGACAGTGGCCTTCAGCTCATCTGCATTTTTTGGTCTCTTGTTTCTCATTTTCCTCTTGACAATACCCCATAGATTCTCTATGGGGTTCAGGTCTGGTGAGTTTGCTGGCCAGTCAAGCACACCAACACCATGGTCATTTAACCAACTTTTGGTGCTTTTGGCAGTGTGGGCAGGTGCCAAATCCTGCTGGAAAATGAAATCAGCATCTTTAAAAAGCTGGTCAGCAGAAGGAAGCATGAAGTGCTCCAAAATTTCTTGGTAAACGGGTGCAGTGACGTTGGTTTTCAAAAAACACAATGGACCAACACCAGCAGATGACATTGCACCCCAAATCATCACAGACTGTGGAAACTTAACACTGGACTTCAAGCAACTTGGGCTATGAGCTTCTCCACCCTTCCTCCAGACTCTAGGACCTTGGTTTCCAAATGAAATACAAAACTTGCTCTCATCTGAAAAGAGGACTTTGGACCACTGGGCAACAGTCCAGTTCTTCTTCTCCTTAGCCCAGGTAAGACGCCTCTGACGACAACTGTAGCCAAATTCCTTGACACGTCTGTGTGTGGTGGCTCTTGATGCCTTGACCCCAGCCTCAGTCCATTCCTTGTGAAGTTCACCCAAATTCTTGAATGATTTTGCTTGACAATCCTCATAAGGCTGCGGTTCTCTCGGTTGGTTGTGCATCTTTTTCTTCCACACTTTTCCCTTCCACTCAACTTTCTGTTAACATGCTTGGATACAGCACTCTGTGAACAGCCAGCTTCTTTGGTAATGAATGTTTGTGGCTTACCCTCCTTGTGAAGGGTGTCAATGATTGTCTTCTGGACAACTGTCAGATCAGCAGTCTTCCCCATGATTGTGTAGCCTAGTGAACCAAACTGAGAGACCATTTTGAAGGCTCAGGAAACCTTTGCAGGTGTTTTGAGTTGATTAGCTGATTGGCATGTCACCATATTCTAATTTGTTGAGATTTTGTTATTTAATACACGAGTTTCACAACTTGAGTTGAATTACTGAAATAAATTGAACTTTTCCACGACATTCTAATTTATTGAGATGCACCTGTAGATGATCATAAAGATTCAATGAAAATATTTTAAAAGAAAAAACATTCATAACAATCAACACACAACACAAAGCAGAAGCATATGTTGTTTTATATATTTTCAGTATCTCCCAACATGAACCCATTCGAAGCAGAGCAGCGTTTTTGTGCTCAGAAAAAGAAATGGCCATAAGTAAGGCAAATACGGTCATCAACCAGCCCTAAACTCTTAATGAACATGTGAATTATTTAACAATGACATACCTCAGTAACACTAGTCAAGAAAGATAAACCACTTGGCATCGATCTGCGCAAAAAATTATAAAAAAAACAACAACTCATTTCCAATGTGTATCAATCAGGTTTGCAGGAATAAAGGGGTTTGGTAGTCTTCTCTGCATTGCGTTACAGATTAAGCTAGTAGTGAATATCGATTGTACACAATTAACTATGCATTATGGCAATAAAATAACATGGAATTCTAAGTGAATATATACCGTCCAGAACTGAATATGTGTGTTCAGTTTTTGCAGTAGTATTATATCATGAATTTCACAGGTACTAATATAATATAAACTACTATATTTTGTTGTCTTGGGAAAAATGTGCCTGACAAAAGGATGCGGTTTGTTTTCTTGTAATATACAACATTCAGACACTTTGGCAGATGCAGATGATTTCTACAACACCCCACATTCAAAGCCACTTCCCTCCTCTCCATCCAGCCTTTGTCTGCTGTATTTCCTGTAGCAGTATCTCACTCCTGTGCATGGCCTTAGTAATCACTGCTAAAGATGTTCAAGAAGGGTAGGCCTGTATCACAATTACTATAACTCACTGAGCTACTTTTGGAGCTGGCAGTTTTTTCCACTGAGCCTATTGTCTCATTTCCACTGCAGTCAGGACGAAATTAAGCCTAACACCTTTAAGTGCGCTACTCATTATGAGACTGTGTGCTACAGTTAGTCATGAACTCCTCTAAAAGATATGAGAAACGAGCCAAATGAGTTAAAGAGAAGCTCATTAAAGTGCTCTAGAACCTTTTTAAAGTATGATCACATTAAACAGAGTTTCTAGCATGACCTAACAGAAAATCAACAACGGCTTTTGTATCCTTACAGGGCAGAAAGGAAAATATTGCCTGATAAATATACAATTCTCGTTTTGGTTTGTTTGTGATTTAAGACCACTCCATTTCCCAAATATGTTTTCAAGACATTCATACAAATGTCATCCAAAAAAAAGCACACAGTCCAATAAAATATTCTTTTGAGAGACATTAGTGAAATGCATAACCCATAAGCTCAGCAGAAATTAATTGCGATAAGTGAGTTCTGCGATTATATAACTATTGCGATTCGATATTACAATTTATTGTGATTTTTGTTTGCTTATTAAAGATTAGACAATGGAAAATACTTGATCATACCCTTAAGAGACTGTAGATGATGAGTCATATTGACAACACAATGCATCACATCTTTATGAACTTTTATTTTAGGAGCATACACATACACTATATTTTAAAGTACCTTGGACCATGAAACGTTCAAGTAACAAAACCCTGAACTTGCACATGAATATAATAGTGAAATGTTCAACAAAATTAGTATAAAAAATACTTTCTGTGCTATGTGTAAATTATGTTACTTTGCATACCGTTTTAGTCATGTTTAGTCATATTGTCCCAGCATTGTGTAAAATCCAAAGTGTTTAAAACATGAAGGTGCAGAAAGAATTCTCAAAGAAGTTTGATCATCTTCCTCCGTCAAGGTTTTGGTTTCTCGCGCCAGCTTTGAATGTATACGATCTAATACAGCGGCGCTGCGCACGCAGAATGATCGTTGTATGACAAGGCACCATGAGAGCTAGAGAGAGTAGGCAGCTCTGCATGCTTTCGAATCGCTCCCGTGGTACTTTAATGTCATACGCCGATCGGTCTACCACATTTCGCCCTCTGTTGGAATAAAAGCGGTAACTTCTCCCCACCACCTATTAAAAAAGTAAAATAATTCAATATAAATAGATTCTCGATTCAATCGATTTTTACCTGGCCCGAGATGCTCAGGTCCTAGCCCTGGCCTGTGTCCGACAGCTTATCAGAATTGCCTGCCCGGTACCTGCCAAACTTTAGTCTATTGCATGCGTTTGAAAGCAGAACCCTTCAGCTGCGCTGACTCTAAACACTGTCGAGCCGCTCTCAGTCGTGGCAGCACGGACTCGTGTTGTTTCCACCAGAGTGGCAATATTTTATCATCACTAATTGATGGATGTCAAAAAAAATTTAAAAAAGGAGAAGCGTAAAACAGGCCCGAGGCCCAGACCACGTCTGAACTATGATGTGCAAATTATCACAAAGCCCGGCCCTAGAGGCGTAAAAAAAAGCTGGGCCCATCGGGCCCGGGCCCAAATGCAGGGCTTTACTATAAGACATTTCCCTGAATATTCTGTCCCGTTTTCTCACAAGAGGCCCCAGCAGGAGCGGATACGGTGGCACACTCAGATGAACAAAGCATTCATTCTGTGTAAGCAGATAGACGTGCTTTCATGACTGTCCCTCAGTACTCAATTTCACCCTTCCAATACACTTCTCAGGTGCACATTCCAGCCAAACTAACTCTACCAGGACTTCCCACAATTACCTGACTCTTCATCTCTAGGGTTACCACTGCTGTAATCATTAAAACAAACTATTAAAATGCCGTTAAGTCTAGCATGTGACAGTGACAATGTATATTATTTACAATCAAGCCTGTCCTGTGTCCTGACTGATATTTATGCTGTATTTTATGCGCACAGGAAGCTTATTACTATATCCTTCCTTACGGTGACAAACAGAGAAGGGGAACAACTCTGTTATCATAAAACACAATACAAAGAGACATTAGATACAAAATGCTTCTGCACAGTAGTTTAAAGTTCAATTTAATTACTTTTATTAAGCTTTACGTTCTCCAAACAAATAAAACGAGAAACGAATTAAAACACTTTTTTAGATTTTTTTACATTCTCCTTTAAAAGTTTGAAAAAATGTGCTCAAGTCCTCGTCTAGCAATCCCAATGCTCCAAATAGCAATTAAACATCTAAAACTTATCTTAATTTGTATGTTTTCTGAGAGGAGTACCTTTTTCTCTGCTCGCTTCTTATGCTGCCACTGACTGATATATGAATCCCGCATAAAGGCGCTTCCGCCAGCGCGCAATCCAGATAAATACACATACTATATACACAGAATTACAGTATTTACGAAGGCTATTCACGCAAACATAATCGGCTATGTCTTAAGTGAACTTTTGAGGAACTGTTGGGGAAAGCATCTGATGTGTGACATTATATTAGGTCCTTGCAGTACATAGGGTCTTACTATATAGCCTGTATGTCTCATTAATGTTAATCAAATGATAAAAGAAGGGGGAAAAGAAATTGCTGCTCTTGATTGAACTGCCTTTGTTTTATATGTAAAATGAATAATGCACTAGACCTATTTGTTTCTTTCTTATATTTGTTCTGCTGTTGTTGTTTTGTTTTTGCATCTGTTCTTATTTTTTATAAAAATAAAAAAAATTGCTATATTGTGCTCATTAATATAGTAATTATTATTAAGAAAGAAGTGGAGGAAACAATGCAACGCTGCTTGGTGATTTTGCTTTGGAGCCTTCAGAAGAACTTCAACTTGATTTTTCTCAGAAATGACTTTGCTGACTTCATCGACTTCAAATGGGTGTAGCACAGTCATTTTTTGTTTGATTCCAACAAATCATACATCATTTTGAAGGTCTTTTTTTTGGAAATATGAATAACTCATTTTTGAAAACTTAACGTGGGGATTTTGCGTCGTCTTCTGGAGAGAGCATTTCTAAGCACCATCGAATTGAAGCATTTTTCGGTAAATACAGGTTTGTATACATTGTTTTTATTGATAAAATCATTTCTGTGCTGTATATCATTCAATTTTATGCAGAGAAACATACAGGCGCGCAGTGTGAATCACTAAACAAATGTTGCTTGCGTCACGTCGGTCTTATTGCGTGATGACGAGTCTGATGCTTTGCATAAAATAAACGATTATATTTATAAAGATACAGAATACAAATACGTTGGATGTTAAAATATGTCCTCAGAGCTGTTTACTGTTTGTTTTTGGGCAGGTTATGAAGGCAATCGCAGAACATTTCATCCATGAGTGAAGCGCAGAGCGCGGTCTTATCCGTGAGCAGTTCCCGCCGAACACGACTACAGCTCGGCCGCGAGAGCCAACGCCGTTACGGTGGAAACAGAATTACAGAGTGGTCGATTTAATCGTGAATTATGTCTGTTTAATGTTTAATCTTTACTTCTAATGTTTGTTAAACAAGATTAAATGGGCAATGTGTATATAGCTTACATAAAAACGAGATAAACAATTCTGTAAATGAGAAATAAAGGAAGTTATCATGTAAACCAGTGGTTCTGGAGTAATTTACAAAAGTTTAGAGGATTTAAGTTAATCTGTAAACATTATTTTATGCATAAAGTAAAAAAAAAGCTAGTATTATAATACAAATTAATCAACCCATTAGCTGAGTTAAATCAACCCTTTATGATGGGTTAAATAAATAACCCAATTTACTGAGTAAAATTAACCCCAAATGTGTTCTGTCCTATATTTACCCAGCCCTTGGGTTAAAAACAACCCAAATTGAGTTGTTTTTAACCCAGTGTTTTTTAGAGTGCAGTAATGCATATACAGTATAAAGAAATAGGTTTGCAGTTGGAAAAAGCTAATCAAGCAAACAGAATGAACTCACTGTCACTGCTATTGTTTTTTTACTGTGCTTTAAAGTACCACTGAGCTGACTGCTAGCAGGTTGAGGAACTCTGTATTAGAGAGATAAATTCTGCTGAGAAAAGAAAGGTTAGTGCTTATTATCTGCAAAGGCTTTTCACTGTGCATTAAAATAAGAACAGCTCATTTCTGTCTAGTGCAATAAGACACAGACACACACACTCTGTCACATATACAAACATCCTTTAGTCAAGCAGAAAACAGAAAACACAAGCAGTTGATGGGCACTCAATCCTCAGATCTGTGTGTGTTTGTCAGTACACAATGAGTTTGAAGACTGCAGTATCTGATCCACCACTGGCCATATAATGGAAAAGACTTGAAAGGCAAGCAGAAAGCAGACACCTACATCCACCTCCACAGCAACAGAAAACCCACCAGCCTATTCAGTCTCTGTTCAGAGCACTCCTGACATGCTTTTGTAGAGCTTTAGCTCACTCTTTACTCCTTACAACTTTTTTCCCTAACAGTGGTGAGGTGAGTGTAGGCAGTCACCTTAAAAACACTCAAATCTTTTGGATCATTGGAATAGTTTGTGACACTATAAAACCAAAGGCCAAAGATTGAGTTTGGTTTGTGTGGGTGCAGCATTTAGTGAACTTGATCACTGATGACATGAAAACCTATGTAGATGATGCTATATCTGCAATGTTTATGCATTATCTACACACATAACTATAACTGCATATAATCTGCACCAAGACTCATAAATCCGGGCATTACCCATGTGTCCATTCCATCATTCTGTGGGACATTGTGGGAATTATGATTCAGATGATTCCTACCACATTTGCTTTAGTAGAAAGCTTTTAACACACAGCAGAAATATTAAACATAATTAGTGCAAAAAGCTCTGTGTGCTTGTGCTCTTTTATCAGTGACAGATCATGGTGATTCTAACTAGTTTAAAAAAATAATTATTTTGGTATTTTTGGCTGAATTGTGATACATCATATACTGTATGTGAATAAATGATCAGTCAGGCAACCCACCAAAAAATGTTTTATACATCTGATAGTTGAAAAAACTGGCAGAAAAAGATTTTCAGAAGTGTAGTGAGTGAAGGTGATATATGTGATGTAAGGGAACGTATCTGATGTTTCTATTTAAAGCTAACACCCCATTTTGCAAAACCTCATTTCATTACTGATACCCCACCAAAACAAGAGTCCTTTCCATCTTTAAAACCCATGTATGAGAAAAAAAAACATCAAAGTGGTGAGATTTACTCTATATTGATCCTAGCAGTGAAAAACAACATAACAACCTTGATTTAAAAGAACCACAGCCTTGAAAGACAGCCTGACTTATCTGAGGCCAGCTCCATTAATCCAAGTCCCATTGAGGAGCCTCACCATTACAGAAACCTTAAAAGCGCTACTCCTACCAGCACCCAACATTTGGATGAAGGTGGTTTTAAGTTACAAGCTTCTGTATCTATATCTGCTGAGGTAACCAAATCCAAGGAGGAGTGATAAAATATTCATTAGAAAACAGAGAGGGATGTGTTGTTCTTGGATAAAGCAAACAAATGAGCCAGAGAGGGCGCAACAGAAAAATGAATCCATCCAATCCAAAATGAGAAGGCTGACTGTCAAGATACCAAAATTTCAGCAGTTTGTACCAACACCAATAAAATGTCACTGTTTTCGGAACCAATTTCGATATCATAGTAAAAACTATTAGAACTATGTGTCTTTTTTTATTTAACTATTTGTAAATAAAATTAATTAATTATTAATGATAATAATAAGTGAATAAAATGTTAAACATTAGAATTTAGCCTGCAAATAATTTTGAAGTAATTCAAGCATCATTATACCACTGGTTTAGACCAATTCACTGACTCCACAGAGACTCTCTAAAACAAAAGCTAGGAATATTATGACAGCAAGGTAAACAAGCCTGAATTGGGAATCACTTATTACAAGTCAAGACCTGTATGGACAGGTGAGAGCAGGCTGGTCACCTACTCTCATGGTTTCCATGGTAGCAAAGACAGGTCACATGTTTGTTTGTTGAGCCAGAGCCCTCACCTCAGGCTAACCCAGGTGCTGAGCTACCAATCCAGTCCACCCCCAGTCCCCAGTGCCTAACGGAGGCACAAGAGATGATGTGGTTTCAATGAGCTTGTAGAGCGTGTTCGAACAAGGATACGTGGGTTTTAATGAGGCAAGGACACAGTTATGCTTTAATAAACCTCATGCAGATTTACAAATTCACATATTGTCAAAACAAGAGCGCTGCTCCTTGCTTTGTACTTTTTTTCTGTTGAAGGAGATTAATCAGACAGTGATCTCTGATCTGAGCCTCAAACGACTGTAAATGAATAGCAGAGAAAGCAAATTAGACATACAGTGCATTAATGCTTTTAGCATAGCTTAGCATAGATCATTGAATCTGATTAGACTGTTAGCATCTTGCTCAAAAATGACCAAAGAGTTTTGATATTTTTCCTATTTAAAACTTGACTCTTCTGTAGTTACATCGTGTACTAAGACCGACGGAAAATGAAAAGTTGCGATTTTCTAGGCCGATATGGCTAGGAACTATACTCTCATTCCGGCGTAATAATCAAGGAACTTTGCTGCCGTACCATGGGTGCAGCAGGTAACTATTTACCTAGCTGGGGACTACTTTCAGGTGCTGCATAATATTCAGGCCCCCTTTGCATGTGAACTGAGCATCAGCGCTGTGTGATGTCCAAGGTGCTCTCTCACACCAGTTTGCTGTGATGTATAGATGTTTAACTCCCACATACTTTATAAACAGCCACACACATTTGACAGATGTGCTGTTAAGATCATAGTGAAGGGATCAGACCTTGTTAAAAATAAACTTCAGTGAAAAAACCTCGGCCTTTACTTGCTGTTACATTACTCTCCACATAACTGTGACATCACAAAGCTGCAAAGATGGATCATTTTATGTAATTTTATTTCATTATTCTGTTCATGATGTCAAGTTTTGAAAACTAAAACAAAGAGTTACAATCCTAATATATCAAGCTTTTTGGAAAAGAGTGAAAGAATATTTGATTGCTCAAGATATTACCCTTTTAAAGTGTCAATCGAGATTACATTTTCATGGCTTAAATACCAGTCTGTTCCCCATTAAAAAAAGCTTTAATATATGGCTTCAGAAGACATGGAATATAGTATGTTTATGATGGTCTTATGCTGTTTTTTTGCCCTTTTTGGGGCCTGGTTCCTTTCCACTGTCAGTGCATGAACATGAGCATAAATTATTCTAAACATTTAAAAATTAATACTGATTTGGAATAACATATGGGTGAGTAAATTACAGAATATTATTTTGCACTATAAGTGAATTATACCTTTAAGGGCACTGCATTCAGTTATAAAGCCCTATATTAGAGGCAAGGACTGAGCAACATAAACTGCATGTAGTAGGCTACATGTCACCTATGATATCTAGCATGCCTTCTGCCTCTCAGCTGTTTTACATCAGCAACAGAGTGCATTGTTGCAGCACGCTTCTTACTTCCTTCTTCCTTTCATTCATTCATTCTCCATTGTCATTTCACAACACTACAGGACCTGCAAAGCAAATCTCTCCCAATCAGTTTCAGCAACAATGTGGGTCAAATACAGATGACTCATGCTTGAAACTCAGCTAATGTATAACAGGGGCTTTCAACTCGCTTGTGGACGTGGGAGGAGGGAAAAAAAAGAGTGCCATTTCCAGAAAGTGCTACTGACTTCCTCGTGTCTGGGGCTGGTCAACAGAAAAGAGCTGTTATTACATCATGGAGCTGTGCTGAAGTGACCTGTGAACTCTGACTGCCAATATGAGCTGCACGAGAGACGAGACATTCTGCTCTCTATTTGATTTTGTACCATACATACTCAATGGGAACTGCAAGATGAGTTTAAACCTGAGAGAGCACTGACATAATTTCAATGAGAGTGAACATTAGGTTTAAAATCAACCCAGGTTTCTTCCTCACACTCTGTAATCCTTCATCGTGGATTAATGGATAATAGCTTCAAATAAGAACTGTGCAATGACAGGAGCAGGGAGAAACCGATCTAAAACAAGCAGTGCACTTAGAAACAGGTTGATCAACCTTTAAACCACCACCACATGGCTAGGAATACAGCACAGACTAATGCAGCAGAAAACAGAGCCCCTTAATAAATCCCTTTTCAAACACACAGTATAACATGGAGTTTAACTGAATCATTCCATGCCTTTGCTTAAGATAGACAGTAAGATTGTTTTTACTGTATAAAAAAATTGAACTGTATATTGGCTGTATAAAAGCCCATGCTATAAAACAGGTACTTAAATATAGCCAACACTGTCAGACAAAGTGTGCAGTAACTACACCTTTAGGGGTACAACAGCTTGTCACTGGGGAAGTACTTTCCGACTTTGTACCTTATCTGTCCCTAAAAGGTACATATTAGTACTAATATGTACCTTTAAGTATGAAGCTTTCCAGGGTAAATTAGGTACAAAGATGTAAAGGCTGATATGAAATAAGTTTTTAAAAAAGTGCTTTTATGAAATGCAACTGTTAATTGACTTGACTACTGAACTGTTTAGACAAAAAGAAAATACTTTTGCATACATGTTTTATGTTATGTATAAAATTTGATGCATTAGGCTTTTATGGTTTATAGTACAGAGAGAATATGAGGAGAGAAAAAATAACTATTATTCAGAGGCCCAAAAATTCACATATTATACAAATTTGGTGCACAAAGATGAAATGGCCAAAACGTAAGATTAAATTCTAATATAATTGAAATTTGTATAAACAGCATAACATACTACTTAAAATGCTTAAATGCATATAAATATAAGTTGTCAGTCACAATATTCTATGAATAAAATGTCTTAGTAAAATTATCTTTTAATGCTTAGTTGTATGATCAAATGGCTGTTGTTTTTATTGTGGGGGGCAAAAGATAGGCTATAAACATGCATGGCAAGCTATTGTGCACCATGATGGCTTGAAGGGGGATGTTTTTAAAATTGTACTAAAATACTTTTTACATGCTAAAAATGAATAGACTATCAATCACAATCACGGGATGTGGAAGATCAGGGTTTTCAGCAGAGTTGTGATCATACCCCAGGGACAAGCTGCTGTACCCTAATAAAGGTACCTTTTTCTGAAAGTGTGCATTGCCTTTCTTTACGGTCACAATCATTTTATATGACAGCTGCTTCCATCCACGTTGACTAACATGCCACTTATTACAGGTTCAGTGAGCTGACATTAATGTCTTGATCAAGGACACAATGGCACTACATACATCAACCACAAGGGATTGCAGCCAAGCAGCAGACTTTTAACCATTAAGCAGCCCCGATCCACTTTCTGTCGTACAACTGTAACCTAAAAGCTTATAGAGTAACAGCTAGAGTCTAAACTGTTGGTCGTGTCCAGTCACGGTGTCTTCAGATCTCTATTTAAAGGCTTTAATCAGCTTACCAGATTGAAGATCGTCTCCACAATGTCCCGATTGGAGACTTCACCAGCTTCCAGGAGCCCCGCCAGCACGGCGAACTTCATGCGGATTCCTCTGATGGGGATCCCGCCAGCGCTGTCACCTGCGCTCGCCATGACGGAGTCAGGTGAGAGGGGAACAGGTGCGACACCTGTTTGACCCTACAGCCGAGTTAAACTACGGAGAAACGTACGGTAAATATCGCTCTCGTTAAGTTGACAGAGGAGAAGAACAGGTCCTGGTCTCCATTCACGGCCAGTTTATCCGTTAGTTTCTCGCGCTTTCGGAAGGAAGTGTCAGTTGATGTCACTAACGTTACACCTGACTGACCGGAATTGTTCTACTGTAGAGGAAAAACAGCTGTAAACTTGTCCAAAGGAGGACGAAATCGCGCTGTGGTGAGCCCAGATAAGAAACACAATACTTGTCAATCTCCGCCGGTCTAATAAAGGAAAGATATCTAAACAACAATGTCATTGAAGTGTTTGCGAGTGTCAAACAGGAAACAGCGGTGCTGAAGAGATTCCGCGCAGGTAGACGCAACGATAAGAACAAGACGCAAAAAACTACTAAATATAAGGCAAGGAACATCCGACATTGGCTCTCAGGGTTCCGTAAAAAGAGAAGACAATCCTCATGGTCCCTGTGGGGACTGTTGGAGTGAAGTTTCAATGATAACCCACTTTACAGCGCCATCTCTTCCTGAATCAGCTCCTACTCTGCTCCGTCTCCGCCATGACAGTGGAGCTGCGTGAGAGAGAGCTGCGCATGCGCAGTGCGCAGAGAGACACGAGAAGGGGGAGGCTCAGGTGTGTCAGGTGCTAGACTACAGAGAACCTGTTTGAACAGAGTGACACTTCATACTGGTGATCTTGTGTCAGGGACGCTCTGTTGTGGTGTTGGTGGTTTACGATAATGCATTTGTCACATGGAGACATAATTTCATTTTCCATTAGAAACGTGGTTTGCACTAAGATTTAACTTATGATTCAGTCAGTGTGGAAGAACTTGAATGGTCTGCAGAAAGCCAAGTCCTAATCCCTGCTGAAAACCTCTGGTGTGACTTTAAATGCAGACCCATGAGCCAAAAATTAATCACCAAACCCAATGATTTGTACATTCATTATATGGACAAAAGTACTGGGACACCCCTTTCTTTAGAAGAGAAAAGGGTCAAGTATCCATTTAAGTGTGCATGAAATAAAAAATAATAATCACCCTTTATATTTTATAATGCGTGTTATATATATTGATGATTAATGTTTATTTTTAATAAACAACAGTAATTTAATAAACAACATGTTTAATTTTTTGTCTTTTAATTTTTAATCACAAAGTCCTAACGTGATTTTTCAGTAAAAGCAACAGTATATGCTGGTGATGTATATGCCTGATTTCTCTAATCATTTAGTCTGCTTAAACCCATCCCTCCACAATCAACTGCAAGCTGGCTTTGGATTTTGAGCATTGCACTAAAAAATGAGTGAAAAAAATAAACCTTTTTTCTGTTTTGATAATCCACTACATTCAGATGTGCATCTCAAGAAAAGTTGCTACTTCTTTGTCTTTATGACTTTAAAGAATTAGTTATTTCACCTATCTAAATCTTCAGATTTGTGATACTTGTGATAGTTTAGATTCAAGTGTTCAAATTTTCACATACAAAGAAAGAGTTATATCTATGTAAACTGTAATATTTAAGACAGACCATTAGCCTAGAAGCCCAGAAGTCTTGAATATTAAGGAATTTTGTAACTAGCTTCAAGAATAAATGTGTGAACTGTCTCTCATGACGAATAAAAAAATAAATAAACGAATGTGACGAATTAAAAAAAAATCTTGAATCGTTATATTCAAAGTGTGGTTTCATGGCCCCTTTGAGTCGTTGCCAAGGAGTCAGCAGCACATTGACTTTGTTGACTCTATATACAGTCCCTCGGGGCCACAGAATTAAAGACTCTGTAGCAACAAAGAACAATTTGTCACACAGGCACTGAACTTTACTGACACCCTAAAGACCATCACACAGATGCATACATAAATTAATTCACAATTATTCATTAGAGAAAAAGCCTTCTTTACCCTCCTTCCAAATGTTTTCTTTCCAAAGTAGATAACAGGACAGACTATTGTTTGCAGCAGCTATTTAAAGAAACCTGATACAGTGCAAATAAAAGCCCTGTGCTAATGCATATGTCAGTTTTAATTTTGCAGCTATTGTGAGTGAGTGAAGTGTGAGCTTTAATTCTTGAGATTCTAAAGAACAGAGTGAAAGATAATGTTTTAAAATAACTATGATACTCATCTGTGCATTTTTGCCTTTGGAAACAATAAGGAATGAAATATGTCTATAAAACTATTGTCATTATTATTATTATATTAGTGATAATATTTAGCCTAATTATAAGAATAACAGGGCAAGAGGATGGAATGTTAGTAATGTATTTACTGAACCATTTATTTAACTTATTGAGATTATGTCATTTCAGTGTATTATTTAGTTTTCGCTTTATGACTGAGACAGAAACTTGACTGAACGGATTAAATGATCGGGTCCTATAAGACACCCTGACTGAAATTTCCATGAACCTATCAATACAATGTATTATAGATTTAATAAAGTGGAATGTTGTCATTAGGGGTCTGATGTTTGATGAATGTAATTAGACTTTAGACATGGTCACTATAATTGATGCAATAAACAATATATAGCCTATATACTTGTATATGTAGTATGTATGACTTAAGTTCCTATTTTTCGCCCATTACATTAGTAAGCGAGTCTCAAATTCTATATAAATAATTGTTTTGCAGATAAGGAATCTTTAAAAAGGTAAATATGATTCTAAAATATTGTGGTTTGTTGTAACTTGATGTAAACACTAGATGACGCACTTGTGCGTTACAGCGAGGCCAACGAAATCCCGCGAGATATGTCTTTTCTCGCTGTCGCTTTAATTCTCGCGGTATTTCCTCATTTCCTCCTCTTTCACTCTCTGTGTTCAACATGGCAGTCGGCAAGAATAAGAGGCTGACCAAAGGTGGCAAAAAAGGTGCCAAAAAGAAGATGTAAGTCACAAATAAATGTTTCGACTGTGTCGCTATACTGTTATGAATCATTCTGGAGGATAATCGGTGTGTATAGATGAAGGATGTGATAGATATAGTGAAGATTGTATGTAGCGGTCCTGCTAGCCTGACTGGCTCATTCATGGCCTGTGTTGTGTCTTGTGTGTTCTGACAACTTTAGCTCACAGCTTGTAGGTCATGTACTGTTTTTTTAATGCACTAGTCTACAAAGTATCCGGTTTTAGTAAAAAAATGGGCATGGTAAACTGATAGCGCTAACGTAATATGTCTCCGGGAACACTAGCTAGTTTTCAAGGATACTCTACTGACTCAAGACTCCCTTGAACACATGTGTTGGATGCCCAAAGTTATTTTAGGGCTTACTCATATTTTAGATAATACAGCCAAAGCATAAATAAGACGTGTCCGTATTTAAAGTGTGAAAATATGGCTTCATTGCAGCATTTGCCTGTAAGCGTATGCCTTTCTTTCAAACGTATTTAACTTGCATGCGTGTTTTCTTTTGCAGCGTGGATCCATTCTCCAAGAAGGATTGGTATGATGTCAAGGCACCAGCCATGTTCAACATCCGCAACCTGGGCAAGACCTTGGTCTCCAGGACTCAGGGAACCAGTAAGTGCTTTATATGTCCACGGTGTCTGTGTTTCCACACAGATTTAGCATGAATTGTTAACCCTGCTGGGAAAGGGCAGATCTTGCTGTACAATAAGAGCCATGTGTCCCAATTGTTTGATGCGAATCGGTGCCGTATTGCAGTAGGAATCCTTGATGACAGTAGTTTTGGTCCCAGATGAAAAACTATGATTACTGTTGTGTGATCACCTGACATTGCCATAATATCCATGTGCATCATATCACTACAAATTGCAGTACATTTGACACACTGTCTTTGTAATCTAGGAATTGCCTCTGATGGTCTGAAGGGACGTGTGTTCGAAGTCAGTCTGGCTGATCTGCAGAACGATGAGGTGGCCTTCCGCAAGTTCAAACTGGTCACAGAGGACGTGCAGGGCAAGAACTGCCTCACCAACTTCCACGGCATGGACCTCACCCGCGACAAGATGTGCTCCATGGTCAAGAAGTGGCAGGTAAATAGATCAAGTTAACACGTAGTGTTGTTTTTGGCGGCCTGTTTTAATTTTAGTTTTAGTCTAGTCTTTGTGTGAAGCTGTCATTTTAGTTTTTATTAGTTTTAATCACGTTCATAATCTTTTTTTTATATTTTTTGTCAAGTTTTAGTCAATGAAAATGGTATTGTAGTCTATTTTTAGTAATGCAACTCTATTTAACCCAGTCAATATAGTATAAGTACCTATAGTATAGTCACACACACACGTTAACCCACTTTACACTCTCACAAACAAATATACACACACGCAAGTCACACACGTTTGTCTCAGTAGTTTTCAGATCCATTGGCTAACGTTAAAATGAGACCCTTTAACCACAGCCTCATGAGTTGGCATGAGCTTTCTAAAATAGAATGTTAAGTTAATGTCTTGACTGACTTCAATTTCATTATGGAATGCCTTGAGATGTCTCTTAAGGTTTGTGGTGTTTTTTTCCTGTGCTGTTGTCACGGTACCAAAATTTCAGTATCCGATACCAGTGAAAATCTATAGTTCTCTGTACCAATTTCGGTACCAAAGCAAAACACAAAAACATGCTACTACAAAAACATTTTTTTTTATTAATAGTCAAAATTAAATAAAATGTACAAAAAGCAATACCATTCTTTATGCTTCTTTAATATTGTTTTCAAGTTTTTCCACAAGTAATAAAAGTGTGGAAAACCGTAAACAAGTTTCACCCAAATTTAATTTCTTTAATGAAATTTAAACGCATTTGTTTAGTTTTTTTGCTAAATAAAGGGGATTTACTATTCAAATTAAAACGTGGAGGAAATATTGTGTGATTATTTATTAGAAAATAATGTTTTATTAATTTTTTTAACAGTAGTAGTAGTATCACATACATTCTACTAAATAATAGTAGTCTAATATATTTCTATTATTGGCTGAATTAAGACATAAATGTTAAAGCTGGGGGTTTGCAGCATTGCATTTTGGGTTTTCGTGTTTTTAAAAAGACTCCACAGAGCGTGACATTGCTTCATGATCATTGTAGTGTCTGAAGAAGTTTTGCATGCACAAACTCTGGTGAGACAACCCTTCTTGTATTGTTGTGTTGTAAAACAGCATTGATAGTTTTTGATTGTTCACCCCAAAAAAGCCATCACTTTGGTTAATCTTCAAAACAAGATACAACAAGAAACCTGAGAGATTACTTTTCCTCTCTGTATTTATCTAATTGGCGAAATATACATAATGTAGCTATTTTTGAGTTGCTGTTTGTGCTGGCTGTGTTCTAACGTGCTGATGGACCCTGTTCTTTCCCATTAGACTATGATTGAGGCCCACGTTGATGTGAAGACCACTGATGGCTATCTTCTCCGCCTGTTCTGCGTGGGTTTCACCAAGAAGCGCACCAACCAGATTAGAAAGACCTCCTACGCTCAGCACCAGCAGGTCCGTCAGATTCGCAAGAAGATGATGGAAATCATGACTCGTGAGGTCCAGACCAATGACCTCAAGGAGGTGGTCAACAAACTGTACGTATGAAGTTCTCTCCTAATCTATGGCATTACACTTGTGTTAAATCGGAGGAGTCAGGCTCTGCTCCTTGAGGTCCAGCTTCCTGCGTAGTTCAGAATTACTGGACAATTATTGGTGAATAGAAATGTGATTTTAATTAAACTTTGCAGGAAGGTGGCCACGGTATTGGGCTAAGAGTGTGGTTGAAATACTGGCTGTTGTAAAGTTATTTTAGCACTTTTTATACATTGTAACTCATGAATACAGTGCCATAAACATAACTTTTAATGTTGTAGATTTTGAGTAATCTAGATTAAGTAGTAGCTCTTACAACTTTCTTTAACTGGGTGTCTGGGATTTAACCTGAAAACGTTGTTGGCAATCTTGATCTATAACCATTATGCATTTGTGAGCAATAAATGGTCTTCTCTTTTGTTCTGTAGGATTCCTGACAGTGTAGGCAAGGACATCGAAAAGGCCTGCCAGTCCATCTACCCTCTACATGATGTCTATGTCAGGAAGGTTAAGATGCTGAAAAAGCCCAAGTTTGAGCGTAAGTTGAAATGTGTGATGAACATGCATTGCTTGTTTTGACTTATTTGTGCTCATGATTGACAAAGGTTAGTTTTTTTGGGCAAGATGATATCACCTTCATGGCCAGGGTTCCAAGCATTGACATTTAAGAGCATTTATTTAGTGCAACCCATGATCTTTGGACATGCAATAAAATGTACTGTTATCAAGTGACACTAACTCTTTTAAACTTAAGAAATTAAGTGTATAGAAAATAAAATATAATATATTCCTAAGCCAGTTAACAAATCCTCCAACCAACCATTTGAGCTTGCTTATTAGACAATATTACTTGTTAGAGAACTAATGTATTTCTGAATTTTTCTTGTACAGTTGGTAAGCTGATGGAGCTGCACGGTGAGGGTGGAACCAGCAGTGCTACTGCTGCAAAACCTGCAGAGGGTGACACTGGGGCTAAGGTGGAGAGAGCTGATGGATATGAGCCCCCCATCCAGGAGACGGTCTAAAACTCCCAACACAAAAAGCTGGTGTCAATAAATATGTAAATTTGAGTCTTTGTGTACTGTTGTTTTTTAGTATGCGTCACATCAAACCTGCTGAACATCATGTTTATGCTTTTATATCTCCCAGTCAGAAAAAATAGTTTGCAATCTGTTTTGGAACTTTCAGAATTTAACATGAACTTTCAGGGTTGATTTGTATTCATTCCCAGGTCAGGGCAAGTATGGGAATAAAATAAAAGATTATGGGGGAAACAATTGTTGCCATAGTATTGCCCCTATTTATTTTTCAAATATAGAAGACTGACTGTTTCTAAGGATAAATATATAATATGAGTGCTTTTCATGGTGTTTGGAGCAGGCAGCAGTCACTTGCTAAATTTAAGTGATTCCAAAATAATTCAAGGCACCTATTTCAATGATACAAAACTGTTCTCTTGAATTTAAATAAATGAACCCCTTTACTATTTTCCTATTGTTTCAAAATTGACCCGTGCTATGACTGGTTTTGTGGTCCAGGGTAAGATGAATGATCAATTAGTCATATTGCCAGCACTAGTGATTAAGATTAGCAGATGCATATATTAAATATGCATTGATTTGCATGCAAGCAAATGTTTAATCTCACTTAATTAATCAGCTACTGGACTTGATATTTGTCAGAGCAAAATGACTCAAAACATAGCTTGTCAGTATTAGTAAAGTAGATTCACAAACAATGAAATGCTCTTTCACAGGCTGCACTTAAATTCTACTGGCTGTATATGAGGCAGTACCCATAACCCAATCAGGTTGCACAGGTAGTCCAGCTCCTCCAGGATGACATCCATATTGTGCTCACAAGGAGGTTTGGTGTGTTTCACAGCACAGTTGTAGAAGACAGCACCACATTACAATAAATTAGCATTCATATTTTCATAGCCGCTGGCCAAATTCTAAAACAAAACTAGAATTAAATCATGTTTGAGAGCAAGGGGGACCCCTGGTGTTTCGGGGGCCCTACGCAGCTTGCGTATTCTGCGTATAGGGAGGATCGTCTCTGCCCCTGGTGTTCTTCAATTAAAATGGTAGGAAAACAAATTGATGAAAAATAAAAAGAAATTTGATTTTGGTTTACATCTTGGTTTTATGTGTTTTAGCATTTTAGTTTGCTAAGTCTCCCAGTTGAGAATCACTTTATGCTACATTAGCCAACCAAACGTGTAAATCAGTGAACATACGATGGCACTGGACATAGTCTCTGCTTCAAAATGTTACATACTATTTGCTCTCTATATAAAACCATTAATACCGTGTCCAGAAAAGTAATCTCAAATAGAAATAAATCTATTAAATAACAGAGTACTGACAGCTTATTACTGGGACATTATCCATTAATTTCATAGACGTTTCCATTAACCCAAAAACACAATGCAATGAAGTGCAAAATTCAAAATACAGGTAAAACACCTTTAAAAATAAATCCGGAAATGTTGTGCCCTATTTTTACAGATTTTTTTTTTAGAGTGTACAAATAAGAGAAACAACAAGTCCATAGCAGTTCATGAATATATTTTTAGGATACAATGGATTTGGAATATCAACAATGACTTCACATTTATAAATATACTGGACAAACGCAATTAAGAAACTGGAAAATAATCAAAAAGGAGAAGAAAAACACTGCATCTGAGGTTGTCTCTGCTTATTCATTCCATTACCACGTTCTCCCACCTGCACATAATAAAAGACAAAGTATTAAAAAGCGAATTATTTAAAATGCATAGTGAATATAAACTTATACTCAGGGGCGGATTAAGGTGGCCCCCTTTTAATCATTATGCTTTACTGGAGAAATGTATTTAGTGCCATGCATGGTCCACACGCAAATCATCAAGTAAGGAGAAGTATACACACACATACATTGAGACAGCCAATCCTACAGTGTTTCCTCTACAGTCCCACTGTCCACACAGGATTTTGTGAGACTGTGGTGGGTGCACATTGGTTCCTCTAGGGCAGCAGTTCTCAATTCCAGTCCTCGCCCCCCGTTTGTTCTATTCGAACGTAAGTGCCCTGCGAAGTGGACATCACAGGATATTCCGCCATGACTCCAGTTCGAAGCGAACGTATATGTTCCATTCAAAGTCGAAGGACTGGAATTGAGAACTGCTGCTCTAGAGGGTTCTGGGGTTATGATGCCCCCTCGCCATAAGAACATTTTGTTCATTTTAAATTGTAATGGATAAATCTGGTACATTTTGAAAGCAGAATCAAGAAACTAGATAAATGAAGAAATATCTGCTTTTGTAAACAATTTTGTGCTCTAGTAGTAGTTTATTTATTGGTTGCATAGATGTGAATGTGATGGTAGGGCACAATTTTCACTATATAAATTCTTATAAAAGCTACAAAAGCTATTCTGTCAAGAGCAGGGAGTGATTTTTACTCCTCGTCTTTTGTTGTTTGATTATCATTAATGCCGACACTTAACTCGAGATGAGACGAGACGAAATTGGGTTCACGAGAACGAGATGAGGCGAGATTTTTACATATTTAAAAAAATTCGTAATGACCAAATACATGACTGCATGTGCATTTTTAATTGTTTTAACTAATCAGATTGTAATAAATGTCATTTCAGTTGTACTTTCTGAGTATGAATTACCATATGCAGTAAAAGACAACACTCAAGCACTGTAAACATTTTTTGCCACAAACTCAGCTGACTGGCTTCTCTCCTGTATGTATTCATGTCAGTCTATTCAGACCTTAGAACTGTACATGAATTATGAGCTTCTAGAACTTCTGACCACCTAATTGAACTTCTTTTCACAAATTAAACAGAAAACATAACAAATAACAAAAAATAAACAACACAGTTCTTTCTTAGACTTAAGGGCAAACAGTAAGTGCAGCCATAATCAAAGTAGGCTACTCTCTCAATATTCAAATTGCAAATAGAGACCAAATTTTTCAAGCATGATACGGAGCCAACTACACAACCTTTTATAGCCTACATACTAATAACAGCCTTGATTTGTTACATAGCCTAAGTTGCGTGCATCAGAGAGACGGTTTCAAAACGCGGGGTATTAAAATCGCTTTTGAATGCGAGTGCGAGTTTTACTTTCGGTTTTGATTTAACGATCGCGCAAACTCTGGCATTCGAGATATTAATTTTGTCAAGACGGTCTGCAACGAATACTCTAATGTTTCTTATGGGCCAATGAGGCCCTTTTTAGTTCACGCTGAAGTAAATTTTAAATGATAAAAAAAATAGTCTGGCCAATCCGAGGCCCCTGCACACATGGGGCCCCTAGACTGCAGCCTAGACAAGGCCGTGCATTAATCTGCGTCTGCTTTTACTGAACATGTATTTCCAGCTTCTGTCCACTAGAGGCCTGCAGTCACTTTATAATCTCACCTGTAACAATCTCTACAAAGGCTTTGGGGAAGAAGCCTTCTCTGCCATTGATCCGTCCGCTCCACCATTCATCATCTATGTGAGCAGTGACCAGTATCCTGTCTCCCTGCTGAAAGGGCAGATCCTCCTCTGTCTCTGCTGTGAAGTCATACAGTGCCACAGCCCATTCTTCACCATTAGATTCAACCTGTAGACACAGATGAAAAAGATTGAATATATAGCACATCATACCTGCCCGCATACAGTATGCTCACATAAAGAAGTACACACTATATAGCCAATCTCAGCTGCGTGATTGTTTACAGTGTCGCAAAATGTAAACTATTATCAATAGCTGGATATATCAAGTTGGATATTATATCTGACTTTATTTGCATACAATACACTCATATAAAGCAAATCTCAACTACATGATTTTTTATTTAAATCGCAAAATATAACTATATCATCCAGACCTTTATATTAATTGTATGTATGAATTGATACTGTATACATGCAGAGAGCAATCGTGTACAGTATATGCAGAGAGCAATACAAGTCAAGTCAAGTTGAGCTTTATGGTCATTCCGCTACATGTGTGGACATACAGTGGAACGAAATGTCGTGCCTCACAGGACCACGGTGCTACATGAATACAGACACAACAATGGAGTAAAACAGTATAAACCTATACACAACTAACCTACTGACAGATTTTGACTATACACATGCTATATATAAAAATGGTTACCTATACATAAACTAAAAAATACAAACTGTACAAATGCAAAGAGAACACCGTAAGTCAAGCTGGGTAAGAGTGCAAGATACTTTTTAGTGCGTGAGCATGTAAACATACATATATTACTGAGTCTTTTGTGGGATTATGTACACACAGTAGTGTGTGAAAAATGTCTAGTGCGAATAGAGGAGAGTGTGTTACTACAGGTGGTTTGTACAGGCCCACTGTACACTGTTGTGGCCGACACGGACTGACTGAGGTCTTCCGGTTAGAAAGTACAGGATCCACTTACAGAGGGAATTATTGAGGCACAGCAGGTTTAATTTATTGATGAGCTGTTGTGGGATTATTGTGTTGAATGCTGAGCTGAAGTCGATGAACAGCATTCTAACATAGGAGTCTTTATTTTCTAGGTGGGTAAGAGCCAGGTGGAGGGTGGAGGAAATTGCATCATCTGTAGAGCGGTTTGGGCGGTATGCAAACTGGAGCGGATCGAGTGTGTTGGGGAGGCTGGTTTTAATGTTGTGCATGACTAACCTCTCAAAGCACTTCATTATGATGGGAGTCAGTGCTATGGGACGGTAGTCGTTTAGACAGGACACAGGTGATTTCTTTGGTACCTGTATGATTGTAGTGGATTTGAGACATGTGGGGATGACTGCCTGGTTCAGCGAGGTGTTGAAGATATCTGTTAGGACATCTGCCAGCACAGTCTTTCAGTACACAGCCAGGTATGTTGTCAGGCCCCGCAGCCTTGCGTGGGTTAATCCTAGGATAGGGTCTTCCTTACGTCGGCTGAGCGCCTGGTCGTTGGGAGGTGTGGGCAGTTTTTATGCAGGTGTGCCATACTGCATTTCAAACCGTGAATAAAAGTGGTTGAGTGAATCTGGGAGGGATGTGTCGTCATCACAGGCCTGTGGCGGGGCTTGTAGTCAGTAATGGTCTGAATGGCTTGCCACAGGCTCCATGTGTCTCTGCTCTCTGTGAAGTGATCATTGATTTTTTTCAGCATATGACTGGCATTTTTGATGCCACAGGATAGATTGGCTCTTGCTGTTTTGAGGGCTGCTTTATCTCCTGATCAGAATGCTTCATCTCTGCTTCATCTTTAGCAGCCCACAAACCTCCGCTGTCATTCATGGCTTCTGGTTTGCACGTGTGGTGATGGTCTTGGTGACGGTCACATCATCAATGCACTTTTAGATGTAAGCAGTCACAGTGTACTCCTGCAGGTCTGTGTGGTTGTACCTGGCCGCCTCTTTAAACATGTTCCAGTCTGTGTCCTGGAAGCGGTCCTGCAGTGCTGAGGTGGCATTGTCCGGCCATACCGTGATCTGCTTTTGAACCGGTTTGGCAAGTTTGAGAAGTGGTCTGTTTACTGGGTCCGAGTACCCGAGGTGGGGGCGGGGTTCAGCTTTCTATGCGTTTTTCACTGTTATGTAAACAAAGTCCAGTGTGTTGGTTCCCCTTGTTGCAAAGTTCACATGTTGGTAGAACTTTGGCAAAACTGCCTTTAACTTAGCGTAGTTGAAGGAGCCTGCTATGATGAAAAAGCCGTTGGGGTTATTTGTTTGTTGTTCGATGATGGCACTGTACAGTTCACGAAGCACGTCCTTAAGCGTTTGCACACGGGGGAATGTACACAGCGACAATAACAATGGCCGTGAACTCCCGCGGCAGATAGAACGGTCGACATTTCACAACCATAAACTCCACCAGCGATGAACAGTGTTTTGATAATAAATTATCAAATAGCATATCTATACATCAAACAAATATTATATAGCATATCTCAACCGTTCGATAGCTTGTATCATCGCTAACTGTAAACTATATAAATTCCCAGCTCCAGTCTGATATAAAGATATATTAAGAGATATTAAGATATTATAAATAAATAGCATCATGATTTTCTGTAAAGCTGCTTTAAAACAATGTATATTGTGAAATGTGAAAGCACTATAAAAAGTACTTGAAACATCTGAGATCTCACTGATCTAATACTTAATTTCATTAAGAAATGTGAAGTAAATATTGAAAGTAGAAGTGGTTGTTAAAGGGGAAGTACACCCAAATACCAGTCACGTTTTGATCTTTGGTCATTCACAGAAGACCAGAATCATTTTTTTTAAGCTTTCTCCTTTTGTGTTTCACAGAATAAGTCATACATGTTTAAAATGCCATGAGTGAGTATGACAGGATTTTCATTTTCAGCTGAACTGTCTCTTTAAATTTGCAATTAAACGCAAGTAGAGACAAATCTATTCTTCCATATTGTGATATACATCAAAGTGTGACAGATTATTGAAAAAGAAAAATGCATGGCGTTGCACTCAGAAGTGAAAAGTGTGTCGTTTTCACCAGGTCACGTTGAGACATTTTGATTAAACAGTACATTCATAATGCATGCATGAATGAACGGTTCACAATATCATCTATTAAATGCATGCAGAAAATAAACAGGAAAGATAAAATGTGAAAAGTTGGGAGAAGATACCTCAGTGGCTTTGTAAGACATTCGTGTGTTAGGTGAACCGGCCATTCCTGAGAAATGATACACAACATATGTTAGATCTGTAGCACAAAACATTATCTATTATGTAAGCATATTCAAATGTAAAAAAAAAAAACTCTTTAAATTTACCCAAAAGTCTAAGCCCTTATAATCTAGATTCTAGACCATTTCAGTTATTAGTTCTTGTGAACTAGCCTGCACACAAATGCAGTTTATGAATTATCACTGTACAGTTAATGGCTGTAAATGCTCTAAAGAGTTACAAAAAAAGAGCAGCTGTCCTAATGAGAACCTCCCTGTGCACTGCAGTGTAATGAATGAGATGGAGGTCACAGTTTCATATAGCCCTGAATGAAACACAAACAGAAGGGCAAATTCTTCACATTCCCACCATAGGGAGAGCAGCCCACTCGTTGAGTCACAGAGACACTGATTCTGTTGGTGTTTTTGGTACATTAGAAACCGCCAAGTGGCTGGATTACAGACAGTTCTAGGCAGAGCCGATCCTCCCTATACGCAGAATACGCAAGCTGCTTAGGGCCCCGAAACACCAGGGGCCCCCTTGCTCTCAAATATATATATTATTTTAATTTGAGTCGTTTTTGAATTTGGCCAGCGGCTATGAAAACATGAATGATAATTTATTGTAATGCGGCGCTGTTGCCCTTTCTACGTAAAAATCAGTCAAATCATGTAACGCAAATGTCGTAAAGTCTCTTGCTTGAGACTAAAAGACCAGCTGAAAGCATAGCGAGCCACGGAAGAGACAGTTTCGAGCCCTTTCCACGAGTACGATTCGAGATGGAGTGAAACACGGACAAATGGGTTACATTCAATCGTTCATAACCCCTTCTGATTTCTGTTCTACATAACAGTATTTGCATATCAACTGTTTCATGCTTTATTGATCCTCTTGCCAGAATATCTAAAATCTAATTTCCTTCCACCCCTACATGAGCAGGAATCCAAAGGAAGGAAACATTCAACCCTTTATTATACAGCATTACAAGCAAGTTAAATATCTGTTATATGATATCTTGTCTACATGATGGTTTGCCAGACTGAATACTAGATAAAGCAGATAAGCTATGATTACATCCTGATTCTGTTTATTTCCTTCCAACCACTGTATTGCCAATAAAATTGTTAAAAGCTCTACTGTATACACCGATACATGATCTGCTGCTCTTTTTTAACTGCTATTTCATAATGCGAAATGAAGAAAGCAGCTCCAGTACGGCCTGTCTCTGGCAGCTTTGATCCATCTGTAAATATGAATAGTTTGTCTCGATAAAGGTCCTTATAAGTTTGAACTATTATTCTCTGTGGAATTATTTTAGATAATTTTCTTTTAACATTTGATGAAGAATTATATCTACAGATGGCTTTATGAATTTCCAAGGTGGTACGGTCGATCGTGCTACAGTGGGGCTTACTTGGAGCTGGCTGCGGACGTGAAGACAGGGAAACACAGGGCTTATAAACCGGGAGAAAACTAGATAATTAATCTAACACAGCTGGGAACTAATAATGAACTAATAACCTAAATGGGGACAGGGACTAACCAAATACGGGCACAAGAGGGAGGGAAACATAAGGCATAGGGAGACAGGACTGACACCGGTATTGTAATGTTTTGTTTCTTAAAACAAACTTCAACCTTTGTCACATTAAAACTATCTAGGAAACTTTTTTTACCAGACTTCCATTTATTTTTGTTACTTTTCAAAAGCCTTTTAGGTCTAGATTTTGGCAGTTTACCCCTCGTCACAGTCCTTTAGTTTTTAAAATGTGAAAATCCATCATAAACTATAATCTCTATCATGATGGGTGGAATGAACAATCCCTTTATTTAACACACACAAAATATTCTGTATAGGTATAATAATAAAATATAGGTTTTCAAAAGTCACTGTACTTGTTAACATTATGGAGATGAATATCATTTGTGAACAGTATTTCTAGTCATTTCCTATCAAGCCATAATTTGGCCAAATTGGACAAGAAAGTGGCCATTTTATTTCAAAATTGTTTTGCATCAATCACATTTCCATCACTGCAATTGCAATTACAGAATGTTATTAAACACAATGTATATTTTAAGGTGTGCTGGAAATGACACCGTGGTGGAAATGTTTATGACATTTTAGAAAAGTGATGCATGTCATTTTTAAGAGAGAGAGTTTATAGGTTCCAGATCTACCCATAACTGAAGAAACACCCAAATAGACAATCTCACTAGGGCAAGTTTCTAAGCTTTGTATTCTTTGCAAAGATTGTGCTATTTCAGCAACAGTAACACAAATCACAGCTTAAATTTTGGTCTGTTCTGTATGGACTAATGTTAGGTTCTGATGTATTGTTTTTGTCCTTCTCTGAGCTTTATATCTTGAAATTCAGACTTTTTAAAACAGGCATTGTGACTTTTTCATCTCACTTTTTTCACATTTTAAAAACCTTTTTAAATTCTGTGGTGGAAAAAACAATCCATAGGATCTAAATGTTTAAACATTAAATCCAATGTGTATAATTTACAGATATATTGCTTAGCATCTTACCAGGCAGTGCAATCTTATTCGGAGCAGATTTCTGCACTGGGACTGGAGGAAGATCCTCATGCACTTCCACAAAGTTGAGGGGGAAAATACCAACATGGCCATTCACTTCCCCACGAGCCCACTCCTCTCCCACATATTCTTTGAGCCGAATCACATCACCTTCAGAGAAGGAGAGCTCATCACTCTTCTCTCTCTCAAAGTCAAACCTCGCAACACACCTTGGGCCTCTGAAGAAAATGCAGGGATATAAAATATTAGTAATTGTCATGTAATCTGGCTCCTAGTACTTTTGTCAATCTAACATTGCAGTGCATCAGATTTTTAAAAGAAAAGTTAATTTATTTTTTGTTTGAGCTTTTCCAGTCGAATCCTGTGAGGATGACTTACCTGACAGGATCAGGAGAAGGTTTGGATCTCCAGTCATTGCTGGATGCTGGCGCAGATGTACCAGGCTTGTTCTGAGAAAAAAAAAAAAAAAAAGATTATTGGTAATGGTAGAAATTAATCAGTTTTAATATCCCTGAATATGCATGCTTAACTTTCAGGAAATGTTCACGTCAACCTCAATACGTAAATAATATGAGTTGAGATTTTTGAAACATGTATAAATAACTGTAACATGCAATTTGTGTGATCTTGTAATTTCCTTGATTTAAATATACATCAATACTAATTACATAAAATTTGTAAGATTAAAAAATATATTAAAACTATCGATACAAACAGAATCCTTTGGTTTTTCTTACAATAACTTGGATGACATGGTTGAATAGTTGAGCATGAGAATGCGGTTAACAACAATATTTGTAAAAATTAGAAAAAGGAACCAGTTTACATTTACTTGCTGTAGAAATGGTCCCAATTATAATAATTACACAATAATCACTTGTGTATTTTTTATGTAATTGGGGGAAATCTTGTGGTAACAATGCATGTACATTTGGGACACAAATCACAATATATATGACTAAAATATGCATTTTTTTTATATAAAAATAATTTTTTTATCTACAAAAATATCTATTAAATATATTATTACATGATAGTTTGTTGGTACAGTTGAGAAGGTCACAGTGAAGTGCAGTGATCACAATTTTAGGTCAAGACAAATATTTTGTTTAAATCTTGTCAATCAAATTTACTCAATATATCTACTAATTTTCACAAAAAAATCCTTCAAATGCTTTAAGTTATGGGACATTGTCTACTGTATTTTTCACAAATTCCATATACAATATTTACCAGTGTCTTGACATGGCTAATGGGGAAGAATCCAGTGATGTTTCTGCATGTTCCATTGTACCACTCACTATCCAGCTGTTCTACATTAGACACCACATCACCAGTCTTCAACATCAGCTCTCCAGGCCCCTCTGAGACACAAACACAGAACAACATATGATTATTATAGGAGCAGCTTCACAACTGCCTCTGACTGTGAATGTAAAGGAGAAATGTGTATTTAATTACTAGTCCGTACAACCTGGGGGAAGGATTTTACAGACACATGGTAATTCTTCTTTGCAAAAAAATTTAATAAAAACAATAATCATAGCCTTATTAAATTATGCTTGTCTTGTAAAAAAGGACCGTTTGTTTTCTAACACAGAACACAACTGTCTATCTATATTCACCTGGAGTGAAGTCATACAGGGCTTGCACTTTTAAAGATCCAGTATTTTCCACCATACCATTAAAGGAACTGCTTTTCTGTAGAAACACATTGAGAGCCATGATAGCATGTTGACATTACAAGATGCATAATACTTACTACTGCATCTACTGTTAAACAATATCAATGTTGATTACCTGAGGTACTGGATTGCTGGGTATATTTGTTAAGGGTGTAATAATCTGCATATGTGTTTTCTGCACTGTGCCCTTAGCATTTCCCACTTGGCATTCAAAGGTTTTGCGGTCTAATTCCTCAAGCAAGACGAGGACTTCATTTTTCTATAGGAGATAAAGGATGGAAATGCTTCAATTTCCCACAACTGAAACTCACTGGCAGAACAACACATAAACCATCCGTAACTTGAGAAGATGGCACTATGGGGCTAATGTGAATGTATTGAATTTAAGGTCACCTGAAAAGAAAGCTCCCCAGTGTTACTGCCATTGTAGTCATACTCAGCAATACCGTGGGGGATCTCAAGCTGTGTAAACCAAAAGAATAGGGCAGAGTTGCAATAATTTGTTCAGTTGATACCATTAAATCAATAAAATAACATCTCACAGTGTATTTGTTGTAAAGACGATGTCCAGGGTTGGGTCTCGGCGGTAGGGCAGGTCCTTTTTTTGAAGCTCTATGGTTTTGTTGCTGCCATTGAGGTTGCTGTTGTTTTGATGGCACTATTTGTGAAACTCCTGGATCTGAGGTCCGATGTTGGGAGCCATCTCTCCTTGGAGGAGGAGGTCTTCCTGGGCCTGTTTTAGCAGGTGGCGGTCGTGGAGGCAGAATCTTTCCTCCACTGGGCCTGAAATATTATTAACATAGAATTTAAGGACACAATACCAGAAGCGAACACATGTCGTCACATTGAAACTCTTTGATCACTAACAATTCCTAGGGTGATACTGCCCAAACCAACCAGCCTTGAAAAGAGAAATGCATAACGGCATGCTTAGAAAGTTCAATGAGCGAAACTAGGACAGCTTTGAATAATACAGGATTGATTTACCGTGGTGGAAGAGACATATCAAATGAGAGACTGAAGGAGTCCTAGGGGTAAAAAAAAACAATAAAGAGTTCATATTCAATGTTTAAGAGATTTTTGTTTAAAACCATAATTGTGCACTAAGTGTGTACAGAATAAATCAGATAATAAAACAATATTGTTCATGGTTTGACAGTTGTTTCAGAATAAATTTATATTTGGAACACATTTCACATTTGGAATTATTTTTCTGACAGCTAAATGCCAGAAACGTGTACACAATTACACAAATGCAGATGTGAATACTCTGCCAATGTATTGCAAGTGTGTGTTATTGTGAGAGTAAGAAGGATGTTGTCATTATTCAGGTTGCTAGCTGTAAACATTACTTATAAGATCTAACTTGCTCAGCAAGATTGTCTTCAAACTGCTGCTTTGTCATGAGATTATCTGACTTTAAGTGGCCATAAAAGTAATCAGCTAACACATACTCAAAATCGAGCATGCATAGTCAGAAGCACCTGCATTCATGTACTTGCAGGGTATGTTTCAGGCCTGAGGAAAGAGAGGAAAAGGAAAACCAAGCAAAGTCCCTATTGTTTCGTTGTGCTCTCTTTGACTTCTCGGGAAAATGTCAAAAGAAATCATGTTTTTGTTTTTATTTTCAAATGTCACAAATCTGCAGATTAAAGAGTCTGGTCACTGATCTTGTGAGCTCTGCTGACATTTTAAGAAAGCATTTTATCTTAATCGGCCACTGCTTTGGTGCGTGTTGCACAGCTGTCGCTTGCTGGGAAAGGCCAGCTGAGGCAGCAGTATAAGGTCTTACTTTGCGTGAAGGTTTAGCCGGTGTAGGTGGGCCGCCCACAGGTTTCTGCACAGGTAAAGGTGGTAGAAAATCTGCCGTCTCTTCAGGGTCTGAAAAGCAGTAATCCATTAACCATGCATTAAAGCATCATAATTTATATAGAATATTATAAATGTATTTTAAAATTATTATTTTTATTAATCACTTCACTGCTGTTTACACTAAAGTACATACACCAATGTTCAAAGTTTGGGGTCAGTAAAACTTCTGAAAAAAAAATATATATTTAACAAGGATGCATTAAACTGAGCAAACATGACAGTAATTGTATAATGTTTCCACAAAATAAAAAATTTTATTGTAAATGTTTCTGAAAATGTTTTTAATATTGATAATAATACGAAATGTTTCTTGAGCATCAAATCAGCAGAATGATTTCTGAAGGACCATGTGACACTGAAGACTGGAGTAATAGCTGATGAAGAATCAGCTTTGCCACCACAGGAATAAATTACATTTTAAAATATATTAAAAAAGTTATTTTAAATTATAAATGATACTTCACAATATTACAGTTTTTAATGTAATTTACATTTGAAATGAAAACACGTTTTTTTGTTCCTTTTTAACATACTGAAGAACAACATTATTCTCTGTCAAAGAGGCATTTTATAACCAAATATGATAATGAAATTCCATTATCACACATTTGGTTATAAAATAACTTTTTGGCTCCAAAGATGTCAAACCTTGTCAGTTACCACATGAGGGTGAGTAAAAGGTGGGGTTTTTGGGTGAACTATTCCTTTAAATATTATTAATAGATAATGAGATTTAAAGGAATAGTTCACCCAGAAATGTAAATTCTGTCATCTTTTACTCACTCTCATGCTATTCCAAATACATACGACTTTTGTTAATCTTTAAAACACAAATTAAGATATTTCTAATGAAATATGTGAAGTTTCTGTCCCTCCATTGAAAGTCCAGGTAACCCAAACTTAAAAGATCCATAAAGTCATAAAAGCATTGTAAAATGAATCCATATTAATTAAGCGGTTTAACAAAAATCTTGTGATAATGTGATCACGCCATATGATGAACAGATTTAAGTTTTTTTTGCATTGTATTATTTTTTCTGTCTTTTTCTCACACAAAGCTATCAATGGCTCCGTAAGACTCCAAATATATGAACTAGGCTACATCTAACATAAGGTATATGAACTACTTTTATTGTGTTTGAAGCCTGACAGTCATGGTCACTCTAAACTATTGTGGTATGTTTAAGAGTTACTTGAAACATCATTTTTGGGTAAATTATGCCTTTTACCAGGAATACTACTTTAAAAAAAATTCCCTGGCATCATTTTCCCAGTTTTATGCTTTAAACACTGTAAAAATAGGCATTAATGTGCATTAAATAGCTCCCAACATATGATTACAATGGCTGTTGGTTACTCAACACTCACTTTTGTCGGTTCTACTGGGGACCCTGATGACTGTGGGTCTTTTGGTCATCCCCTGTGTGTTTAGCCCCATGTAGGTGAATCCCCCTTGACGGCCAGGTTTAGTTGGAGATTGATCTGTGAGTGGAATACATTAAAACATATACACATGTAATACCCGTTTTTGAATTATATTGTGGTATGGGAAAAACATTTGCACTTACTAGTGGGAGCATCCACATAGTCATTACTAAGCATGTTCGCTGCGGATGTGATGTTAGACAGAAGTGCAGTGGAGTTGTGATTGTTGAGGTTCAGCAGGTCTTTGCTAGGCTTGAGTGGAGTGGGAGGTACTTTCAATACTTCTTCCTCATCCTGGGAACTTACATTCTTAACTCTGACCAATGAAGGTCGTGATGGAGGAATGAGGGCTGTCCTGAAGGAAGGCTGAGATTCAAAGTCATCTCTAAAGTCTAAAGACGTTTTTTTGAAAAGTTGAGGTCTTGGTGCTGGCATAGGTGGTGTGTCGACCTCTTCGTATAAGTGACTTTCAAATTGTGAAACCTGCTCTTCTTTGGGCTTTTTCACAGAGGGCCGTGGGGCAATGGAGGGTTTTGGTGCCAGCACAGGTGGTTTGGCATAAACTTTACGAGGATGGGGGAAAGGTACAGAAGTTTCATCATTCTGACTTTCAAAGGCCTGTATTCTTGAACGGATGTTGCGGTCGCTGTGAAGGGAGGTCATGTTTTCACTTTGGTTCTCTTTAGTTTGGTTCGTCTGCTCTCCCTGGATGTTGACACTGTTGCTCAGATCACTTTGAGGTTCAGAGCTGAAGACATCTAAGAGCTCTTGCAGATACTTGCCTGAATGGGCTTCAGATGTCTCCACAGGACAACCTTTCCAGCTGTCTTGCAGTGGTATCAGTGGTTGCACATTGACCTGGTTGGATGGGCTCAGGGGTTTTGTTTTGGAACGTGGTTGAGGCACCGGACGTGTTGTTGAGGCTAGATCAACGTTGGGTTGGGAGTTGGGAGTGGATATAAGGGATCTGTTTTTTTGATCTGGTTGGCAGGGCAATGATGGCCGAGGTGGTTTTTTTGGCTGCTTCGCTGAAACTGTAAAAGACCAAACAGTAAGCATTACAAATTATGGTTCACACTGATTTGTGTATTCACAATCTTGTCAGTATGGATTGACCTCCACTGGGATTTTGGTTCAGCTGCAGGGAAGTGCAGGAATCTGGATGCGTCACATTCTCCTCTAGTGAGTCAGTCTGTGTGGCAATAGTTGTTGTGTGCGAGCGTCGTGGAGATGGTAAAGGTGCGGTAACCTGCTCCTTAGTCTTCTCCTTGATCACCTGCTCATAGGATGGTGGGAGCTGAAGCACGAGAGAAGGGAATCACTCGAACGCAAGCATCAAACCAAGCAAACAAGCCACAAGTGTGCAGGAGACATACAGTCCTGGAGAAAAGAGTATGGAAAAAGTAGGGATGCACAAAATGTAGGCACCATATCAGCATCTGTAGGTTTGTTTTTGTTTTTATCAGTATTAGCCAATATCGGAGATTATCGTACTGTACATTAAAATGTTGTGAAATTCACTTGAGCATACAATGTAAACTATTATGTGTAGTTTTTTATGTTTTTGTTTTGCTTATAGGCAGCAATATAGATTTAGAATATTTTATCAATATGTATTGGTTATCAGCCATAACAAGAAAAAAAAGACCAGCTTATCAATATCTTAAAAATGCCAGTAATATAACAACCTTTTAAAATGCCCCAAAATCCTGACTGAATCTTCCTTATACAACAATTTAAATATTTAAAAATGATGTGTGCAGTTATCTAACAGTGTTATTTATATACTATATATACACACACATATATATATATTAAGTTGAAGTATTTAGTGTTATTAATTTTCTATTTATATTTATTTTTGCTTCAACTTATTTTATTTCAGTTAGTGGCCAAAACATTTCTAATTTTCCCATAAGTTTAAGGTTTTCATTATATATTTTATTTTATAGCTTTCAAATAATGAAAATTATTTTGAATAGTTTTAGTTACCAGTAACAAAACTGATGTCTGCACCGTGTGACAGTGGAGGTTATATACTACATTACTGTTAGACCAATTCTTTAAATCACAGTGTTTTATAAGTTAGTAATGGTTAATCTCTCAAATACAAGGACAAAGTAGCCATGCTTTAAAGAGTAAAAGTAAAGGCATGCTAAGCAAACCAAAAATCCACCCACCTGTCTGGCACAACTGTTTGCTAATGGCAGCTGTTGACTGGGATATAGTGCTATAAATCACTGTACCTGAGCCGAGGTCAGAACGCTCTCACTCCAGATTGCTTGTGTTGTGAAAGCTGTGGATGAAAATCGTCCAGACGCCCCTGGATACCAAGAAGTGGCTGTTAATGGCTCTGCCGATAGGATGGTTATCTCTGGACGCCTGAAAACAATACAAATTTTCTTATTAATACATATGAATGCATTTCACACACATTTCAAAGCACAGCTATACAACCAGACTTGTAGTTTTGTAAAAAAAAAAAATAAGAAAACCTGAGGAGGTTCACTCGGGCATTTTCTACTATATTATTACTGAAATTAAGTACTTTTTAAAGCTATATTTTCAGGCCTTTGTTTTTGATAGGACAGTAGAGAATTGACAGGAAAGCATAGGGCGGGGGGGAGCAGAACTGGCAAAAGACCCCGAGTCAGGAATTAAACTACATGTTATTGTACTAACCACAAGGCTATCGGCACTATTAGAGTATTTTTTTAAAGGAATATTGCCAGGGAATAATTTTTAGGGATAAAAAGTATTTTTTACTACTTTTCTGCCTTAATATTGTAATAATGTTTTTGAATGGATTATACTGGGTTATATTGTCAATGTTAGCAACTGTATCCAACATAAACATGAATGAGCATTTGAGACTGATTAAGTTTTTTTAGACAGACAAAAGTGTAGCCTAGCAGTTGAAACATGTTCTTCTAAACACTGATCCATGTTATCTACACAAGAGATGTGAGTTTGAATCCAGTTTTTGGCATATTGTGATCCCTCCCATCATTTCCTTTAAACAATTAACTGTCTCTATGAATACAAAATGGCCAAAATAGGTTCAATAAGCTCACCTTCTTTCCCTGGAGCAGTCCGGTTGTGAGTGAGCTCTTGCAGAAGCTGGAAGATTTGACATCATTTAGCATTTGGACCATATATATATATAATTTAAGAACATGGCATTCCTACAATGTATCCTGTAATTAAATAACTTACTTCTCTTAAATGCTGCTTTGATTGAAGAAAAGGGTCCTTGACTAAAAAAAAGCAAACAGAACAAAAATAAAACAGATATTGACATAAAAAAGCATTCCTGGTCTGTGGGGTATTCTTAAAGTTTTAGCTTTTTTAAGGTCAACAGCTCTGATCAGACACGTCTGTTACAGCTCATACATAACGTTACACATGAACACAAACGAATGGCAAGAGTAAAAACAAAACATACACACTAACAGTTTGGTGTCATTAAGATTTGTTCTGCTTGAAAGAAATTTGAGATGCACCGATTTGACCGGCCAGTGATCGCATGACCGGGTCCGGGCCCCGGCCGGTCAGTCTCACGTCTTGCCGATTCCGAGCTGATCCTTTTATGGCCAGCGGCGCAGGCAGAGACGTCACAGCCACGCGCACACTCACAGTCGCGTGTAAACATGTCATTTCACGTGAGAATGATTCTAATTTGTAAATGGCATTCAGTGTAAACGGCGACTGATAATGTATTTATGTCGTGCCAGATGAGGCTTGCACAGCCTGAGTGAGTGTGTGAGAGAGACAGCACACACAAAGTAACTCTCAGAAATGTATAGATGCATACTGCGATAGAAAAAAATAAAAGAGATTTACAAAATATGATTTACGTTAGGTAAGTTAAGCAACATTAGACGGCCATGATGTTTCCCCGAATAACAATATCAGCACGATTACAATGTGACACTGATTTTATACAATAGTAATTCAATAAACAAGTGGTTAAAATTAAGTGACTTAGATTTTAGACAAAAATATTGACTGTTTTTGCTCAATTTCGCTGACGAAAATAGTTGTCGATCAAAGCCACAGCAGAACTGTTGTGTGTCTCTGAGCAACACAGCAGTGTTTCGTTACTGAATGAATCCACGTTTTTGAACGAATCGAGTGAGTCAATGATTCAGTGACCCATTCATAAGGACAGCCAATTGACTCGTTTCTGAATGAATCAGCCGTTTGAATGAATCGGTTGAATAAATGACTCGCTCATTAAAACAGACATTTGCCTGCCACCTACTGGTGGTTTAGTCATATTTAAAAGTATCATTGCATTTTTTCAACATTTATTTATATGTTTAAAAAAATATGTAAAACATTAATCTTATAAAATAATTTATGCATATTTTATTGCAGTGTAAATGCATTTATGGCACCTCAGCTTCATCAAACTGTCTGTGTAAATGCATCTAATACCACTTCAGATGCAGCTTCTGTTTCCTCAGCAGTGGAAAGATAGAGTTTGTTAATACTAATTTCATTTGAATGGTAACAGCTCTAGAGTTTCTTATTATGCTAACTGAATTAATTGAAACAAAGTAAGAATTTGATGTGAAAGTTGACACATTTAATAAGGTTAGGGGAAAGAAATGACAATTTATAAAATGTTATTTTATTATGGGAAATGGCATCTGTTTTGTTACATAAAGCAACTCATTTTAAGTTAACTATTTCTTCCTCTTTCCAGTCACAGAGAACTTTGTTTTGAGAGCTGCTCAAGTGAGAGAAAATCTGTAAATTATTCCAGATTGGGGGAATTGTAATGTTTAATAATTTATTTTATTATGTAAATAATCTTTCGTTGTAACTTGCATATATTTTTGTTTGTATTTACTGTCAATTATAGTTCTTAGAAAGAAAATCGGAATCGGCAAAAGTCGACATCGGCAGGTCACACTTCCAAAAAAAATCGAAAGAAAATTGAAATCGGTGCATCTCTAAAAGAAAATAATACTTTTATTCAGCAATGACACATTAAATTGATCCAATATGACAGTGAAGACATTTATTATAATATTTCAATTTCAAGTAAATGCTGTTCTTGAACTCTCTATCCATTAAAGAATGCTGGAAAACATCTATAATGGTCTCCACAATAATACTAAGCTGCCTGCACAACTGTTTTCAGCATCCATGATAATTATAAAGAAAAAATGGAGCACCACATCAGCATATTAGAATGATTTCTGAAGGATCACGTGACACTGAAAGTAAGACTGAAAGTAATGACTGCTGAAAATTCATCTTTGCCATCACAGGAATAAATAGCATTTTAAAAGATACTAAAATTGAAGGCAGTTATTTTAAATTGTAAAAACATTTCATGATATTACTTTTTAAGTATTTTGACCAAAAATGCAGCCTTAGTGAGCACAATTATAAACATTATAAAATCTTACTGATCCCAAACTGTTGAACGGTACGGTAGAATGTTTAACACATACATCCATGTACTATTATAACTAACTAACATTTTTATTACCATAATATCGTCAACAGATTATGGTGTCAGTTATTCCTCACACACAAAATGTTAACTTTTATTGCATTATTATTTCATAAAACTTTGCTTTAACTACTCTACGTCTCAATTTAATGTCCTTTCCTATCTTTACAACTAGTTGCTCATTTCTACTGGTTTAACCAGTGCGTTGAACAGCCCAATGAAATGGATCTAATAATAATACTGTACCACAGAAACTACAAACAAAGGATCACTGAACACTGAACAAAACCTAAAGAGACATCAAAGATACGAAGGCATCTATTTCATACCTTAGATTAGTAGATGTATGAAGTTTTAAAAGAATCCATTAAAGCAAACAACACCATCCTTTCCAAAAACTACAGTGCTGATTGGTAAAAGCTCTTTGATCTTTCAAGCAGACTTCACTTCCTGACTATGTGGACGTTTTAAAGCTGCTGCTTTCTGCATAGCTGAAGTGATGTGTCATATGCACAGAGTGAGTGTGAGAGAGAGAGAGTCTGGCCAGGCCAGTACACCAGCAAGCTCTCAAACGCTTCAAATGAGAACCAGCTGACAAGTTAGGTTCACACCCTTGATGTCTCCCACTGTACAGGCATCACTAGCTCAGCAAGAAGCAAGCACATCTATCCATCAGTTCTGTCACAGGTTGATTCATGGCCTTTCGCTGTTGACATTGCACAGTGTTAAAAAATAAAGCGATATGTTTAATAAGGCACTGTTTATAAAATTGTATTAATTTGTTGCCTTGGAGCTAAATTAAAGCAACACTATTATGTATTGTCAGCATGTTCAGGGCTAGTCCGACATTCGCTCAATTTGACTTTATAATTAGCAATAATTCGGGTTTATGCAATTCTGGTGAAAAAATCCAAATTGCCAGTTTATATCGCACAATTCTGAGAAAAAAATGTCAGAATTGCAAGAATAAAATGTCAGAACTGTAAGAATTTATTTTTTAAATGTATAGATTGTTTTATTCTTGTCCCATTTTCAAACTTAAAATGTGAAAATTAATGTGTCAATAATTTTGTATGTTATACACAATATAATATAAACTAAGAGTTAAATCAAAATAATTATTTATATTAATCTGTTGTGCTCAACAAAACAAGCAATTTTGCCCATTAATAAAGTTTTTGTATTTGGTTACCATCAGCATTCTTGAGTTGAAATATGTGATCTGTTAATAAAACAATAAAGGTAAGAATAATCAAGGTAAATATAACTTAAAGGGTAAATATTTAGCTGTGCATATTTTTAGATACAGTAGATGCTATCTATGAAATTAGCTTTAGCAAGACAAAGCAGAAGTCATCCATTTCATTTAAAAAAAAGTAAGAATGCATTTACATCCGTGATATACAATGTAATCTGAGATTTAGTGGAAATTCAACTGTGGTTAAAACCTTCACGCTGAAACATGTCAAAACTCTCCTGTGATGCATGTTCACTGTTGGACATTATTAAACACCCAGGATGCTCTTGTGTCTGAAAATGAGCCAATCCCTAAATCCCAGAAAAGCACCTCACTATTAATGGCCATTATTTTGAAGTTAAATGTTAAACAAGCACATATGAATTTGATCTTGCATACTGTGAGAGGTCAAAATGTAATTTGTAAACTTCAATGCCTGGTTAATTTTTGACAGCCATTTACACATGATGCATCTAGCAATACACTGATGCTGAACATTTAAAGATGTATACCAAACTACACATGATTTCAGAGTTGTTGAATCAGATTGATTCACATGATTCAACTAGAGCCTACTAGTATTAGACAATAAGCAGAACAACTCAATTACAATTGTAACTTTTAATTGTGCCAAACAAAAGACAAAAACTTTTTAATGTTTACTTTATTAATTACATATTTTATAAAGTTCTCAAATGGTGTGTGAGGATGTTGTGTTTCCATCTTACCTTATACGTAAGTGTTCTGTTTTATTTCTTTCTGAACGGTCTGCAAAACACAAAACATAAATCATGAGCTAAATTTCTTTGAAACACATTTTATTTAACTGTTTGTGAATCTATATTTGCTACATGCAGTGACTAAATCCTCAGGTACAGCTGGCAGTAGTGACGCTGTCTGTTTGGCTGGTTCCTGATAAACCTGTTTTAAAGAGCAAAGCTTAGGGAGAGACCTAAAGACTACACCAACAACTACACATTTTTCATGAAACCTCGCTCAGTATTCGCATCGCTCAGGTCCAGTCAAACAGCTCTTCCAACAGGTTCCTGGTTTCAGAGGTAAAGCATGTTCATTTGTGTCTACCCTTTCACTTTGAACACATTTTGAGCATATTTGAACCTATAACACATTATTAAAGCTTATGAAACTACAAAGCTTGTAGAACAAGACCAGCATGTTTCACATCACTACACAAAAATTAGGATCCTTGTTACTTCCGACAGCATTGAGCATTCATAGAAAATGTTTTACTTTCCCCAGGTAATGAAAGTGAACTCATAAAACATAATGACTGCTTTGGCAAAGGGGTCTTTGTGTGTCTTTGTTGCAGTTGTATACTGACCTTTCACTGTCTACAGACACACCTGCTGTGTCCAGTATCTTTTCTCACTGTGTGTGTGTGTGTGTGTGTGTGTGTGTGTGTGTGTGTGTGTTAAAGCTACGAGAAAGTGAAATAGCCTATCACTCATAATAGCATTTGTGAAGTCATTTGATTTGAGTTTGCTATATTATTATCATTTTAAATCATTGTATTTTTACAAGTTAAATATAAAAGACAAAATAATACAATTAGCTGCAAAATAAGACACATTACTTATCAAAGAACTGGAAATATATAGACCTACCTGCACATTGCAGAGAACAGTAAGCAGGCTCTTAACCCACCTTCTGATTCAAATGTTTGCAAGCGGAAGCACAACTCCTGGTGAAAGTGACGTCTCTTTTTTTTCATTAGGTATGTTGACACAGTGCCATGCAGGAATGCAGTCAATCAGGAAGTATTTCTCTTCTGACATTAGTGAACCAAAACATTATAGTTAACCAATAGTCAAATATTCCTGCACACATACGCATACTGGCCCTCCATGCAAAAACATCACATACTTTACCTATCGGTACAGATGCCCACCTTAATAATGTGTGCAGTTCATTGGTTTAAAGAAATACATCCTGATATCACAATATATTATCTGCTTTATCACTGTTACTGCTCCAGGAAGATGGTGCGGTTTTGTGCTGATAGCAGGATAGCAACCAGCTCTCACTTAAAAGAGTACTGATATTATTACAAGCGTATATACAAAACTGGTCTCAGTCTCAGATCAGTATAAAGAGACCGAAGTTCCCAATAGAAATTCTGGCATTAACAAAAATAAGGCTTGACATGTTCACATGATGACACCTGGTGCTAATTTGTACTACAATAAGCAAATATAAATTACAGACTTCATTCAAACACAGGTTATGTGTTTGTGACTGGTTCTAAAAATAGTCTTAACCTGTTCTTAAAAATGCTACCAAACAAGTATAGCAACTGAAATATGTATGTATAAATGACAGCTTATGCTTATCTATGGGTCACAAATCTGGTTCATGATCTTTTTTCCGACTGCCACAAGAGTCACCTCTCCATCATATTGACTCTCACACCACACATCACACTGGACTGCATTTCCCATCATCCATTGCACTGATGACACATAGTATACATCGATCACACAGCTGTCACCAATCACATGCTCACCTAAGAGCTATTACACACACTACATAAAACACTCTCAGATCCTGATCTAGTTGCTGAGTATTGTCTAGCTCAGTGCTTCCCAAACCTGTCCTGGAGGACCCCCTGTCCTGCACATTTTGTATATCTCCCTAATCAGACACACCCAATTTAGTTCTTGCAGTCTCTACTAACGAGTTGATGAGTGGAATCAGGTGTGTTAGATAAGGGAGACATGCAAAAGATGCAGGGCAGGGGGGCCTCAAGGACAGGTTTTGGAAGCACCGGACTCCAGCTTTTAGCACTCTCCTAGTGTTATTTACTTACCAAGCCTTTCTGTGTTTGTTTCTTATTTTAGTTTAAGTCGAGTCTTTTCGTGTTGCCTTGTTGTCTGGTTCCTGATCTTCTGCCTTGTATATTGAATTAACCCTTTGCCTTCCATTTGGACTCTGTTTGCCCCTGCCTGGACCGTTGCTTGTGTACCTGGATTACTCCTTTTGTCAAGCCCTCTGGATATTGTTTGCCGATCGAAGACCATGCCCGTTTACTTGAGTACTCTTCTGTCTTGCCCTGTCTTGCTCATCTGTCTTGTTTGCCATTTGTTCGACCCTGCGTGTGTTTTTGACCATATCTATTAATAAAAGCTTGCACATGGATCCTCACGTCTCGTTCACCGTTACACTATCTATCTGCAAAACCATTGTAAAATAAAAAAATTGTATTTAATAATAATGATAAAAATAATAACAATAAAATATTTAATAATAATAATTTACAGAACAACAGTACCATTGCAAAACTAATATTTATCTTATATTTGGATGTCTATAAAGGTTTTATTTTTCTGAAAAGTCACAGGGAAACCTTAAGGCTTCTCTTTTGCTGACAAGAAATTTACAATATTACTCCTTACAAATTTGGGAAGATGGTTGGCGTGGGATGGATTACACATGGAGCAGCATTTTCCTGTCCACCACGTCACTCTGAGACACTGAAAATCATGAATTGCTCATGTGTAAAAGAACAGTGCCATGCTTAACTCTATATATATACATACTTAGCCATTTCACATTCTCTAAATTTATCAACCTGATGGCGAGTATTTCATATAAAACTCCTCAATGGTGATTTTTAGTTGCATGTGGCACTCAGCAAGTGTTCATTTTGGACCCTTGCTGAAATGCTACTTCTTTTTAATGTATTTGAAAACTCAGCAATGTTTTCTGCCTACCTCTTGTTATCGGATAACACGAGACAGATGTTAATAACAAGGGCTGGTTGCCTAAACAACGTCACTGTTAAGAACATGTTTTAACTGGCCAACTAGAATTAATCCAAATTGTAATGAGTCTTACATTTTGGATTCAACTTGGACCAATTAATCCATGTTTTTTTAAAGTGACTTTAACAAATTATGACAAAAATTAGATGATGTCTAAGACTTGTCTAAGTGTTTTATGCAATCTGCCCCAGGTGTAAACAGGGCTTTTGAGAAAAATTAAAAAGCAAAGGATAAATGAAGAATTCAGATGCAAAAGCCTCTAAATGCCATCTGAAATTTTCTTCTAAAATGAGCATTTTTATCCGGCCTCTATATTTATGTTCAGTTATTTCACTTTAATTGCATAGAAAAGGACCTATACATTGCCATTAAAATGACTGAACCTAAACACAGCAGCCTGATAAAAATGCTCATTTTAGATGAACATTTCAGATGGCACTTAGAAGCTTTTGCATCATTCTGAACTCTTCAAATAGAATGTATGAAGGATTAAAGAAGGCTCTCATTCAGAAATGTATGACATTTTGAGACATCGAAGCGATTCCTATTCTCAGCTGAAAAAATGTGAGACATGAATTTTGTGGATGAATATCTGGTTTAGACAAGTCGGAAGGCATTATGAACAGTCTATGGGATACATTTGTGCTGACAGAGTGTCTCTGTGCGTAAAGCCTGTCTGTGCAGGACAACACTTTTACTCATTGTATTGAGAGACAAAACCTTTTCACACTGACCTAAAATCAGTCTTCCAGATTGCAGCAAACAGCACAGGTTAGAAACTAAATCCATTTTGACTGCGCTAGAGGCCTGTTCATAAAACCTCATTCCAAATCATAGAGATAACTGCAGAGACAAACACACTGGCAAACCTTAAAGGAATTGTTCATGTAAAAATAAAAATTCTGCCATCATTATTTACTAGAATGGGGGTAGACAAATATATGCTGACAGGTGGTAGGACAGCCTATTGCAGCCCTCGGACCGAGGGGTATGATTGGACGAACATTTTATAGTCCCAAGCCTTCCACATATGATATAAATACATTAGACCACTTAACTTAGTGATTGCTATTGGGATGTGAAGAGACTTTCAACCAGCATAACAAAATAACATTTAAACATTAATATAAAATGTAAACCAAATTAAACACAGCCACAACTGACCTGTTACAAAAACAGATCATCATCAAAAACAGTTGGTACTGAGCAAATCTCAATTTATTTTTGTTAGTCAAGGTAGGTGTGATTTACTATGTTCATGTATGTATTAAAGAAAGCAGGGAAAACTCCCGTATGATAGCTCACATCTTCAAACAACACAAAGCAGTGATATTTTGTTCCCCAATGAATCACTGTTTAATGAATTAGCTAAATCGGTTGAGTAAATCGTCAACAGTTTACTCAAAAATGACGATTATTTGTCACTGGCATAAAAATGTAACGTACAAAAAGGGTGACTGAAAAATCCCAGCCATTCAAGCACAAAACACCAACCGAAAAAATCTAATTCGAAGTCCAGAACTAATACTGTGTTAATGCTGAAATATTGTACGTTTTAAAAAATTTTATAAACACAATTTCCTGGCAGGCACTGCCCAGTTCAGACAGTAGAAAATGCTATGAAATCATAGTCTGCTGGAACGTGTTGAAACTGGAGAATTTCTTCAGAAAGATGAGGAAGGCTTTGGTCACTGTATGTTATATGAATATATCTGTACCCACTGAAACCAGTTTCATATAATGCCTCAAAGAAAAAAAAAGAGCCTATTTTGTCCTGTCACATGACCAAAAAAAAATTCATAAGAAAGATTGAAGAACATGTGAAAGACAGTTTAATACGGATATGCCGTCTGTCCAGACACACACATGACGCTGCACAGGTGGTATACTTTCACACATGCTGCAACAAGCACAACTGCTGCCTCATGTTTCCTCAGTTGTGTCACCTGTTGTGTGTCAACACAAGCTCCCACTCACAGCTGACTCGCCAATACAGCCAGAGTAATGCTGAGGAGAGCAAGAGGAACTTTCCATTATAGATCAATTTTGGTTAATGGTCAGTGTTATTAAAAAATGAATAGGCTAAATAATAAATATAAAAAGTCATTAAAACATCAAAAACAAAACTGACATGTAACAAAACACTTCAGCTGATTTTTCATAACTCAACAGGTTTATTAACACTGATTCTTGAGCATTGTCAAAAAAAACTACAAAATAAAAAAAGGTTTATTTATCAAGTAATTATTCTGGATTAATCTATTACGCATGTTTGGGGGTATTTATGTATGCATTCAGTGCAACTCCTTCCATTTTCTCACAGAATGTGTTTTGCTGTCAAATATGGGTCAGCACCACTGGATAAATAAATAATGTGACAAAAATGTATTATTGATATTGTTAAAAATGCAATCACTTTATTGAGTGAATTAATCGGGAATAGAGAATGCTTTCAAAGATGAATTCAAACATTTGACAGGATTGATGGCTAGTAGTGTTAACAATTTATTTCACACATGTATGATCCAATTTTTATATTTTCTACTAACAAGACCTATTTAAAATTAGAGAAATGACCTGATTAAGTTAACAATATCAAATATATGTTGCAATATAAACATGTAAATCAATATCCAAAATGTAAAATATATTTTGGATATTGTTTGATTTTCTTATCCTAAATAACCGTGTTGACAAAAAAAAGCTGCAAAAGAAAAAACAAAGTAGCCTAACTTTAGTGATAATTCAATGAAATTGTACATTTGTGAACATAATGTTAGGTTAGGTAGCTACTGTAGCCTATTCGTCATCTCGGATTAATAAACTGAAATGACAGAAAGTCACAGAAGTTCGTTGTTTTGTGAAACTAAAACCTAATCTTAAATCTGTACAGCCCTAAATAATAAAGTGTTAATCTTCGTTAATAATTTTAACAGTAATAACTGTCCTACCTGCTGAATTTCTTCTCGTAATGACAGCGTTTGAAAAATCTTCATCTCCATCCTCATAGCGGGCTTCTGCCATTAGTAGGCTATTAACAATAATGTCCGTGTTCCTTATATTGCACAAAACTGACGAGATTTATGAATTCTCCCTCTCGCAGACGATAAAAAGTCTGACTTAATAAAACTCTTACTTAATGAAAGGTAAGTTTTAAGACTAGAGTGGCAGATTTGTGTCTGTTAAACGGAGAGTGATGAACTGAACCTTGAGCTCGGCGCGAGCATCTTTACTAACAGATAATATGCTGTGCACGCGCGTCTGTGCACGCTGTTCAGCAGAGGGCGGAAAAAATCTGACCAAGGTAGGCTAACTTAATTTCTAAAAATAACTTACTCCAACTGCTGCAATATATACAGTCTTGTGAAAAATAAAAGACACCCTTTTAAATTCCATTGTTTTCCTTATCAGGACATAATAATAATAATAATAAATAATACAAATCTGGTCCTTGGCAGGTCTTAAAATGTGGAAAATAAAACCTCAGATGAACAACAACACATGACGTTTCACACTGTCATTATTAAAAAAAGAAAAAAAGAAGCTAGGCCAAACATGGAAAAGCCATGGGTGACAAACTACAGATAACCTTGCTGTTAACCTATAGCCTACAGATGGTGACATTCAGGCCCTGCTAATCAAATACCTTTGATTAACTGATCATCAGCAAGTGTGCATCTCTATAACAACAGAGGTTTAGGCAGTTTGCTGGTCTGGAGCCTTCAGGTGTGTCTTTACACAATGCTAAGAAAAGACACAGACAGTGTTTCTGTGGCTCAGGAAAGACAGCAAGGTTGTGTTCAATCCCAGGGAACACTTGACAAAAAGAAAAAAGCTGAATTGTTGCTGCCATAAATCTGAGTTGTACTGTAATAAGGTCATTTCCAAACAATTTTTCCAAAAAACAATCTTCCCATGAGAGGACGTCCTGTGAAATTTACATTTACATTTAGTCATTTTGCAGATGCTTTTATCCAAAACGACTTACAAATTGGGGAATACATAAAGCGATTCATCTAAGAGGCAAACAGACAGAGGAAGTGCTCGTATACCAAGTTTCAGGCATTGTTCAAATAAGTGCAAGCTAGCAAGAGGAGGAATAAATAAAGAGAAAGACAGGTGTTTTTTATTTTTTATTTAGGATGAAGTCAAGTAGTGTTGAAAGAGATGAGTTTTCAGTTGTTGCTTGAAGGTTGACAGAAAGGGATCCAGCATTCCGGATAGGGGTGGGAAGATCATTCCACCAGCCAAATTCACCCTATGGTCAGACTGTACAATATTCTGAGAAATTGCAGACAACCCAAGAATTAAACCTCAGAACTCTGCAGGCCTCAGTTAACATGTTCAAATGATAAAGTTGACAGTATAAGAGAAAATACCAGACAAGTATAGCATGTTTGGAAGGGTTGCCAAGAAGAAAGCCTCTTCTCACTAAAAAGAACATGACACACTAGCCTATAGTTACATGGTACGCTATCATGGCAAGGATAGCTAAGGTTTGCAAAGTTGCAATGAATGTTGGGACAAACCTGCTTTCAATACTGAGATTTTAAAATCTCTTATACATAGGTGTTGGGTGAAGCCCAGCCCGCTGCTCTAAAATGTCTGCTAACGAGGTATCCTTCTTTGTTTGGAGAAAGCCTTCGCCTTCTGCTGTCCACTAAAGCAGACAAAGAGCTGACCTGATCTGATTTAAAGCTCTGTTTGCGATCCAGGTAAATGCACAACAGATGTAGGCTACTGTAGGGAAGGGTCTCCCTCATCAGGAGGGATCACTTATCACTTGCAAGGTTACCACTTGATACCTGAAAGATTTATACCCTGCCAGGCTGGGGTCTCAGTCTCAGCCTGAACTACTGTAGGCATGTCTTGTTGAAGGAGAGGGCTTGTAAATAGCAGTCAGAGGTGATAGCAGGAGGGCTCTCTCTCTCTCTCTCTCTCTCTCTCTCTCTCTCTCTCTCTCTCTCTCTCTCTCTCTCTATCTTTCATACACTTAAAGATGCACATTATATTTGAAAAGCTACATGGCAAATTAATCATTAAATCACATGAAGCCACTGGTGCTTGAACCTGCAAATAATTGTTGCATACGGCATATATATTTTTATTCATTGTTTTTCATTTCATTTTTTTTCTTACACAATTTTAGTTGTTGAACTGATATTGTTATTATCAGTATTTGAAAATGATTTTCAGGGTTCTTTGATTATCAGAAATGCACAATAAGTGATGCTCTGCTGCCCTCTTGTGTTTGGTTTCAAACAGTCAGTCTAAATATTTTTTGTGATTAACTTGAAAAGCTGACATGGAAAAAATTGATAGAAACATTGAATGCTTTTATAAAAAAAAAGTAAGATAACCATCTGATGTTCTACATTGTCTCTGGTAGTGGTAAAGTGATCAAATGACATGCGTTTATGATCAAAACACTTACAAAAAAGTGAATGTGCTGGAGAAATGCTGTCCTCTTTTTTCTGCGAATAACAATCAACTGCTAGCCTTTGATGACATTAAGATACACCTGGAGCAATCTCTACTGGCAGTGCTACTTTCCAGCCTCTCTGACAGCTGGTAGCTTTGGCATTTTTTGGCATCAAAACACCAAGCAGAATAGCCAGGAACCATTCAACTTTACAGCACAACTGCTCAAGACTGCACTACAGCCTTCAATCCAAGCACAATGTGCGCATTGTTCTGCTGTTTATTATTACAGTTTCACATCTTTGAATATTTAAATTGTATAGTGTTTACAATGCAACTTGCATTTTTTTAGGCTAGGTGTAATACAATTCTTGACACCGCACCACAGATATTACACATTTTCAAACCCTGCAGTCCTGGTATAACGATTTTCCTCATTTTGTATTGTTTTTTGTTTGTTCAATCAATGCATAATTTGTCTTATTTTCTTCAATTTTACATTTTCTAAATTCAGAGTTTTAGATAGCTTTTTTTTAAGTGTATATCCATATACAGTCTTATTTCTGTAAAGCCAGAGGCTTCTCTTGGGCTGTGTTCTCGTGTCATTTACGTTCTGACCCGCAGGTGTCGCCAGCGTCCTGCGTTTCGAGCGCTTCCAAAACCAGTTCCTAAAAGTGATTCATTTTGTGAAGCAATTAGTCTAATAATTAAGTTTCGAAAAGCTTCGTTTCTCCAATCACTGGGTGCTTTTGGCCTTTTAAAACACGTGTGTTTGTAGTATGGACTGAGACAAGTGCTCTTCTTCTGAGATATATTACAGTTGGTTTTGGGTTCATTACCGCCACTAACTGGACAGGAGTGAGGATCAGTGGTGGGGTCGCACCAAAGGAAAGAAAAAAAAATAAATGTACTCTCATTTTTGATAGTCTACTGCCACAATAAACCCATAGAAAAGAACAACAAGACATTCGAATCTATTGTTAATTATTTTTATTCTTGTGGCGAGTTTTTATATTTACTAACAACGGTAGGCCTATCTCAAATTATTGTAGAACTCTTATCTGAAATTGAATATTTTAAGGACACTTAATAAGAAGAAATGTAGCTCTTTTCTGTTTTACTATGACCGTGCGAGCACCGCGGATAGCCTAAAAACTGTAATGTTATATAACAGTCTCAGACGATTAAAAAATGATATGAGCAAGCGCCCAAGCAGCAGCCAATCACCGGTCGGGTGTAGAGAGCAGGGGCGGGGCTTGTGGTCGAGCTCACCTTTCTAATCCACGCTCAGGTGACCGAGCGTGCGCAGTGGCGTCAGAGATCTCTGGGTCTTTAAAGTGTGATGGCCATCTGATAGACAACAGAACCGTCGCCGCGAGCTACACTGAGCTATCATAATGAAAACAATAACGAGACGGGATTGTGATCGGTTTAACGCCAGTGGGAAATGACACAGGGAAACAGAGCTTCTGAGGCGAATTTTGTCAGGTGTGGAAGAAAAAAAGCGTTTGGAGATTAAAGGCAAAGTATGTGTTATTTAACAATACTGCCCAAGTTGTTGCTGTTTTATTTGTATATGTTTTGATTTTGGTTCATTTATTTATTTTAGCATATAACGGGTTATGTTTTGCTGCTTAAAAGTGGAGTTGTGTTAATTGTTTTTATTCCAGATCGAACGTAAACAGGTTGTTCTTGTTAGGTTGTCTGTAAAAATAGACAACACAAGATGGAGTCATGAAACAAATCCTAGTTATTTACATAACTAACTACATATTTAATAAACTACCTTGTTTTGTATACGCACTCTCATTAGTCTAAAGATCTTGTGTAACGTTAGTTTAATGAAACAACTTCTTTAACTTCTTCTTTGTTGACATAACATGAAAAATGAAGCAAACCTTTTAGAAAATGGTCGTTTTATTCCCCAACGATAATAGGAATCTATGTCTATTTTGCAGACTTAAGCTGATGCACTGAGTTTTAAGTGTTTATTCAGTGTTAAGATTCGATTGTGTATTATGTTACCTTCATGGGATCACGTTTACAAGGAATCACATCTATTATATTTTAACCATGGGTCACTTTTATTTAAAGTGTAACGCATTTTAAATGCTGGGATTGGTACTTTGAGCAAGTTATGCCACAAGAGTTGGTTGTAAATTCAAATGTTTACACACTGACTAATAATCAGACAGCCAAGAGAGTGCAAACAGTGGTGGGGATATAGGAAAGAAAGAGAGGCTGAGCAGAAATCAGGATGAAGAAACAGACATAGAAACCAATAGATATGACAACAGTGGGAGAGTCTGAGAAAATCACTGATAGATTTAGTATGAAAGCAGAAGAGCTCTGCGAATGGTGTTCTGTAGAGAGTTGTTAGTGCGTGTATGAGAAAGTCCCTCTTTGTGATGTTATTCTTCGCAACAGGTGAGAGAAGTCACACGCCTTAGTTTCTGGTTGCAGCTGTGATGTAATGTGACTTTGTAGCTGTATGTTTTTACCAAGTACAAACAAGAGGAATTAGATTGTCCTAGTAATTTTATGTAAAAAAAATACTGCTTACAGCAGCAAAAGACCGTTGTCACATACAAGTGTCACAGTTGCCTGTCATGCATATCATTCCAAAGCTTGTCCATGATGCATTCCAGCAGCTGCCAAGCTGAATGATGTCATTTTAATATTATTTATATACTATTATCGATTTTATTAATAATTAAAGTCTTCTTTTTGTTTGTTTGCATTTACAGTTTAGTTATTTTTTGTCATTTTGTTACAGTATGTGCAAAAAAAATTCTGTTTACGTTTATTTTATTTCATTTTTTGCTCTGTTTTGGTTTTTTATTAATTTCCAGTTAGTAATTTTAGTGCTACAACTTGTTTTCAAATGTTTTGTTTATTTTAGGTTTCAAATTTGTTCCATATATCATAATTTAATAACGCTGGCTGAATATAGTGGATTGTATGGTTTTTGAAAAAAAGAAACACTTCAGGTTGATATTGTATAACATTTACAGATAAACAGATTAACAGCTTTAACTTGTGTCTAAACTTCAGTAGAAAATTCAGCTGTAGCTCCTACCCTTGGCTTGCCCTAGCCTGGTTCAGCCTTGTCTTGTGCTGTGGATTAACACACACACACACACACACACCACACACACACACACACACACACACACACAAACCTTCAGGACTGCATAGCTGTGATATTAGACTCAGTAGGGAATGCTGTGGCAATAGTGACAGATTATGATATCACTTGAACTTTGAATTATGTCACAATGTTGTGCAAACATTTTTTTTAAATCCCTGCCTTTAGTTATTTCATTCATTTCTGGTTTATTATGTTCTATTCATAAATCTTGTTTACTCCCACTGAATCATCTGAGACTCCCGGTGAAAGAGTGGTGCTGAATGCTTGCATGAAAAAATGTCTCAATGAGACCGAAAAGAGCGTTCAGACTTCAAAAAGCATTCGGTGTGTCTCTCATCTCTGTGTTTGATCTGACTCATGTAATTGCAGCAAGCATGCATCTCTCTTGCTTTGTGAGACAAACCATGTCATAAGGGTTTTCTGTGTGCAAACATTCTCTCTCTCTCTATCATTTTTTCGGATCTCTCTCATTTTGTTTGTCCTGCCCCTTTGAAACCTACAGCCTTTTCTCAGTTGGTGGGCTAGCATGCCATCAATGTTATACACTCTTAAAAATAAAGGTGCTTTAAAAGGTTCGTCACAGCGATGCCATAGAAGAAACCATTTTTGGTTCCACAATGAATCATTCAGTCAAAGGTTCTTTTAATGATCATCTCTTTCTTACCTTTTTATAATCTGAAGAACCTTGTTTAAACACAAAGAACCTTCTTTCTTCAGAAATAAGATAATGTTATTCAGAAGAAAGGTTCTTCAGATGTTAAAAGTTCTTTATGGAACCATTTAGACAAAAAGGTTCTTCTATATGGCATCGTGAAGCACCTTTATTTTTAAGAGTGTATAATGCCTGTTATGCCAGGATTTCAGCCGTGTTTATGGCAGGATTGTTATCCTTAGGCATTTTCAAATATTAAATAAACATATTATGTATTCATTATGAACAAATCCTGAAATATAATAGTGTTTTGTTGTTGCAGTATTGGCATGAAACTGATGTGTTTTTTTATGTGATGCTAAGAGTAGGCCTTGTTTACTTTGTGCCCTCTCTTCTTTGTCCTGCAATCCTGTTAACTTAACACCTGTTAACCCCTGTTTGCTTGGTTTAGCCTGTTGATTTGTTTGTTTTTTGCTTTTTTGTCCCTCCCCTTTTGTCTGTTTTTCAGACTTTTCCAGTCTCTCTCTTGTCATAATTCAATCCCAAAAAATGTATGTTCTCTGTAGTTCCTGCAGGTACACCTCTGGCTGATGTTTTTGTGTTTATTCTTGATCTGTACCTTGGGAGGCACTGCTTGTTCATACGTTTTATTTTGTAATCACACTCCTTCAATATGTACTGGTGAAGCACCCTCATGTGGATCCACACCATCACTCTAGATTATGCTGTTGGATTGGGCTTGTTTATGAGTTTCTGCAGTATTATTTAGTTCTGCTGGGTTTGTAATCATTTGTTTTGCTTTTTGATTATATACGTTGTTTAAGAATATCTTTGAGAACTCGATTGCATGGTCATGTGATCTCAGCATGGCAGCTCCCTTGATAGCGCATCTCACTTTATGTATAGTATAAAACTGATTTTAGTTGCAGTGCAAAAAGCCTTCAGTATTTCTCTCACAAAGCCTTTCGCTTTGTTGCGGAAGGCAGACACCTGACTTCTGTTCCTTTGTTTGCCTTAATGAGGCCACCATAATTTTGCTTTATCTCAGTGTAACAGGCAGCTCCATAAAACCCTCTCCCTTTAGAAAGCTTATTTCTGTGGGAAGGATTGCCTTCTTTTGTGTCATAGATGTTCAGCTTTCTCAGGATAATTTTTACTGCTTGTAAGTGTGAACAAACTCTGTAAACATGATATAAACGCAAACTTTGGTATGGAAACATGTAGGCATACTATATTTGCATAGGTTCTTGCATTATGTAAACTCGTTGTTTTCCCAACATGCTTCCCTGTTTGTAAGTACCACCATTAGGATTGCGAATGTCTCCGTAGTTACTGGTCCCAGGTTACCTCTAGGCGTGTGCAGTTCCACCAATCAGGATGGAGACAGGTGGTGTGTTAATATTTATGCAGATCAGGTGTTTTGAACGCTGGGTAGGGAACTGAGTGTATAGTTTAAACACTGCACGTTTGCATCTCACGTGCGTACAGTAAAACCTTCATCATTACTGAAGAGGCATATAACGTCACAGGACATAAAATTATGATAAGGTTTCTGGTTATCTTCTGCCTTTTGGCATAAATATCAAAACCATTCATTTGAAGATCTTAATGCATTGCCAGGGACAGATGTTGCAAAAAAAAAAATGTTTTCATGTATACGTTCACCATCAAGCCAGAAATTAGGACCTAAACCAGGACCAGTACTTGATGCTGTAGTCATCTCCTCTTTGCATCTGTTGTAAATTTTTCAGTAGACTCTGTCACTGTAATAGCCTCACGTCACCCAGTCACCATGGGCACCAGGACCAGGGGCGTCGCTAGGAATTCTGGGCCATGTGCACTGAATTTGCTATGGGGCCCCTCAAAATTCGTTTGGGGTGATGGGTTATAGGGCCTTCAATTAGAGTAAATACATTAATAAATAAATCAGGACAGAAACGATAGATATTATTTAATTCAAAACAGATGCAACAAACTTAATAAATTTTTGTCACATAGAAAAGCACTTGACAGTAAAGCATTGATTTTGAGCTAGACTGCTGGAAAGTTACTGCTAATAAATTCTGTCATCATTTCCTCACCTGCATGTCGTACCAAACGACTTTCTTCTGTTGAACACAAAAAAAGATTTTGTAGAATGTTACCAAACCATTCTGGTTACCCTTGATTTCTACTGTATGGACAAAAATTTCTTGAATTTATCAAATTATGTTCCACAGAAGAAAGAAATTCATACAGGTTTGAAATGACATAATGTTGAGTATGACAATTTTCATTTTTGGCTGAATCTCCCTTTAAGAACTTTATTATTTGTAAGAAGCACCTAATTTATATAAGACACTGATATTTATCTTTAATCAGGCCCTTATTGAATTAACATTTTAATTCAATTAAAATTCATAAGAACTAAACATCTAAAAAGAAAGAAGAATCCAGAGTTTAACTGACTAGTATTAGTAGGAGAGTGGTCCCAAGAAGTAAAACCATGTCCTCATTACCATGGTTATATGGATTTTAAAATAAGTAATAATAAACTGTAAAATTTGTAGTAAAAAAACAAAAACTATACGAAGAAACAACAAAACAGCTTCTATGAAATTAAAATGGCATATTCCACAATATGTAATAACCGTAACATTTATAATAAATACATTTCTGCCAACACAGGCTATTTGTAGTGTTAATAACTTCAAGTCAAATAAGGTGCTGAATTGACAAGCCTATTAGCGTTTATCAACAGTGTTGGGGGATAACGCATTACAAGTAACGCGAGTTATGTAATAATATTACTTTTTACAAGTAATGCATTACTTTTTAATTTACTAGAAAATATCTGAGTTACTTTTTCCCATTTATTGACTGACAGTACGCCGTGTGAACATGATCTTACTGTAGTTCTTATCTAGACTAAATGTGTATTAATTCATCCCACACGCAAAAAAACAGATTCAGTATTCATCAAAATTAATTAAAACCGTGAAATGCAAACTCAGAATATGACTCAAACCTGCAATAATTAAATATGTCAAACAACACAAATATATCTAATCTCATTTTATTAAACAATGCTGCTGACCTTTGATCCAGATCAACCATACTAATAAGCAAAAAGGACTTTAGATAAACTAACAATTGTGCTTCGTTGTTGAGTGTTTAACCTTCTTTTTCTGCGTTCTACTGTACAGACGTGATTTACTTTTCCTTCTGTCTGAGGTTTATTCATTACACTTTTTGGTGTGAAAGGCTTTTACATTTGCTATAAATAGAACTTCTTGTATTAAAAACAAACAATCAAGCCCTGCTCATATTTAAAAAGTAACGTAACGCAATGTAACGCATTACTTTCCATAAAAAAGTAACTAAGTAACGTAATTAGTTACTTTTTTAGGGAGTAACACAATTTTGTAATGCATTACTTTTAAAAGTAACTTTCCCCAACACTGTTTATTAATATACCTCAGAACCTTTAATGTTCTCAGCAGGACACGGCTGTATACAAATTCTGTGTCACATCTGACTTGTGCTGCGCAAGTCGCTTGATACATTCAGATGTGAAAGTTGCGTTGTTTATCTTTTATGAATCGTGGCAGAAGCGCGGCGCACCTTCGTCAGCGCTGTGCGGGAGAATGATCCCGCTCTTTGACGCGCGGCTGGCGGATGCATCGGGTAGCGCTACTTTGCGCTTTTGGTAGTATTTGCTTTATCCGATTTTGCACGCGCAGTAATTTAAAAACAGCGCCTAATGTCGGTGTTGTCTCCTTCGTTTCAGCGATCGGCCCACTATTTGAATGGAATGTCCCGGTATTCCCAATGGCCAGTAGGCCCCTTCAGACATCTGGGCCCTATGCACTCTGTCACCCCTTTCCCCCCACTAGTGACGCCCCTGACCAGGACTCCCAGTAAATTCCCTGTGTGTGTCTTCAGACAGTGCTTAATACAAACATGCCTGCTTTGATTTGCTTGGGTGTCCTTCATGTGTACGTGTGTGTGTGTGTGGAGTGTGAGAGAGAGAGAGAGCAAGGGCCAGGTGTTTCCATCATGAAAGTCATAAGCTAGGAGATCAAAAACCATGCATTACTGTCTATTGGTAATGTGATCATTCATAATTTTTATGTAGACTTTTAAAAAAATGTTTAGAGTTACTGTCAATTTAAAAATATTTTTTATGAATTAATTACACAATATGCTAATTAACTAAGTTCAATATTTTCTGAGAAATGAAGATAACTCCGACATTATTGTGGTAATCAGTAAATCTTCGAATAGTCAAGAGAGCCAGAAGTGAGCTAAATATCCTTGTTTGTAAAAATGCTATAAAAAAGTTAAAATGAAGGTATTATTGGATTTTGAATATTTAATTTTGACTTATTTCACTCTTTTTATTTAATTACATTTGCCATCTAACACTCATTTAAGTTCATCTTTAAAAACACTAATTGTTAAATGTAATCTCTAGCTAATCTCAATTAACCATTTTTATGCTGTACATTAATAATTTTGTATTGCTTAATTTGCTTGTAGCATTAAAAAAAAATCAGTTGTTTAGTCTTTTATACACCGTTTATAGTATAACATTATAAAGTATAATTTTATAGATTTTTACAGAGTATGCTTTTTTTACTTCATTTTTTTAATCATAAAGTCAAAATGTAACGACTTTAAAGAGTCCATAATTAATTGTTCTGGAAAAATAAATGCTGCTGTAAATTTAACTTGCCTCATTTTAACCTTGGCTTCAAATGAAAGTTCTGAGCTACTGATCTGACATATGGCAGTCGGACACATGGTGTGGAATGTGCTGGGCAAGTGCTAGTGGATGACTGCACCGAGAACAATTTCCAACGCAAGTTATTACAGCCCTGTGTTAGGGTGGGACTGACTTGCTAGCCATGTTTCAGCATGAAAAGCTCCAAGGACACTCCTTTTGGCTTGCAGGGTGTGAAACCCAACCCATTCTCAAAGGACAGTCAGTCACAAAGGGCCTCCAAGCAAGTAGTCCAGCCCTGACCAGTATCACATTACTTTCTAAAGTAATGACCTTGTAAAAAAAGAAAGGAAAACTCTACCTTTTCTCAGTCGTTAAACTTTGAAGTGTTTGGATTTTTTTTAACGTATGTGAACAGGTGCTCTTATGAGGCCCTGTGAGTTTTGGTGTGACTACAAACACATGGAACCTGTTTTTCAATGTTGTGACGTGACATTTAAAGGGTGACGTCATTTCAGGCCTACTTTATATGATGTGACGAGCATTGTTGCTCAGATAAAAATCAGCTTCTCTGTTCTAAACGGGCCATAATGGAGATGTGTTGTGGGACTGTCTTGGTTAGTGATGATATCTTTACCTTAAAAATTCTTGCTGAGGTTTGTAATTTCTCAGGAAGCGGTAAGTATTGAATTAACATAATTAACTAAATGAGCTTAATTGGATAAGTGTGGTTACTCATGAGGTAAACACAGATCCAGTGTGCTCATGAGTGACTTCATTCTCATGCACCCACATTACTAAGATAAGGCATCTGTGCTGCTCAGTCAGGAAAGTCATTTCCCTATATATGTAAAAAGGCCCTGTCCCAGTATCTCCACTGATCTCTTTGAAGTAGAACAAGATCAAGAATCCAGTGTAGTTTCCTCTCCAGAGGTTTTCTGTCCACCCCTCTCACACTGATTAATGAGCTTATGCATAAATTGGGTCACGTTTTTCTGATAACAGAACACTTACCCTGGCCATTTCCTGTGAGCGCATTTCATCTGGACCTCCTCGGATGGTTTTTGAGTTATCACATTACTGTGATACCTGGCAAGGATGCTGCCTTTGTTGCAATACATTAAGTAATGTTAAAATATGTTTTATCTGAAGCTCCTTTTACTCACAGCATTCAGATGTTGAATGCATTTAACATACAGTTGGTTCACTCAGTAAAAGTCCGTACTCGGTTACTATCGTAACCTCGGTTCCCTGAGATACGGAACGAGTACTGCGTCTTATTCAAGACCATATGGGAAAAATGTCCATTTTCTCCTAAACTGAAGACTTATTTAATCACGCAGTGAAACTGCACGACTAATTGGTTCGTGCAGTGGTAGAAAAACGAACCAATGAGTCGGCAGCGGAGCTGCACGAACCTATTGGCGACGATCACCTCCAGTTCCCGCCGAAATGGGCGGGGTATCTGGCTATATAAGCGGTCGTTTCGCCATAGGATCCTCAGGTTTACTTCGACTGAAGCGACGACTGAGTTGTGCAGCTACCTGGCACGGCAAAGTACGCAGTACTCGTTCCGTATCTCAGGGAACCGAGGTTACGATAGTAACCGAGTACGTTCCCTATCGATACTCCACTCGTACTGCGTCTTATTCAAGACGCATATGGGAACTGAATTTAATCACGCCGTGCTAGGGTAGATGAACGACTGTATATACCTCCATAAACATAAATGCCCATAGGGAAGTAAGTAGTATACTTCAGGCTAAGCGAGCTAAACTCATAGAGGTCATGCTCGGCCTGGGATAATCGTTCCATATGACTCCTGTATACTCAGTTAACCGGAGTATGCAGGGTGCCAATCAGAGGGCCTGAGCGCATTGCGGTCAAGAATCTCTGACAGGACTGTTCCACAGTGTATGTGTACAAGCTCATCTAAGCAGAGAGGACTCTGGCCTGTAAGGCCGGTATGTCCAGGTTATAAAACCTAGCAAATGTGGACGGAGTGGCCCAGCCAGCCGCCGCACAAATCTCTGTAATGGGTACACCGCTAGACCACGCCCATGACGAGGCAATGCCTCTAGTCGAATGGCTCGTACTCCAATGGGGCATTGCAGGCCCAAAGAAGAGTATGCCAGCATGACAGCATCCACTATCCACTTAGAGAGTCTCTGCTTCGTGACCGGATGCCCTTTGGCGCGGTTACCGAAGCTAACAAAGAGCTGTTCCGTATGCGAAAAGGGGCGGAACGCTCAAAGTAGATTCTCAGAGCTCTGACAGGGCATAACAAGGATAACTCCCGGTCCTCCTCAGACGGAGGAAGCGCGGAGAGCGTGATGACCTGAGCTCTGAACGGGGTTGAAAGTACCTTAGGTACGTAACCATGCCTTGGTTTCAGGACGACCTTGGAGTCGTTAGGCCCGAATTCCAGGCAGGCAGGGCTAATCGAAAGCGCCTGCAGGTCTCCAACTCGCTTAACCGACGCTAGTGCTAGTAGCAGAGCAGTTTTCAGCGAAAGTGACCGGAGGTTCGTAGACTGTAGCGGCTCAAAGGGAGGGCCCTTCAAGGCCCTCAGTACAGTGGGCAGATCCCACGTAGGGACAGTAAGGGGCCGAGGTGGATTCAATCTCCTGGCTCCCTTCAAAAAACGGACAACTAAGTTGTCCCTGCCTACCGACTGGCCCGCTATAGGGGCATGAAAAGCCGCTATAGCTGCTACAAATACCTTGAGTGTAGAGTGAGAACGTCCTTTATCTAGCAGTTCCTGCAGAAAGGACAGAACCACTGCTAACTCAGAGGTAGAAGGGTTTTCACCACGGTTGAAGCACCAAGTGGAGAAAACGGACCACTTAAGGGCGTAGAGGCGTCTCGTGGACGGGGCTCTAGCCTCAGAAATGGTGTTTAATACTCGCTCTGGGAGGTCAGTAGGCTCCCGTTGAGCGGCCAAATGCAGAGAGCCCACAGCTCGGGTCGAGGGTGCCATATCGTTCCGTTCGCCTGAGAGAGGAGATCCCGTCTCAGGGGCACGGGCCAGGGGGCTGCTGTCAGTAGCTGAGTCAGCTCTGACAACCAAGGTTGGTTCCTCCACAAGGGGGCCACCAATAGTACCTTGTGACCCTGTTCCCTGATACGCCTGACGACCTGTGGAAGCAGGGCGATCGGAGGGAATGCATAAAGGAGGAGGTTGGGCCAGTCGTGGGCCAACGCGTCCCTGTCCTTCGAATAATAAATTGGGCAGTGAGAGTTGTCCTTGAGGCGAAAAGGTCTACTTCTGCCTTGCCAAAGGTCTTCCAGATCTTTGAAACCACCTGCGGATGGAGCATCCACTCCTCTGAGGGGACATTGCTCCGGGATAACATATCCGCTCCCTGGTTCAGTCTGCCCGGCAGGTGTGCTGCTCTCAGCGAGCGCAGGTTGAGCTGAGCCCATTCCAGAAGGCGCTCTGCCAGAATAAAGAGGCGCTTCGAGGAGACACCTCCCTGGTGATTTATATAGGACACCACGGACATGCTGTCTGAGCGAATCAGCACATGGCGTCCTATTAGGTCCGGCAGGAAAAACTGGCAGGCTCGACAAACTGCTAGCATTTCCAAGCAGTTGATGTGCAAGCCGCTCTCCGCCTCCGACCAATGGCCGAAGGTCGGTTTGCCTTCGCACAGCGCCCCCCAACCTGTGTTGGAGGCGTCTGTCGTGACAACTTTCCTGGTGTGGACCAACCCCATGGCCACGCCCTTCCTCATCCACTGTGGGTTTTCTCCAGGGGGTCAGGCTGTTACACAGGCCTGATTCACCCTGATATGCAAGCGTCCGTGACGCCATGCGTTGTGTGGAACCCGTGGTTTCAACCAGCGTTGAAGAGGGCGCATGCGGAGCAGGCCCAGCTGTAACACTGACGAAGCTGCGGCCATAAGGCCCAGCATTCTCTGAAACACTTTGAGTGGGCGAGCGGTGTCGCTCTTGAAGGTGGCCGCGAGTTTCTGAATGGCCAGAGCGCGTTCTGGCGCTATCACCGCTCTCATGTGAGCCGAGTCCAGGACTGTACCCAGGAACGATACTCGTTGGCGGGGGACAGTGCGCCTTTGGCAAAATTGACCCTGAGCCCCAGGCACTCTAAGTGGCTGAGTATGAGGTTCTGTGTGAAAGCAGTTCCACCTCTGACTGGGCCAGAATGAGCCAATCGTCGAGGTAGTTGAGAATGCGGATTCCCATCTGTCTCAGAGGGGAAAGAGCCGCGTCCATGCACTTCGTAAAAGTACGGGGGGGCCAGAGACAGCCCAAAGGGAAGGACCGTGTACTGGTAAGCCACTCCCTCGAAGGCGAATCTCAAGAATCGTCTGTGACGGGGGGCTATCTGGATGTGAAAGTATGCGTCTTTCAGGTCCAGAGAACAGAACCAGTCCCCTGTGCGAATCTGCGAGAGGATCTGCTTCAGCGTATGATCCTCCTGAACGGCCGTCTCATGAGGGCGTGATTCAGGCGTCTGAGATCGAGGATGGGCGGAGGCCGCCATCCTTTTTGGGGACGAGGAAGTAACGGCTGTAAAAGCCTGACTCGCTCAAAACTGGAGGAACCATTTCTATGGCTCCTTTTTCCAGCAACGTCATCACCTCCGAGCGCAGAACGCGAGCGTTTCTCGCCCTGCACCGAGGTGGAGACCACGCCGCTGAAAACGCGGGGGTCTTCGAGCGAATTGTAGTGAATAACCTCGTTTTATTATCCCCATAACCCACTCTGACACTCCGGGGATGGCCTGCCAGGCCTCGGCCCGCGTGGCAAAGGGTTGGATAAACTCGAGTGGCCGGCTGCACGGAGGCAGGGCACTCGTGAGAGACGGAAGAGGGAAAATTGCTCTTTTTTTGAGAATTTTTGTGTTTTATTTTTCCGCTATCACAGCGGACAGTTGCATGGTCGCTTGTACGGAACCTGTAGCAACAGACACAATGCCCTCTGCACCCGGAAGAGAACGGGGTGCCAAGAGGGGTTCCAATTAGAGGCCTTTTGGTGGGCGGTCCGGCCGTGGCGGGACGACCCTCTCCTCTTCCTGTCCTGGATCAGTGGTGGACGCTGGGGCGCAGGGTCCAACACTATCCTGGGTCGGGGGCCCTGACGCTTCGGAAGGGGGTAGCGTCTGGCTGATCGCGAACGCCCTCGCGGCTGCTGAGTTTTGGCAGGCTGAGGGGCGTGAACGGCAGGTGCAGGTCTCGCAGGCTGCTGAGTCGGCGCAGTCCTGGGGCGACTCTGAGCAGCTGCTGGGTTGGAGCGCTTGGGCAGGAAGTGTCGCATAGCCTGTGACGCCTTCTGTGCTTCCGTAAAGCGCTCAGCGAAACCTTCCACCGCAGGTCCAAAGAGGCCGCTGGGAGAAATTGGAGCGTCAAGGAAGGAGACCCTGTCCGCGTCCTTGATGTCCGTCAGCGTGAGCCACAGGTGGCGCTCGAGCACTACCAGGTGGCCATAGACCTTCCTATGGCTTGGCGGTAATCTTGGTGGCTCGCAAAGCCAGGTCCGTTGCGCTTCTCAGCTCCTGAGAGTCGCAGGATCAGGCTCAGACTCATCTATGGCAGAGAGGAGCTTGGCCTGATAAACTTGAAGGACCGCCATAGAATGTAACGCCGAAGCCGCCTGTCCAGCTGAAGCGTAGGAGCGTCCAGCGAGCGCTGAAGTGGTCCTGCATGGCTTGGACGGGTGGTTGGCCTTCGCCTTCCAGCCGATGGCAGTGGGTGGGCAGAGATGTGCAGCCACTGACTCATCTAGTTGAGGCATCCTCTCATATCCTCTCTCTTCAGCGCCGTCAATGGTAGTGAGGGCGGATGAAGCGGAAGTACGGAGGCGGGCAGAATATGGGGAGCGCCAAGATCTCGTGAGCTCGTCGTGAACTTCAGGGAAGAACGGCGATGGTCGCTGTTGAGGGACCTGACGGCGCCCCGGCAGAAACCACTC
>CM049799.1:29942968-30020468 GCA_027422405.1 Ptychobarbus kaznakovi
TCCACTCCACCACTCATGATGGTTTAGTCTTGCTGTGAGAGCACAAGAATGACATCCATGGTTGCCAATGGGACTCAAGGTGGCCAGTCACTGGTCCCGGAAGGAGTGGACCCTGAAACATGCATGATCGTGTTCAAAAACCACTGGGCACAGGTACGTAGTATCTATGTTCTAGTAGATCGTCTTCTTTCCTCGTGTGCTGTTTTTAAATGCCATTTCTCTACTGTAGGCATGATACTACTGTTGACAAAATAGAAAAACCTTTCATTGTGGTGAACTACATGTGAGAATTACACATTTATTAAAATACTTTGCTAAGCAAAAACAAGCAGAATACAATAGCATTAACATAGTCTGTTACTACCTGCTTGATGCTTTTGCTTTATGTGTATAATTACATGAAAATGTGTTGTGGATGTACATGTTTTTTTTTTCTCATCCACAAATTAATCAGTTTTTCAGTGAAAAGATTAACTTTCAAAAAGTGTTGTTCCACCTCAGGTGTACAAACCAAATATTATATGAGTAGGGTTATTTTCTGTTTATGATATATTAATTTATTTTATATAAGGTTTTATGATGAAATAAAATAAAGCAATTATGAATTAAATATATTTACATATTATATATGATCAAATATTATGTTTCTGATCATTAAAATAAGTAAATGAAAATGTTTTGTAAGCTTTTAAAATCTTGAACTGGCCATAGAACAGAGTATCCCATTGGTGTTACACTGTGAATAAGGCTCTGGACCTCTTCTGTTGATTCAGCACAATGCTCCAGAACATAGAGGCATTGTTTGGGTACAGAAGATGAGTTCAGGCTATTAGATGAGCTCTATAGACAGAAAATGTGGGTAGTTTTCTAAAAGCAAACTAGTATTATTGTTAACTAATCCAACTAGGAACTAAAATATTCTAATGATCTGAGATGCCATTAACACTTTCACTCTTTCAACCCTTCCTGCTTAATTAGCATTGATAAATGGTACACTTTGTTAAGAGCAATATGCCATGTGGCCTTGCTTGCACTTCCTCTTCCTGGAGCCTTCAGGTTATTCCTTTGCTCTGTTAATAACCCAATCTCTGTTTGACACACCCCTGACGGGGAGTTTTGTCATGATGGAATAGATAAGCACCAGGACAAAGGGCTCATTGTTGCAGTTGTTTCAGCTACTAATTTGCATGAAATAGATTATATGTCTTACTGCTACATTGCAGTATTCCAGTATAAATATTTATTAAATTTACATTTTAATTATTTTTTACATTCGTTTTTAACTTATTTTTTATTTTTAAGTAATTTATTAAAGTAATTTTTAGTGACCATACTGTAAAGAGGACTTTTTGCTGTAGTGTGATAAAATCCCTTTGGCTATTCTCTCAGTGTGAATTACCTCTGATCTCTTGACTTTTTTCTCAGGTGGTGAAGATTCTAGAGAAGCATGACCCATTGCGCAGTTATGGTGGTCTGGGTGGAGGGCATGGTCTTGGCGGGGGCGGAGGACTCAGCAGCTTTCGTTTCGGTCCAATTCCTGGCGATGAGTCCAGCGCTGTGCAGAACTATGTAGAGCACATGCTCTTCCTTCTCATGGAGGAGGTATGTGGTCAAAATGGAGCCATGGGGCCCATTCTGGAGTTTGTGGTAATGGAGAACGTGTTGGAGAGACTGTTTATCTGGAGCCTGAGGCGAGAGTTCACAGATGATATGAAATTAGAGCAACTGAAGATGTATGAGATGCTGATTGGACAAGCCAGGCAGCCATTACTTCATCATAAACCAGTGCTCAAGCCTTTAATGATGCTCTTGTCATCCTGCTCCGGCTCCCCATCGGGTCCAAGCTCCTCTGCTGTGGAGACAGAGCTTGTGCTGCTCCTGAACCAGCTGTGCTGTGTTCTGGCTAAAGACCCATCAGTCCTGGAGCTTTTTTTCCATACAAGTGAGGACCAAGGAGCTGCTAATTTCCTCATCTTCTCCCTACTCATCCCCTTCATACACAGGGAAGGGTCAGTCGGACAGCAGGCCAGAGATGCGCTTCTGCTTATTATGGCTCTTTCTGCTGAGAACTGTGTTGTGGCCAAACACATCGCAGAGAATACCTATTTCTGTCCGGTATGAGTCTTTTATAATATCTTCCTCTTTTATTTATACTCTTTCACTATTTATCTTTCTCTTTTTTAAGCTACTTGGATACAGTCCAAAAGTGCTTACACCAAAGTTCCTGTTGCATTGGGCTTACTTTATTGCTGTGCATTGCCTAAATTACCATCTAATTAAATAGTCTTTATGGATCATGGTGCTTTCTGAAGTGTTCAGTGCATAAAAAGGAATTTCTATTTGACTTGGAGATTTAATTTTGCATGCCTTAGTCCTATTTTTGCAATTTGGTTACTTTGCCATCATACTGTGTAAGTACATTTTGCCATCATAAACTGAACATGCTTAATTTAAGTACATTTTTTGCTCTTTAAAAACAAATTAGAAACGTAAACTGAAATTTAATCTTTAAACTTTCATTAACTTGGGCCAACTTATGTTTAATGGGACAGAACAAACTAAAAACAGGAATTGAATGTACAACTGCTGTACATCATCATTATATGAACTAACAAACCCTGAAGAAATATGACATTTATAGCCTCCAGTTATAGTGAGCACGAATAACACTTATGAGTAATCTTATCTGGCTGTTTATGAAATCACAATGAAATCCGCAGTCAGTGAAGCCAACAGGACAGTTAAACTGGTTAAATCTTTAGTGAATGCATGGATTGTTTCTGAATATTATCTAATTTTCCTTTCAAATATGTGCCACCGTGGGCCCTGTCAGGGCATCCAGCAGCACAGTATGTGCTTATGTAAAGTCATTAGAGATAATTGCATAATCTGTTACACCATGGATGAGTACCCTTCTTACTAAGATGACATCACCCTCAGCTTCAATAGAGTCTGATACTCAGCCCCACATGCACTCTTAGCCCTTTCTGACCTAACATTCATATGCTAGTGAATGAAGCCAGGAAGCATGTAGCTAAAGATTGTTGTGCTATTACATAATGGTTGTCTTTATTGCTACAGGTCTGAGTGGGCTTTACTCATCTTTGCCTACTAAGTTGGATGTACCCAATGAAGAGTGGCACTGTCTGCACCGTGAGGACTGGCAGCAGCTGCCTGCTCTTGTGCAATTTCTTAATTGGTTTATTTATTTATTTTTGCTTCATTTTACTTTGAGTGTTTTATCTAAGGTTCTCAACTCCAGTTGACCCACTGCTGCACAGGTCTGAGCTGTGGGCTTTACTCATCTTACTGCCTACTAAGTTGCTCTGGATGTCAAACACCAATGAAGAGTGTAAATGCACTGGTTGTGAAACCACTGCTAATTTTACTCCTCCCACGTGTGAGAGCGTTATGAGCATGACAGATACGACAGCCAATGCAACAAGCATCACCGAGGATGAGTAACTGAGTATCTCTTCAGCAAGCCGACGCGCAAACTGCTGAATGAAACTGAAAGTAAGTGCTCAACACACAATCATCTTCATTAAAAGTAGTAACTCTATCTCCAGTGCTGACGCTCTCTTCTGTTGCGGTCTCTTATATTGAAGTTAGCTGATAATGAATAAAATACAGCGCCTGTATTGCTTTCAGGTGTGTGCTACAGTGTTGAAACGTTTTAACAATTCAGATAGATATCTGATCAGAGAAAACGCATGAAGTGACCAGGTGTAAACAGGCCCTTAGTTTAGTTTGTGGATCTCTCTCCTAACGAGCTGATGATCTGAATCAGGTGCGTTAAATAAGGGAGAAATACAAAATGTGCAGAGCAGTGGGTCCCGAGGACTGGAGTTGAGAACCACTGATTTTTAGCAAGAGGTGTCCAGTTCAGCTCCTAGAGGGCCACTTTCTTAAAGGGGTCATCGGATGCCCATTTTACACAAGTTGATATGATTCTTTAGGGTCTTAATGAAAAGTCTATAACATACTTTGGTTAAAATTTCTCAATGGTAGTGTAAAAAACACCCCCTTTACCCTGTCAAAATCAGCTGTGTTTTTAGCACGCAGTTTTTTTAGTCCATGTTGCTTTAAATGCTAGTGAGCTCTGTTGACTCCGCCCCTCTCTTCCGTGGAGAGACGAGCAGACCGTAGATATGTGTAGATTCCCTATTCGACCGCTCCAGATACGTTGACGCATCGGCCATCTCGCATTCACCATAATAATCAATGAATATTCAAAGATATACAAGAGTATAACTTGCTGTTGTAGACGCACACAGTCAATGCGCTCAAAGATTCGCAGACCGTTCCAAACATGGCGGATGGCTTGCATATCGCAAAACAGAACAGTGGCATGAGGCATCTAGGTATATCTATGGAGCATCCTAAACTTCAGCCGCAAAATTGGCTTGCTAGCACATTATGTTGTACAAAACTGCGTCATTCTGACAGGGCTCTCAGAAACAGCCTGATTTGAAAAAGGGGATTTTAAAATAGGGATTAAAAAAAAAACACTGGGTGGATTTTTATCATTATAGGATGGATGTGTGCACACACTTCCAACACACATTTATGTTCAAACAACTTGTAAAGTAAATTTAGCATCTGATGACCCCTTTAAAGAGTTTAGCTCTTGTACACCTGCCAGGATGTTTCCGGTGATCCTGAAGACCTCAATTGGCTTGTTCATGTGTGTTTAATTTGGACTATACCTAAATTCTCTCCAGAAACAGGATTGGACACCCCTGGTCTATGGCAAACAATGTATCATTTTACAATCACATACAAACGTCCTCTGCTTGTTTTGCAAACATTCTTCTGGAAGTCTTGGGTCAAGAGACAAAGGTTGAGCTATAAATAAACATTATTGTAGTATCCTTATCTTTATACGCCCAGTAGATGAAAGGAAGTAAAAATACGTTTAGACAGTGTCAATTAATTTAGCTTTGCTTTGTGTGTAGGTGGCCCATTCTTCCATCAGAGACCAGCTGGTTGGCTACATTCATAATGGTTTTCTGGTACCTGTTCTAGCACCAGCATTACACAAGGTTAGTGGGCCATAAGCCATTTTCTTCCTAGATCTGAAAGCTGATATATGACCCTGGACCACAAAACTAGTCATAAGTAGCATGGGTATTTTTGCAGCAATAGCCAACAATACATTGTATGGGTCAAAATTATTGATTTGACTTTTATGCCAAAAATCATTAGTATATTAAGTCAAGATCATGTTCCATGAACACATTTTGTAAATGTCCTACCGTAAATATATCAAAACTTGATTTATGACTAGTAATATGCAATGTTAAGAACTTCATTTGAAAAGCTTTAAAGGCGATTTCCTCCAATATTTAGATTTTTTGCACCCTCAGATTCCAGATTTTCAAACAATTGTCTCTCAGCCAAATATTGTCCTATCCTAACAAACCATACATCGATGGAAATTAACCCTTATGACTGGTTTTATGGTCCAGGGTCACACATAAGTAAGATTTAATTTTAAGCAACCTAATTTTTTTGTAGTTAACACTTGAAGAGGTGATGACCACAACAGCATACCTGGACCTCTTCATACGCAGCGTTTCTGAACCGGCATTGTTGCACACCTTCCTAAGCTTCATCCTGCTCCATCACCATGACAATGTACACATTTTGGACACACTAGTCAGCCGCATCAACACTCCCTTTCAGGTAACCACAATTTCATCCTGTCTGTCAGCCAATTACATTTAAAAAAGCAGTCAATCAAATTAAAAAACAGTACTTACTTGAGAACAGGCAAGTGCTGAACTAGTGCTGGGTGATTCAAAATACAAATTAGGGAATATTGTTAGTGTTGGCCACATAATTACATAATTATGGCCATGTCAAAGGGATGGCTCAACTGCTTTTAAACTCTCCTGTGCATATTTATGTGTGTACTGAGAAGAGCCTCACAGGTTTCAATATATCCTGTGTTTTTATTTTGAGTTTTTGGTTTGCACGACCTTATAGAATCATGGAGTTCTGCATGCTTGCAAATCCTTTCACTATATCCAACAAAATGCAAACATTATAAAAATAAGAGGTTCATTGTGCAGTGAAGTCGGCTTCATTGATTGCAATAGCAGTATTTGTAAAAGTGCAGAACTCAGTCAGTGAGCTTGCAAAGTTACAACGTTACAAAGGGAGCATTCTTTTTGAAAACTTTCTGTATATAACATATTCACAATATGAATAAAAGTTTCATTTTTTTCATTTCGTTTCATCAAATAACTAAACAAAGCAAAGTTTCTGGATTGACAACCATATTTAAACGTGGGGTTGAATCCAAAACTGCTATGATTGATTGTAACCATAACAACGGATTGGCCAAAAAAATCTCATACTGTATGACAAAATTGATCTGGATTGAATTTGTACACACACACACACAAATGATGGACTTTGTAACAATAGCTGTTCTATTCAGATCATTTCTTTTTCAGGGGAAACAACAAAATCACAATTTTCAAATGATTCCAGAAAAAAATCTAAAATATTGAGATGCATATTGAATATCATCACAATTAACACAAATATTGAAATTAATTTTATTTAATTATACCATCAGGCCCTACACTGAACTACTGTTAATAACACTGCTGTACTACTAAACTTCAGGGTGTAGACTTGTGCAGTGTGCACAAGTGTTGAGAAGTGGTTGGTAGATTAGATGTAATAATGAAGGTAGATTGCAGGCTCTTTTTATTAAATTAGACTAATATTTGAACTCAAATATTAGTTTGCATGTGTATTCAAACAGAACGCCCTGTAGCACTAAGCCTTAAGAATCCTGTTAGACACAATAGTCAGCTTTATTTTATGCAATATTAACATAAAACAATTTAAACCAGTTAATGCCAGTTTTATTGTTTTAAAACAGTGTCTTCATTAAGTGTTTTGTAGTAGTGTGTTTTTTAATAGGCTGTGCTTTTGTTCCAGCTTGGCACTATATCGCTGGCCCTGTTCCGCACTCTCATTGGCTTGTATTGTGAGGATGTCTTGCTCCAGTTGGTTTTCAAGTGAGTATATTTTTGCATACTGTTTGGTTTATTTTAAATATTGTCTCATACTCTTGGTGTTGGTGTTTAGCTATCTTTACTTGGGGCACTATATGTGTGGTCTCTCCTTCTCCGATAGATACCTAATCCCCTGTAACCACATGATGCTGAGTCAGCGTAGAGTCCTGCAAGAAAGAGACTATTACTCCGTATCGGCCGCCAAGTTTCTAGCCCTTACACCTCCTGCTGCTCTCCAGAGGTCATCCCCCCTCCACTTAGACAACTGGACTCCATCCTGTGGTCAAAAGGCACTGATGGCTCCCATATAGGAACTATGGGTATAATGTAGTTCCTTTACTTCCTGCGGAAGAGTGTACTATTTTATGTAATTTTGATTTGCATTGTGAATTAAGTGTCAGTGTAATAACAAAATGTATAAACTTTTGACCTTCACCAAAAACTAAAATCTTGTAAGGACGTAGATCAGGGGTGTCCAATTTTATTCCTGGAGGGCCACTGTCCTGCAGAGTTTAGTTGCAATCCCAATTAAACGCATCTAGACTGGCTAATCAAGGTCTTCAGGATGATTAGAAACTTCCAGGCAAAGGTTTTCAGTCAATTTGGTACTAAACCCTCCAGGTCATTGGCTCTCCAGGAGCAGAATTGCGAACCCTTGACTGGATGCAGAAGGGAAAAAAAGTGTTGTTGTTTTTTCAAAGATTTCTAGGATTTAATTTTAAAAGTGAGACAAAACGGTTTTATCTTTTGTGTTGGTCTCCACTTAAGATTTATTAATGAAGATCAAACTTTAGATTAGTGGACTTGAGTCTGCAGACTGAAATGTTATTCACGTCTCAGTGACTTCCGTCTTCTGTATTAAATCTGCAACTTCACTAGTTCCGTCATCAACTTAATTTCTTCATTCCAGACTATATAATCGGCTTATGTCTGTGCCTGTTATTAAAGTATTTGCAAGCTGATACAAATTCCAGAGCAATACTTTTTTGAAAAAGGGGACATGAAATATAATGAGAAGTGCATTAGTAACTGATTTAATTTTGCTTGTACATTTTCCTCTAGAATCAAAAGAGGTTCTCTCAGAGGTGGATGACTGTGGTAACTCCTGTGTCATTGGCTCAGAGATCTACCTGGATGTCAGTTACTTGCACTACTTGTGCGATGCACAAAACAGCATAAGTCACTGTATGCAAGCGTGCAGTGTGTGGTCGGCCCCTTACAATGGTGAGAACCCTCCTCCAGAAGAATACCAGCGCAGTACCTTGGAAGAAGCAGGTAGGACTCGGCCACCAGTTACCAGCAAGAATACCCCAAATCAAATGCATCGCTCCGGTCCACCCCTCAAAGATCTCACTGCTACTCCTGGATTGCTGGAGCTGGAGTGGGATGATAGTTATGATGCTTGTCCTACACAACTGCAACCAGAGGAAGATCAGGAGACTCGCGCCATCCCGGACGAGCCCCCAAAACACATTCAAGAACTGCGGAGAACTGCTATTATGATTGTTAAGGGCTCTTACATTGAAGAGTCTGAATTCCAGAATGATGTTATGGTCTATGACCTGGTAGCTCAGAAGGATGCTCATGACTCTGGTAATAGCTATCATGCCTCATACAAACCTACAGAAGCAGCAAAGCAGGAGGTGTTAGATGGACCAGTAACTGATCAAAATACTACTAATTCAGAATCCTCAATGAGCAATGGCTTGAGTTCCCCATTAGATGAAATGGACCGTAAAAAGAGAGGGTCCCAATCAGACCATAAGTTACTGGAAGGGGAGGACCTTATGGCCCAGTATGAGGAACTCATAAGGACTCTGGGTGCACAGCACAGTCCAGCAAAAACAGACAGTGAACTCAAGAGTCCTAGAGACCTCATGGATGAGGAAGATGAGATTGACTTTAACTCTTTCTCCCCGGAGACACCAGAGGCAGAAAAGTTAGCATCTCCTTTTGGGACCAAACCCCGTAGTGGGAGCAGGGGGCATGCTGTACCTTTTACAGGTCAGAAAATATAATATTTTTTTAAATTATTGAAATTCTTACACATTATTCTTCATACACTCATTTATATATTGCACTGTTTTAAGGGACAGCCATTTTAGTGATGACCAAAAGTATAGGGTATATTATGCATGCATTCAATACCATAATGCACCTCAATAACGAGTGTGCATTAGTGTATACTGCCTGCTTGTAAAAAAAGGTGTATAAAACATTAAGTTGTATGCTGTAATAAAAATGTCATCAGTAATATGACCTGTTTAACTCAACGAGTGGCATCTAGAAACCATAAACAATCATTGTACATGTGCTTGGCAAATTGTGCACTGAATTTAATTATGTGACACCTTATGTGAAGTTTGACCTCAGTTTTGGCCCCCATGAACTATTATGCAGAGTTTTGGAATCGGTTAGTATTAGTTTGTTTAATGTTCAATATGATATTTAGGTGTGTGTTGTTCCGGCATTTTTAGTTTAGTTTATTTATACTTTATCTAATATTTAAGTTTCGCTCTTGTCTTTCCCAGGGCCGTTTCTGAGTGTACTGCTGTCTCGTCTAGAAAATATGCCTAGTAATTCTCTCCATGTGAACTTACTTCTGACTGGCATCCTGGCCCAGTTAGCTGCTCACCCTCAGCCCCTGCTGCGATCCTTCCTTCTCAACACAAACATGGTGTTCCAGCCTAGTGTCCGCTCACTATACCAGGTACTGAAGTGCATACAGTGTCTGATCTACTTAATGAATGTAGTTTTAGATCATACTGACTCAATATTCATTGTCACTGCATGCTTAATTTGAGTTTTAAAAGGTAGAAAATGAGACCACAAAATGCCAAAACTGTGATTTCACACTGGCCTCCATCAAACATCAGGTTTAGTACTATTTGTGACCCTCTTTGTAAAAACCAGGCTAAAGTCTAAAAATATAATTCTGAGATAACGAGCATCAAAGTTTGATTACAAGCATTAATTTCACTATGATTTCAATCTTTGACTGGGCCTTACTCAGTCAATATTAAAGATACCAAGAATATATTTTCACAGAATGTTTTTTACAATATGTACAGTAGGATGATTTTATGCAGAAAATAGTAAATCTAAAAAAAAATGACTTTAGCTGGGTTTTCACAGAGAGGGTCAAATTTCTTTAGCCTACATTTCTTAAACTCCGATTAACAGATATTTTGAGCATTTTATGTATGCAGGTCAGTTGAGAAATGCCAATCATTTAAACAAATGTTTAATTTAGGGCACATTTAAGAGCTCATGTGAACTTTGCCAAGGATTTGGGGGATAAAAAATGTATTTGGGCCACATTCGGCTGTAGTGTGAATGTAGCCTTTGTCTCTATAACTCTAATATTATACAGATGCACAAACCTGCTAAAATAACATCAGTGACCCATCACACAGAGTCACAGCAAGGTTTTGAAAAACGACGACAGCTGTGGTTAATTAAACGACATAAAACGAGTGGACTGGACAGAAACGATCGTCAAACATGATCGCGTTTGCAGCACACACTTCTTATCAGAAAAGGTTCAATAAAGTATTGTCTTTTGTTATGGGCGCATCTGAAGATTTCTTGCATCTCACGAATGTGTCGTGTATGAAATAATGTCTGTGTGTAAAACAACAAACTGACGATGTATATGCTTAATCATCTGTAATTGTATATACATTGTTGTGATTAATTGTGGCTGGAATAATAATGTAGCTGTAAAAATAGTTGCCTGCTGACATTGAAATATATATACGTCTTCTTCATAACTAGATAAACACGGTGAATTTGTCACTCAACAGGAGGGAATCCTGTTAGATCGTCTATTCTTTGAGTTAAAGCGTGTTCGGGTCACCAATCTGGTTTCGTCCATTAAAGTTAACCTTTTCAAATAACAGTTGCAGTCCCGGACAGTGAGTGACCTTTGATACAGTAAATGATGGCATCATTTGCAACCTGAGTATGTGCAGTAGTGATTTTAAAATGGAGCTGTGGTATCAATGTTCTGCCCATACTTCCACAGACTCAATCGCAGGCACACTCATGGTGCCACACCACATTTTTATAGCATCAAATAACTAACTGAAACCAAACGTAATAGCTATCCCTTGAACATACCCAAGCATGATAAGAAATACTTAAAATGACAGAAACATCTTTGGGCAAAATGTATTTGAAGTGTACTTTGACTTTTTTAGTTTGGCTCACGTCCCTTTTATTTCCACGGAGAGGGAGGGGTTTATGAACAGGTGATGATAACTTTTCAGGATGTGTGTGGCACACTTGGATGTAATGGTAGCAGCTTTGAGCATGTGACCAAAAGAACAAATCTTATTGGCTAGCCAGGTTTTTGCAGTGCTATGGTAAAGACACACCTCTGTAAGAGAAAAGGTCTTGTGAATGTTCTTATTGGTCTTAATAGACATTTTAACAGATACATTAAAATGTTTATTGCACCAAATATTAGTATTGAACATTTGTCTTGGTGTGAAAAGACCTTTACACCTGTTTTTGACATTGGGATTGGATTTCAAGGGGAGGGTCTCTGACTGTTGTTAATAAAGCACAGAAAATTCTAAAGAAGTGCATATTTTCCCTTAAATTTACTACACAAATATAATGTTTCAAGTGGAAATCTGTTATTGCAAAGACGTACCTTACTGGAGTCACAGCATGTTGATAACAGACATACTGAAGATATTCCATGAAGTGGTTTGTGTGATCCAATCACAATTTCTTTTGGACCCTGTTTACACCTGTATAGAGCTCTGTCAATCACCTGACATTGCTCTTAATACCTGCTGTGGATATGGGAGAATATGGAATGTTAATTCATTAATTTCACTCTCCCTTCTTGACTTTCTTGATTTATAGGTACTGGCCTCAGTGAAGAACCAGATAGAACAGTGGTCTGCGAATAATAAAGACTTGCCTGAGCTTCTCACAGCTGCCCAGCACTGCTTATTGGCCAGAGAGAGTTCACTAAGAGGTCAGAGTAGATTCATATCCTTTCATATTGTTTTATGATTTAATAAACACAAAACTGTTTTACTACACAAAATAAAAATGATCAGTATGTGGGTATACATTTTTGAAATTTTGAATTTTATAAAACTTAAGTCATTTTTCAGTTTGAGGGTTGTACAGCTACTGATTTTCCCTTAGCGGTATAAACTGTTTCAGCTTCTTTATTTGACTCATTCAGTTTGAATAAACTACATTGTACAACATGTAAACATTGTCTTAGAAATTATTACAATGACTTGTTTTTCCCCCACTATCTAGACTCTCAAAGTGCACAGAATGAAGATTGGTTCCATAGTTCTGAAGCGAAACCGAATATCCAACCCAAAACTGTGGTTCCCTTAAACAAAACTGAGGTATATGCCACAGTTCTTTTCACAGAGTTCCTGAAAGAGCTAGCAGCCTTTGCACAAGAACACTCCATCCTTTCCCATCTTCCCACGGAGCAGTAGCCTTTGATTCTGTTTTATGTTTGTTATTAATGTTTCCAGGAAACTTTTGAACTGACATTTTGAATGATTTTAGTTCTTATTGAAAGCACTAAAACTACACTGTAAACTCTAAATTATTGTGGAAATGTTTTTCTGACTTTTCTCTTTTTTGGATATTTTTAATGGGGGGGGGGGGTTCTTTCAAGCATATGTTTTTGTTCTATTGTGTGCACAATCCTTGAAATTTTCATCATTTGATTATGCATTACCAAACCTGCCATAAAACAGTCATTGATTTGCCTTAATTTCATAAAGTTGACTTAGGGACACAAAATGCTGGATGTCTAACTGAAATTTCAGGCCTAAACTAAATACTGATGGCCATACAGCCATTGAGCAAGAGGCATTACATATTAATAACTTTGAGGACCAGATTCTCTACAGACTGTATAATGCTGCTGATGTCTTTTTGCTGGAATGTTCCCATGATGGCCTTATTCTGAATAGTGCCTATTGGTTTAGTCCTTAATTTTCAACATTGTCTTTACAGTTTATATACAGTAAGCATTCTTTGTAAACCTGGTCACTTGGCCATTTTATACAACTTGTCTGTAGGATTGCTGGATTTCCTCTCACCTTGAGAAACAATTCTTACAGTCTATGGTTCTATGTAGAGCAGGGTTCCTCAAATCTTTCCCTGGAGGGCCAATCTGCTGCACAGTTTAGCTTCAACCCTGATCAAACTCACCTACCTGTGATTTTCTAATGATCTTGAAGACGCTGATTAGCATGCTCAGGTGTGTTTGATTAGAGTTAGAGCTAAACTCTGCAGGAGTGGGCCAGATTTGAGGATGGCTGATGTAGAGCATCACTGATATTAACTTTCACATTGTCTATGCAGCACATGAGTTGTTAATGAACATGTTTGAAACTAGCAGCACACATGCTTGTTAGTTAGGATTCTTTAGTGGGATAAGATATACACTAATGTTCAAACGTTTAAGGTTAGAAAGTTTTTATTTATTTATAAAGAAAGAAATACTTTTATCAAGGAAGGACACATTATACTGATCAAAGGTGAAAATGTTTTTGTAACCATGTAAAAGTTTTTACCTTATCAAATAAATACTGTTCTTTTGAACCTATTCATAAAACAATCGTGAAAATGCATCACTGTTTCCACAATTGTAATTGGCATAACTGCTTTTAATATTGATAAGGAAATGTACCTGAAAATTCAGCTTTTCCATCACAGGAGTAAATTACATTTTGTAATTTATACTTAAGTTAAGTTATTTTAAATTGCAATATTTCACAATATTACTGTAATTTTATCAAATAAATGCAACCTTGATGAGCATTAGAGGCTTCTTTCAAAACCATTAAAATATCTTACCAACCACAAACTTTTCAATGTAGCTTTTTAAGACCATTTTAGAGGGATATAAAATCGTATATTTTCAGACATTCCCTTTGTATTTAGATTTTTGTTTCTGTTGTTTTATCTTGAATCCTCACAACATTGTTTGCATGGCCCCTGAAAATGTCCATGAAGGACAACGATTTTACTGAAACACGATCAGAGAGATCCCAGGGTTGCATACATCTTTTTTTTCATTTGTACAAGAAAGAAGTTGAAAAGCAATTCCAATGCATCTAAACCCCCACATGCAAAAGAGATGGTGTCCTTCAGTATCAAAGAAGTTGCCTTGATTTTGAAGTATTTTTTACCATGTGATATATCAAAACACATTAACTTGTGCAGTAATACACATTTGTTTTTAGGACAAACTGTTACATGAAATTTGTAAATGCACCATATTGATTATACACATTAGTGATCATGCGTTAAATACAATTTCACTATAATATTTAAAAATGTTTGTATTTCACATTTGATTAATTGCCTTAAATGTATTCATTGCCTTTGATTGTTCAGAAATATTTTTTGAAGGTAGATGTTTTACATGAAGTCCCTCCCTAATTGTCAATCAAATTGATTACCAAACATACCGAGGTCACAATGTAGCATGTTAATCCAAAGATATGTATATGCATTTTTATGTACCACAGATTGACCTTAATATGGTGAATCAAGAGCTAGATTAGAAATTCTATATTAAATAGCCTTACTGGTGATAAGCAATACTTCAATTTGACATCTCTGTATAGTTCTGTATGCAGGTTGTACAAATAAATACTGAATTTGTAGTAGTCACCAGCTCATCTTTTCACCTGTTCTTGTTTTATGTTCAGACAGGAAACTGTTAAGCATTTTTTGTATGTCAAATGGAAATAGCTTCTGTCAGAAATGTATGAAGGCATGCCATATGAGTGAGTGGGCCATAACATTATCAGTCTTGTAAAGGCATGAAGAGTGAATAAAGTGCTGCAACACTGTACCAGCTTAGCATCTGATGCATCTGTAATTAGTCACAGAAGAGCCAAAAATATTCTCTCTCCTTGTTAGGGTGTTCTGATGCTATAGATGTACATTTTGGGGTTAAACTTTGTTCATATTAAAGACGTATGCATACAAGAATGATAGATAGATAGATAGATAATGTTATAACTAAAGTAAACAAAGTAAAGTCAACAGTGTTCCTGTGGCTCAGTGGTAGAGCATTGCGTTAGCAGCGCAAAAGGTTGTGGGTTCAATTCCCAGGGAACACACATACTGACAAAAAAATGAATAGCCTGAATGCACTGTAAGACGCTTTGGATAAAAGCATCTGCTAAATGCATAAATGTAAAGTAAACAAATGGCACAGTAATTTACGGTGTTAATATTGGCCTGCTCTATGTACAAACTGTCCTCAGGGTGAGGATGTGCCTGTGTGTTTGGGAACGTTAACTCATGGATACTGTTGACCTAATTTAACTTGCTGTTCCCCGGATAGTCCTTTCAGCAAAAGGGTCTTTGTTCAAAACAAGGTCCTTTTTCAGTTCATATTCAGTAACGTCTTCAACGTTTTTCTAAAGGACCCATTGTGATTTATTTGTTCAATTCTTTGCCAATATATCTTTTGATATACAAGTTTGAAATGATTTGGAAATATCTCTTAAAAAAAATACTGAAAAAAACCCCAAACATTAGCAATTCAATGTATGGTAGCCAAAGCATGGATTCCTTGCTTGTCTTTGCATAATTGTATGTAAAAACATAATCCACCAGAGGGCGCTAGTTACTCATAATAACCAACACCAGTGTGTATTTTCCTAAGCACCATCAAGTTATACGATTTGAACATGTGTACTTTATATTGTCTTAATTCAATATGTTGGGTCTGATTAAAAAGTCTTAGTAGTACACACACATTGCATTTATTTGAACCCCGTCAGACCTGGAATATGATGGAAATGGCTCATGGTGATTAAACATCTGAAATGTATGGCAACCTTGGCCTGACCTCCTAAAAGTCTAAAGTGATGAATAATCCCACAAAATCCAATTCTGGTGGAAAATCCATACAGAGCTGCAAACAGTTTAAAGCAGCGCAAAGAGATTCCGTGCACACACAAGATTTTCTCACAAGAGCTGACTATTAAGGAATCAATGATCATTGAGTGATAAATGTCTGAGAGGCCGGAATTAACTCAGCTGTGAAGAATAAAATCCTCAACTCTTTAGAAATAAAACAACACAGCCTCGATGCACGAAACATTCGTTTATCAGACCGGTAAATATTAACAGGCTGTGTAGCTCTACATTTTACATTGTACACACCTTTCTGGAACAATTGTACAGAGGCTAATAAATGTATGAAAATTACATTTCTCCATTAAGTTGCTTGTTGAGAACAAAGCATTAACCCATAAAGAGGCATGCTGGGTAATTCATGAGACCATTTTCTCTAGAATGGCTCTGACTTGGACCGGGTCAGTTCTGCCTTTGGTTTCTCTCTGAACTTCACCCATCAGTTTGTTCAGTACTTTCTTATTACCCCCTCGGATAATCTGAACCTGCAACAACAAAGTTCATTTGAACAAATTATTGCATAATTTATCAAAGTTGGCGAGCAGTTAATTTTATAAACAAACAAACAATAAATAAATATAGTTTAAAAGTTTTATATTTAGTAATAATATTACATATTTGTACTGGCTCAAAATATTTAAAGACAAACTGAGTTTTTAAGGTGAATTAATGTTTGGATTTACCTCCTCAGGGTGACGGTCCACAATCCTCTTACAGATCTTTTGTAGCTTCTCTTTGTCATTTATCATCCACAAATCCTGCTCCTTCACTATCTGGCCCACTGTCTTCTCTGGAGCCTTCCACATCTCCTGGAAAACCTGTGCTCACCACATACAAACACAAAACAGGCCTGTGGTTTAAGGAAAACCTAACACAATATAGCTAACAATTCTTCTGGCAATATATATATGTGACCCTGGACCACAAAACCAGTCTTAAGTCGCTGGGGTATATTTGTAGCAATAGCCAAAAATACATTGTATGGGTCAAAATTCTCCATTTGTCTTTTATGCCAAAAATCATTAGGATATTAAGAAAAGATCATGTTCCATAAAATATTTAGTGAATTTCCTACCGCAAAAATATAAAAACTTATTTTTTGATAAGTAATATGCATTGCTAAGAACTTCATTTGGACAACTTTAAAGGTGATTTTCTAAATATATATATATATATATTGCACCCTCAGGTTCCAGATTTTCAAATAGTTGTATCTCGGCCGAATATTGTCCTATCATAAAAATCCATACATCAATGGAAATCGTATTTATTCCGCTTCCAGATGATGTAGAAACCTCAATTTCGAAAACATTGACACTTATGGACTGGTTTTGTGGTCCAGGGTCACATATATATATATATATATCTTCTCTGTGAAATCCAGGCTAGTCTCAACATCTAATTATGAGAAAACAAGCATCAAAGTTTGATTTCAAACCATTCATTTCACTATAATTTAAATCTTTGACATGACCTCAGTCAATATTAAAGATATAAAGGTAAAATTTTCACAGAATGTTCTTTACCATATGGAGGATGATTTTTTGTGTGTGTAGAAAACAGCAAATCACAAAAAAATACTTTAGTTGGGTTTTCACAGAGAGGTTCACATATACATATATATATATATATACATATACATGTGTGTGTATATATGTATTTGTATTTTGTGCAACACAAATGAAAGTTATTTTTTATTTAATTTTTTTCACTTACTTGCTTGGCAGTTGAAGATGAGATATGACCAGATTCTACAAGATTGATCAGCTCAGCAAGAGCACATGGAGAGATGGAACTGAGAAAGAGAGGAAGAGATTAGAAAGTAACAACAGATTGCACTCTCAGAAAGAGATGTGAGAAGGAATGTCTCAGAGAGCAAGAATTAGAAACATTAAGACCCAGGAGAACTGGTTACTGAATGTTTTAAACATGACTTCTGTCTGTGTGTTCACACAATTTGGCCTCACTCACATATTAGTTAACTTAAGAAAATAAGAGGAGATCATTGAGGCAGTTTCTGATCACTGTGAGCTGGCGAAGCCCCAGAAACACACTCCTATACATACATCCCAGACATGAAGTGAACACAGCTTCCATTATTTATTACTTACTGACTGGAAACAATGTTGGTGAGAAGGAATAAAACAAACAGAATGGAAATAAGCCTCCAGCGTTCACACAAAGACACGCTCCCTGTCTCCCTTTTCTCTTGGAATTATTCTAATTTATTTTCCAATGTTTTGGATGCATCACAGCTGTTGAATGACTCAACTCAGTGCTGGCTCACCTCTGAGAGACTTTCAGATTCTGACTATTCAGATTTCCCATCAGCTCCTTTATTACCCAGCCAATCACCTTCCTCGGTTCTGCTTTGGTCGTCTGAACAACACTCTCGAAGTAGTCCATAAGCCCGTCTTCATTCTGAAAGAGTAGTTATCATAGAATTCAAATCTTTGAAATTAATATTAAATACCTATGATGTAAAAAAGTACAAATAGAATAAATCATGAGGTTTATCCAAAACTATGGAAGCCTGTTTCCACCTCAGAATAAAAAAAGACAATTGAAAAATATAATGCAAAAAAATAAGGCAATTGTGGGATAAGGTTTAAGAAATAGTCACATTGTGAGAAATGAAGTGACAGTTATGAAATAAAGTCGCTATTAAGAGAAATAAAGTCGCTATTGTGAGATAAGACAATTAGAAGTCACAAAGTTTCAAGAATCAAGTCACAATTAAGTGAAGCAGTTGAAATTAAGATATATAGAGATAATTATAAGATGTTCCAATTGTGAATTAAAGTTGCAATTATAAGAAACAGCTGTAATTATGGTAGAAGGTCAAAATGAGAAACAGTCGCAACTGTGAGATAAAGACAATAATGACTAATGAGCAGTCAATAATCAGATAGAAGACAAGATAGATAGGGACAAGAAATAAAATTGCAATTACAAGGAATAAAGCTGCAATTATGACAATTATAAGAAGTGGTTGTGAGATTGTGACATTTACGAGAAATAAAGTTGCAAAAGTACCCATAGCACTTACAACTGGACGAGGTAAAAATGCAGTTGGAATTATTATAAGGATCAGAGTGCCTGATGGGAAATGTGCAGTGTTGGGAAGACAATAGGTTACCCTATTTAAAATATAATAAGTAGTGTAACTATTTCAATTACTATATTAAAGTAATGTAACTAATTACTTTTCTGAATTTCAATTTCTATATTTTTTTCTAATCATTTCCAAACATTTAAAGCAGGCAGGGTTAATCTTACAGTAGCACTCATCACTGATTACTGTCAGACTTTCAAAATCCTTCATCACTTGAATTAAGATTATAATTTCCTTTGAAAGCACAGCCACGTCAAAATAAGACTTTAGCACCTCTTTTTACTTTGAGATCATTCTGATGTTAAAAACAGATTTAAAATCATAAGATATAGTTTCATAGCTATAATTATGTTTTTGAACAGAAATCTTTGCATAGCTATGACAGGAAACACTGGCATCTAACAATGCCCTGGAAAAAAACTGTTAATCTTAAAAAATAAAGCATAAACCCAAATAGGAAATAAAACAGTTATCAAATAAACGTGTCCTTTTCTGTGTCCTAAACTATGAAACGTTGGTGTCTCATATTTTAGAGCAGTCAATGCAATTTGGGAAAGAAATCAATTAAATAAATTAAATGTAACCCCCCTTTGTAATTGTTAACTTTTTCATAAGAAACTGTAATTTAACTACACATATTTTCTCAGTAACTGTAACAGATTAGTTACATTTATTTGTGCTTAAATTATGTAATTCTGTTACATGTAACAAGTTACTCCCAACACTGGAAATGTGTGCCATAAAACAAACATGCACGGCTTGAATGGACTTCCTCACCACCAGCGTGAAGCTGTGCTCTTGCAGCATGCCATACGTCTCCATTAGCCTTGTCCTTTTCACAGATGGCAGCTCTGGCAACTGGGCACTCAGCCTGTCAATCACCACAACCTGGGCAGGGTCAACGCCAGCAGCCACTGAAGCTTCATTCTCATAAACAAACAGTGGCGGCAAGTTTGGCTCTGGCATGAACCTGAGAGATAGAGAGAGAGAACGTATGTACATGTGACACAGCAGAAGGCGTGATTTAGGCAGGTCATGTGGGGAAACACAAGAGCGTGTTCTTATCAGGTGCAAAGATAAGCCAGCATTTGTTGTGTTCACACAGCGAGAGTGTCATCTCATGGCCTAATCTCCAACCCTCTCTGTCACACCCCTCTCATATATCTCTTCGACCTGAACCAGCCACACACGTCCAGCCACTGTCGGTCTGAAAGCGCCCCCTACAGTGCCGGTCCATCAGAAGCACGGGTGACTGACCCCTCTAAAAAATGTACGTAACAGTTTAAGTGATAAAATGAACTGCTGTTTTAACCAATTTCCATTGGTTCAATTCATTCGAGTGATGGCAAAGCTGAATTTTTAGCAAATCTTCATTGTCACATGATCCATTATAAATCATTCAAAAATGCTAATTTTGTGCTCAAAAGAAACAATTTTTTTGTTGTCAATGTTGGAAAATGTTATTTATGATTATTTGATGACTAGAAAGAACTGCATTTATTTTTCATAAAAATATATATATATATATATATATATATAATAACAGTGTATATGTCTTGTACTGTCACTTGCTGAACAAAATAATAGTTTATTTTTTAAAAATCAATAATTTATTGTTTATATTGGTCATAGTCTGTAGATGGCACTGCATGATTTGCTCCATTTCTTTACTTCATTCACCCTCTCTTCCCTCCCTCTTCCTTCATGTGGATCCACAGCCGCATTATCACAGCATGGGCAATGCAATCACATCACCACTAGTCTTCCTGTCCACTTCCTCCTCTGTTTTATTCCCCGATCACTCTCTCTCCCTCCATGTCACCATATTCACTTTCATCCATCTCCCATACTCCCTCAGTTTTTCTGCTGCTTTACTTTCACCTGTTTTTTTTATCATGCGCTGTCCATCTTCCCTCTGCTCGATTACTCTTTCCACTGTCCTCTTCTGTTTTTCCTTTTCCTGACTCCCTGTAGCACTCCACAGGATGGAGCAGATTTAACTCACCCGAAAGGTTCATGATGGAGGGTTATACTAACCTGTAGTCTTGTAGGACCTTCCTTATCCCTCATTGGAATTGTGTTACTAGAGAGAGGGAGAGAGATAGATAAAGAGAGAAAGATAAAGAGAGAGAGAGAGAGAGAGAGATAGATAAAGAGAGAGAGATAGAAAAAAAAAAAGAGAGAGAGAGAGAGAGAGAGAGAGAGAGAGAGAGAGAGATGGTAATAAATAAGTCATAGTTTAAAAAAAAAACATTGCAAGCAAAGTATGTAATGATACAGATGTTACAGCATTTCTATATTTAGACTGTCTACATATATACACAGGTTTGTATTCCATATAATTGCACTGTGCACCTGTCATTGCTGGTTATATTCATTGTTATTGAATCTTACAACACCAATGTTAATTTGAATAACCAATAGACAGAACCACAATACAACAGTTGTTATGCCTTATTCAGTGCCTTCTTAATAAACTTGATTTATTATAAACTATATTTAATAAAGTTTATTTAGCTTATGAAAGGGATAGTTCACCCAAAAATGCAAATTCTTAATAAATGATGACAGAATTTTCATTGTTGGGTGAACTATCCCTTTAAACAAGACATTAGCCATCCAGCTGTGAATGTTACTTACATTAAACTGTATTGAATGCCTTTTGTTTATTTTCAGATTAATCTTGCAATTATCAACCTGAAGGGATTGATTTAGCGTTAATGACCAGCTCACTGTACATTATCGGGATAATTGCACGGCTACTAACCAAATGACAAATAAATGGATACCAAATTTTGTAGAAATTATGTGAGAGGAAAGAGATCATAGGTCAATTATAGTTTAGCTTCCATTGTGCAAAGATATCTGACCACAGACTGCCGCGACTGGCTAAATTAGAATAACGTATTCCAGAAGGTTGTGTACTAAGCACTAATATATTGGTGGTTTGTGCTAGCAGATCATATCCAAGATCAGGAGGACACAGCTGTGAGAAGTGACTTTTATTTCATGGGCAGATGCTCACAATAATACTGCTCTGTCATGTGTAGAGAGCATGAGTTAGTGTGTGTGTCTGGTGCTGTCATGTGTACAAGTCAACACATGACACAACTACTGAGGTCAAATGACCGCATTCATCTTCTGTCACAGATGGACAGGAAAAAGACCAGAGGAACAGTATGCTGCTATGACTAAATTCAGCATTTCCTGAACCAGTGCGGCAGAATTTACTGTGCCACAACACAAGAAATTATATTTTGTGAGCATTTTGAATTGAACAAGAGCCAAAAAGACATGCATCACAAAATAAATGCCAGGAAAACATGTCTATTGTGTTGTTTTAAAAAAACAAACATTATAACGTGTAGCCCGGTTCACAAACAAATGAACATTATTGATTTGACGTTGTATGAAGAATCCTTTGCTAAACTAATCCTTTACTGACTTGCAAAAACTGTTCAAAAGTAAGATATTTTAATGTTTTTGAAAGAAGTCTCTTTGTAATATATTTTCATATGTTTTTGAATATATATTCAAATGTAGTTTGTTCCTGTTATGGAAGCAGCCATTACTCCAGTCTTCAGTGCCACATAATAATCCTTCAGAAATCATTCTAATTTGGGGCTCAAGAAACTATTCATATGCTGCTTAATATTTTAATGGAAAGTGTGATTTTCTTACTTTTCCCACATTCCCACTGTGTTTCTGATTTTTTTAAACTATGTAAAAATCTTTATCGTCACAGTTTAAATAATCCTTGCTGAAAAAAAAATATTATTTTCCCTAAAAAAATAAAATAAAAAATGTGACCTGACTGTTTTAAAAAGTAGAGTACCTAAAGAATTACAAGTCTTGACTTTTAGTAATGTCCAGCTTAATTCATTAGTTATAATATGTGAATCTTTGATTAGTAACATGCATTGATTTTTAACAAGTTTTTGTAATTAATAACATTTTAATTAAAAAAAATCATCAAAACATTAAATTATGAAATAAATCTTTAAAATATGTTTCCAAAGTTGTATTTTTGGTATTGTACAGTATTCTTATTTGGGTGGTTTGAACTCTTTAAGGGTAGTAGAGGGGGCTCCTCTTCTGTTCGAAACACCGACTAAACCTAAAACCAAGGCTCAGTGTGTGCAATGTGAAGCTCAATGTATGTGATCAGCCATGAGACAATAAACATTTCATCTGACATGAACAATTTTAAGTGGATGTGGGTTTAAAATGCAATAAGGAATCAATATAGAATGTGAGACTCAAACCATGTAAAACACAGATCCTCTAATTGCATTGCTCTGTTCCAGTTGATATCACAGGAGAATGCAGTGCTTGTAGAAATATGCCTGTTCTGGGCCTCCTTACCCAGATTTGCTGTCAAATGCTCGGGTCTCATTAAGAACCGTCCCACCGCTCTGTAGAACCTCCATCTGTCTCTGGATCTCATAGTCTATGGAACATGTACCAAGAGAGAGCCAATCAAACTCTAACCACAACCTTCTGCCAACAAAAGACCCTAAAGTACTTCTGAAATGGTTGCACATCAGCATTTTTCCTCATGACTGCTTAAACGAGCTTTGGGGAGGAACTGTTCTATAGTAGAAAACCTCTGGTATTCCTTTAGTTTTATTACAGCGTACAGTATAATAGTCGTCTCTACAACACATCAAAACAAAATGTATTAAATGCTCATTAAATTGTATAACATTCTCTTTTAGGCAACGGTGTAAAATAGGGTTAAGAAAATCACGTCATACTCAGTGATTATTTACACTGTTTACTCTCTCTTTTATTGACAGCATGATTTAATCTTCTCGTCCTTGACTGGCATGTTTATGTGGGTCTTCAACACTCAGCTCAGTCAGATTTCCTTTTGAGTGAAACTCCTGATTTCAAAAACACAACTTGGTGGTTGAAATTATTGTGATGTGTGTGTGTGTGTGTGTGTGTGTGCTTCATCAGCAGAGATGATGGCTTCTGCAGCCTTTATTCAGCAGTGCACATGTTGACAGAGCATTTAACACGAGACAGAGACGGAGTGAGATGAAAATGTTTATTGTTCATGTTGCTTATCTGGAGTTCGCAGTTTGACTTTCAGCTCTGGCATAATTACACAGAGACACTCATTCCCTCCAACTGATGCCAGGCTAAATCTGACAACCACACAAGAAAAGTGACTTCCAGCTATTACTAAAGCGCGTGAGTGTGTGTGTGAATACCAATGCAGCATGATTAAAAGATTTCTGAAACCAATATGCTAAAAGTGTACTTCATTCCCTCGACGCGTCTTGCTTTACAGAGGACTGGCAAAGATATTTTACTGTACACTTGCACTTAAACTAGAAAAGCCCTTCTTCAAACCAGAAGGGAGATCTTGATATCCATAAAATTATTTCTCAGTATCAGTTGGACACATTCTTACCTATGGCTTTAGCCAGGTGCCTCACACTGTTGATATTTTTGACCTCTGTCCTCACTCCCAAAGGCTCTCCAGGTCGATGCACAGAGACATTGGCATCGACTCTAAGCTGCCCTTCTGTGAGAAGAGAGAAAAAGGGATCTGATATGAGAATCACTCCAAACAGTCATTACAATTCAACCATCCACAGCTCTCAAACCCCTGCTTAACAAACACTGCATACATTTGAATTTGAATGATTTATTTGCATGAAATACAGTATTCTGGAGTGCCCTGTGCACCGCTGAATAGTCTGCACCAGATAAACAATTTGCTGTATTTTGCTTTATGGGGGTTTTGATTAAACAAACGCTATTGCATTTTTCATCACAGGAAGACAATAGGTTGATTAAGCGGTGACACTTTAAGAAGAGCTGAGAAACAGCTCAGTTATTTTCTCATTTGAATTTGTGACTCCTACACAAACACTACATTTTATCAATGTTCTTACTTAAAGTGTGTAATTGAAACTATGAATCACTCTTATTCAGTTTCAAGAATTCAAACATCTCAGAGCATTCAAAATACAAAAACTAGTGAAGTTGGAAACGGGGAAAAAGTTAACTCATTGGCGAAGCCATAGAGTGACCATTGGTGAAGGAGTCGCACTACAGTCCTTTTGTGGTATACAGCCGAGCCTTCTCCTTTGGCCCTGACAGTATACATACAATGCCCAGAATTTAAATGGACATTTATTGAAGATAATTTTTAGATTGGGATTTGTAAAAAAAAAAAAAAAAATTTTTTACATTTGCCATACATCTTTAAAGCATTTCTAAATGCTGGGTTAAATACAACCCAGCGCTGGGTAAACTATGGATGAACCCAGCGATTGGGTTACCGCCCAGAAGGTTGGGTTAAACATTTAACCCAGCTGTTGGTTGAAAACAACCCAGCATGTGTTCTGTCCAATATTTACCCAGCACTGGGTTGCATTAAACCCAGCATTTTTTTAAGTGTGGACAGATGTTAGAATGTCATTCAGCAGGTAGAATATTTCTGCAATATTCCTGATTTATGACATATGTGAGTCCAGATCTGTTTATTAGATATTTGAATGCAAAAATTAACGGGCAATGCTTTCCTCACTCTTTAATATAATTCTTGGTGACGAATAGAATACTGTCTACTGGGCTGGTCGATATATTGAGTATTAACAATTTTGCTGCCAATATAAAACTAAGCAACATTATGATTATTGTGATTTTTTTTGCCACAATATTTTATAAACACTAGTACTCACAGGACTACATTTTCAATCCTATTTTTCTTAAAAGTGTTCATAGCAAATCTTTAATTTAGACTTCAGTAGCAAATTCAAGTCGGTAGGTTCAATTAATATCTGTGATTCAGTTCAAAACGGTTCTTTCACTAAATCAACAAGTCTGATTCAACTATTTGCTTGCTTCATTACTACAAAATTGCATATAAATCTTTATGTATTTGATTGTTAAAATAGTTGATATAATAGTAAGCTATGTAAATATCGCAGTTTATTACAAATAACTACAGTGAAAATGATTTAATGTCATTCTTGCTTGTGTTTATGTAATGACAAACAGTACAGGTAATGTTACTTGATTGTTTTAACTAGATTTTTACTGTATTTCACTTCATGCATTTAACATTTTCTATTTACATCTATCTGTTTTTCTATTTAAACTATCTATTTTGGAGCTATTTGGTCAAAATGATTGTTTTTAGACATGAGAAAACACCCTTTTGAGCTATTTCCGAGCAAGTACATCAATATTGAGATGTACATTGAAATGGATACTGTGTGGATTACTGACTCTGATAAAGTAGGTGCAAGCAAGGTGATTTGTGTCAGAGACCCAATCATGGGAATAAATGTGTATAGACAGTAAAGGTTCTGATCAATGTTAGCTGTAGGGGATGTATTAAATCACCGGCCATGTTAGCCTGGCAGGTGCCCAGAGCCTGCAGGATGAGCTGAAGCTCTCTGACAGCAGCTGCTGCCTCCTCTCCGCAACACATCTCTGGCTCCATCACCAGCTCCATCAGACCTACACCTACAGACAGAGACACAGCGTTTATATCAGACACGGTCCACAAAGGACACAAACTCTTCATGTTTCTGTATAAGAGTGAAGCAGCAGCACCTGCTCTGTTGAGATCTATGAGAGTCTGACTCCGTACATCATCATGGAGACTCTTTCCACTGTCTTGCTCAAGCTGGATCTGTTTGATTGTCACACTCTTGGTCACAACTTGGTTTCTTCTGTGACCTTCAAAATTACTATAGACCAGCATGCCATTCACTGCTATGGGAACCCTCTGCTGAGTGATCTGGTAGCCTGCCTAAAAACACAAACAACAAACTGTTACACAACTATTTTGAGACCTGTAGCAGGCATCAAATTTGAAATGAGCTCATTTTGTGCATAACATTTTTAAATTTCTCAGTTTAAACATTTGTTATGTTATCTATGTTCTATGTTGGCTCATGCGATTTGAAAGTCTTTTAGTTTTGATTTTATTAAAATTTTAAAAAAACGTCCCAACATTTCCGGAATTCTGGTTGTATATTTTGTACTTTTATTCAGCAACAATGCATTTCATTGATTAAAAAAAACAGTAAAACCTTTTATATTATTATTACCCAAAAAACACTATTTCAAATTTGAACTTTATATTCACCCTGGGGGGAAAATTTTTTATCACAGTTTCCACAAAAATATTAAGCAGCACAACTGGACTAATGGGTGCTGACAATTCAGCTTTGCCATCAAAGAAAAAGCTTAAAACAGTTACTATACAATATTACTGATTTCTGTTTTTGATCAAATAAACTTCTTTCAAAAATGTTGAACAATTTTTTTTAAACTTTGTATTTATAATATTTTTAACACAGTATAAATATATACACAGTAAACCATAGTTGCCTTTTGTATTTTAGGGAATTATTTTTGGATGTCTGTAGCATCAAAGCCATGCTGTGTTTTGGATTAGACCTCATTCAGACTTAACATGAAATCTAAATGAATGACCTTAAAACATCATCATTGTATAATCAGAGAAATCTTTTGTGTCATCACTCATCAGAATCAAATCTGGTGTTTGGCAGGGTTGAAAGGAAAGGCCAGGGTTAAGGTTATGACAAAATGAAACTGCATACAGATACTGATCTGGCTACATTTTCAACCTCCTTCAGTTTCACTGCAAAGCAAAACAGAGCACTCATAACTGTTGCTATGGCAACTCCATGACCAAAAGACACTAGAAATGTATCATGGTTATTGGCATGCAAAAGAGTAAAGGAAAGAAGAAGAAAAAGCAATTAGCCATTACCATCTGTAAACTACATCTACAACAAACCTGATCAGCTAATTCATCATTGCCACACAAAAAAACAACAACAACAAAACCGAAACAAATGTAAGCACTGAAGGAATTAAATTAGCGCTAATGAAGATTGAGAGATTCCTCATAAATCAAAGATTCCCTCCATTTCAACGTCTGAGCTTTCTCAATGCCAACTCCGTCAGAATCAGTCCTTGCTTATCTTTGATTATTTCGATTTAAAATTGGTTTAGCAATCTGGTTGGTGCATGTTTTATAACAATATAAATAATACAGGAAAGGATGCCTGCACAAATAATTTTCCTGCACAGTCCAAATATATACATTGATTCGATTTTTTTGTCTGTCTGATATTTTGTCTTTCTAAAATTGTGTCAGAATTAAAATGACATTTCTACTTAATCTAATAACTATGAGTTAATCTCACATGCTGTATCTTTATACAAGAGATATCATGTTATTTTGTCTTAAATAGTTAAGTGCTGATGTAACCAAAAATCACTGAGTAAATGGACTATAGCCAAAGATTTATTGAAAAAACTAAATAGAGCAAAACAGGTTGGTTCTGGAAGAAAAAAATCTAATTTAATTTCTCCAAAGAAAATTATGACGATAACATAAATCTTTCAAAAAAAGAGTACATTGAGCTCTGGGGTTGTTAAGAGAAAGCATATGCTTCTGTAGACGCTACACATCAGTGTGATTTCAACTTCATTTTAAGAAAATCACGTTCAGTTGTAGATTTCCTGGTGAAGTACCACACTGCTCAAAAGAGATCGACCAATAAGAAAAGACATTGTTACCATGGAAGCAGGACATTTAGCAATCTGACTCAACAGTGTCTCCTCCCCCTCTTCCAATAAAACATTGAAATCATAATTTTAAATCAACGCATTTTATTATATATACTGAAAAATATAGATTAGCTAATTGTTCTGAAGTCAATGGACTTTTGGTTCAAAGGCCTGAAATATGGTCTGTGGTTTACACAAGTTCAAGATATTTTACAACATAAAATAGATCAGTAATTCTCTAAAGTGGCTAAATGGGACTACAGAGGATGTCTAAAACATAAAACGTCATAACATCAAACAGTTCAACTCCTTTACTCAATAATCTGCTTGTGTTTATAATTGCACTCTCGCAAACTATTCTAACTCAAACTCTCGTGTAGTCATGTAACCATAGATTGTTTAGATCCTATGTTTTGCTCTTTTACTTCTGCTGATAGTATTCAGGTCGCAAATAAAAGATTTGTACACAAAATTATCATGCACAAAATAAGTAAGAATCATAAAGCTTTGTTTTTCAGAGAGCTTATTTTCTGCAACGATTCAAAAGCCAGTAGAATAATATGTATTTTTTTAAATCAAGGGAACCAGGGTGATACTACCTTCTGGGTTGACCTACAAAATTACAACATTACTGCAGTACTCTGTTATTGTTGTTACTAAATTTATTAAATTATTCACAGTAATTCACAAGTTTATTTCCACATTAAAACGTACAGTCTTTTTTTTTACTTTAAATGAAATGTTAGTGTTGTCTAGAGAAATCTCAGAGATGGCTGGATTGGTTCATGGCTTAGAACTTGTTGAAAATATTTAAAATTCCTATATTAATAAAAAGAAGATGACGACAAAGAAAAACTTCTGCTACCAAGGCCACTGAGAAAGTGGGCAGTCTCTATGTTGAGGACTATTGAATCCTGTTGTGATGAACTGAGCGATGCATCACAGAGTACAATTCATTCTTATTTATTTACATTATTTTCTAAATGCTCTCAGGATATTTACAAAAGGTGAGTTTGACCTGCATGTTTGCTGTAGGACAGTGTTCTCAGAACTACAACATAAAAAAAAATATATATATATATTATTTGGCCTTACAAATCCAGTACCAGAGCTGAAACATTGCTCGGACCAGAGCTTGCATGTTTTAAGCTTTTAAGAGCAGACACTGTTATTCATCTACATTAGTGGCAGCTATTCTGTTTCCTGCCTGTTCAGCATCATTTCTTCATTAAAGCTCAGGGGAAGAAAAAGTGATGCGCTGGATATATGTACGTCTCTTTGACAAACGATGGATCCATAAAGCAGCTAATCAAAAATAATAACCATATAGAGTAGGAAAGATGTTCTTGTCCATTGCATTTGTGTCATCAGCACTTCTATCCTTTGGAGTACGAAGATAAAACTAAGAAACTCTGACAAATTCATTAAGCATCTATATGTGTGCAGCTAAGAGAACTCACAGGCATGTCTGCATAAAAGTAGTGCTTCCTGTCGAATAGTGACTTCCTGTTGATGGTACAGTTGAGAGCAAGGCCTGTCAATACAGCAGCCTCCACACATCTTCTGTTCAGTACCTTAGGAAATGTAGCAGCAAGACATTCAACGGAATTTATAAGTGCAATGAAATGACAGACATAATGCAGATTTATATTGGTGTGTGTATATACTGTATGTGCGTGTGTGTAATTTAATTAATTTACATACTGGCAGTGTCCCTGGTAATGAAGCATCAAAATGTGAGACTAGTGAGTTTGGTGGAGCCAAGAATCTAACACGAGATCCAGAGAAGAGCTTTGATGTGGACTGAATCTGAGCATGGATTTCCAGACCCACAACACCAACCATCTGAGGAAGACTACACAACAAAGCCCAAGAGATGAAGAGTTGTGGCACTGGAACTGACAGCACTTTATAGTAACTTTAAACATTTATTTAACAACATCACATTAAATTGATAAAAAATTACATTTAACACTTTTATAATGGTATAAAACACATTTCTATTTCAATATTTTAAATTGTAATAATGCTTCATAATATTGATGCATTTACATCTGCTTTGAAAGATGAGAGACTTCTTTACAACATTACACCCAAATATTTTAACAATAGTGTAGTTTAAACCCCCTAAAATTGAGTAAGTTTGTTAGTTCTCTGATACATTTTTTTTGTATCAAAGTCTAAAAAACTATTATTAGAAACTATTCGTAGGAGTAAAAAATGTGACAACCAGCCACAGTGGTCTCAATTAAGTATTTTAATGTATTTTAATGAATTAACTGTGATAATTTTTTATTGTAATGAATATTATTAATAATTTTTTATTTTGTAAAATACTTACATTATTTTAACATACACATTAACAAACACCATCCGTTTTTCTTTGCAGTATGTATTATTGGCATATAATATATATACCTTTTTTTCAGAGCACATGTAAAGTCAAGGTCAGCAATAAAATATGGGTCTGAAGAGTTTCAAATATGCTGTCTGTCAGTGTCAAAACACGTACACAACATGAATTAACTCAATTAAACCACAGAAAGACCATTACTCAAATCCCTCATGTTGATAAAAGCCAGAGTACCTGTCTGTCTACAACCTATGAACCTCCTACATAGCATTTTGGGGTCATTTGTTTCCTACCTTTTAGTATGGACTTTGGACTGAAGTTGAGTTTTGGATCCAGATGTCCATATTGTCTTTATTACTAAATTAAAAGTATCAATACGATATAAACTTTGTGATTTATTAGCATATTTCCTTAGCTTAAAGAACATTCTGTTGTATCCCGAAGAGGAGGCGGCCATGCTTGTGTTTGTGTGTGGGCAGATGGTACATGTAGTTTTACAGAGCCGCCAGGATCTCGCTTGTGTAACGCATGATGATGAAGAAAAACTTCTACTCCCATAATGCCAGTAGCGCAAAGGCAAAGTTTCCGGCGACTTCTTATGACGGTATTCACAAACCGCGCATTGATGACTGTGGGGCAGTTGGTGGCGGGAGATTCACGCATGTACTGCACGTGAATGATCATCTTTGAGCACTTCTCTATTTTCAGGGCTTGCCTTTTGCTCGTTTAATTACAATGGCGCTGCAGCAAAATGGGATCGGATCCGAACACAACGGTGACACTTCCAGCCATCACCCATCTACGAGCGGGAACGGAGAAATCCAGCATGACCAGGCCGAGGGATTCACTTTCACCTCCGAGCCCAAGCTTGAAGACATCCGCCGCATGCAGGCTGAATTCACGGAGGAGAGGAACTGGAACCAGTTCCACAAGCCGCGGAACCTGCTGCTCGCGCTGGTCGGAGAGGTCGGGGAGCTGGCGGAGATCTTCCAGTGGCGCGGGGAGGTGGAGGAGGGTCTACCGGACTGGACCGAGCCGCAGCGGGAGCACCTGGCCCAGGAGCTCAGCGACGTGTTGATCTATCTGGTTGAACTGGCAGAAAAATGCCACGTCGATCTGCCTCAAGCTGTCCTCCGCAAAATGGCCCTCAACCGACTCAAGTACCCGGCCAGCAAAGTTCATGGGTCTGCCAAGAAATACACCGAGTACAAGGACTGATGTGGGTGATTTCGTGCAGTAGCCAAAGACTCTTGTTACTGAGTTGTTTATTTGAGGAAGCTGATGTTGAGTGCCTTAAAAATGTAAAAATCCATTGTGCTCTTAACGTTGCTGGGCTTTATTTCATTTAAACTAAATGTTGGGAACTAAGCACTCTTAATTTACGTTAAGCTTTTTAGAATTTGTATGCAAGAAACTTGTTTGCACATTTCTGGCTTAGTTTAAGTTCTTCTCGTGTTTTTATTTTACCAAACAAAAGCTGCTGTGGACAATATAAGCTGCTTTGCTGTGTAGTGTTTTTGCTTCATCACAGTAAAGTGTTTTGCAGCTCACTTGGTCTCTGTGCATCTGTTCAAAACATTGAAGTTGGTAATTAGAGATACAGTTTCACTGGCACTTTTCTAATATTTCATAAAAATCCATTAGATGATTGTGTGGCCAGAGCATTTACGCTTGAGTTCAGCCATAATCTGATCAAACACCTGAATAAGCAAATAATAATAAAAAAATAATTGGAAATTGCAGGCAAGAGTTTGATCAGCATTGATCTGTGCTGTTGGTATAGGTGTCACTATGGTAATGGTTGGAACATTATTGAAGTGTATAAAAAAGGAAAAGTTTTTAGTTCTAGACATTGCAAAATGAGTGAAATTATAAAAAATTCTGTGTCAAAATGAGCCAGTACTCTATGCCTGCTCTAAGTGATTTCAAAATACAATTTTGTTCAGTAAATATTTATACTGCTTATGTTATAATTCACTCTAATTACTTACAATTTCCCAGTTACATCTGCACACTAAATATCACAACCAAAACCAATGCCATTCAGAGAATTTAGGAACAACTCTGGCTTTCTGATTATCATCTTGTAAGGTTTGTTATTCTTATGGTATATAGCTACACCTCTAATTAGCAAAGTTAAGTTCCAGACACCTGAATAAATTCATCAGCTCATTAGTAGTGTTTTGTCTCCTGAGCCCTGTGTTAGATTAGTAAGACACATAAACGCTGAGGAAACAACAAAGACTCGAAGTGTCTGACAAAACCGAAGCAGACTAATTTGGCTAAATTATCATTAGAGCATTTAGTGTATTTCATTAAAGGAATAGTGAAAATGTACTCACCCTCAGGCCATCCAAGGTGTGGATAAGTTTGTTCCTTCATCTGAAATAAATTGGGGAAAAAGTAGCATTACATCTCTTGATCACCAATGGATTCACTGCAGTGAATGGGTGCCGTCAAAAGAGAGTCCAAACAGCTGATAAAAACGTCACAACAATTCTCAAGTAATCACACAACGACAGTCCATTAATTAACATCTTGTAAGGAACAATCCATCATCAAGATGTTTTAACTTTAATACCATAAAGTCTAAAATCTATAATAATGCTTCCTCCAGTGAAAAAGTAAATCCCTTGTTGTCCTCACACATCAAAATTCACTGACATATCTGATTTGATTATTTTGGAGTCTTTTCACTTGTAGATGCTGATAGACCTGTTCATATATAGCACAATTCTTCCCTGATTCAGAGGAAAAACCTTTTCACTGGAGAAAGCAATGGACTTGTATTTTAGCCAGAAGCAATGCCTTGATGGATTTGTTTCTCACAGACACAGCTTTTTACTTCACAAGATGTTAATTGATGGACGAGTCGAGTGGGTACTTGTGAATTATTGTGAGGTTTTTATCAGCTGCTTTTTACTGCAGTATCAAGATGATCTTACAAACAGAGCTTGCATCTTCCAGACATTGTTGATCTATTGTGTATCTCTCTCTCTGTGTGTCCTCCATAGTGGGGGCAAAGTGAGCTGTCAGCATCCTGCACCATAGGGATGCCCTACTGCTGCTTTCTCCCTCGCTCAGTGATTTATGATGCCACTCAGACTTTAGAAGCCAGACAGTGATTTTCCCAGCATCTGTTATACATTTGATGTCATTCAGAACCGAGTGTCTGTGTGGAAGCCCCGCCATCCTGTCCATCTTGACATCTGTAAACAGTCTTAGAATTAAACATCAGGGAAATCTTGCTTTTAAAAAGCTGCATTTGAAGATCTAAGACCTAGTGTTAAAAGTTCATGGTCCTTTATCAAATCCATAATAAAGTTTTTTTCTCAAATGGGACTGTTTTGAGCTATATCATCTAGTCTGATTTTGTTTCTGAATGAGGCATCTACAGGGAATGAAAGCACAAACTCCTCTGCCCCATTAAAGTAGGCTTCTTATTTCCTCTAGTTTCTCATTTTCCCTGAATCACCCAAATTCAGACAGATGATTGAGCGGCCACAGAATTGACAGTGATTTCAGTGATCATCACACTAATTCAGTTCACCACTGGAGATAAACATTACAGAATCCCTCTGAAATTGTACTGAAATATCAATGTTACAATAGTGTTGTACAGAAAAGCATCTTAAAGTGGATGAGCTACAGCAGCAGAAGACCACAGAAGATTGGAAAAATGTAGCCTGGTCTCGGTTGTAGGGTGGTGAAAATAGATCCTTGTCCAACAGAATAGTTCACATGCATGCATTCATACACACATAGATGCACATGTACATGCATGAATAAAATTGTCACTATTTACTCTTTTTCTGTACATATGTTTTGAGTCAGTACATTTTTTTAGGTTTTTTATTTGATCACACATACAGCAAAAACAGTGCTATTGTGAAATATTATTACAACTTAAAATAACGTCCTTTTAAATGTATTTTAAAATGTAATTTATTGATGGCAAAAACTGAATTTGCAGCATGCATTACCCTAGTCTTCAGTGTCACACTATCCTTCAGAAATCATTCTAACAGGCTGATTTGGTGTTTAAGAAACATTTCATATTATTATTATCACTGTTGTAAATAAAGCTGGTTAATATTGTTTTGAAACCATGATACATTTTTTTCTGGATTCTCTGATGAATAGAAAGTTCAAAAGAGCATGTAGCATTTACTTGAAATAGAATTTATTTTGTAACAATGTAAAAGTTGTTACTGTAACATTTAATGCTTAATTAAAGTTTCAGTTTCTTAACAAAAAATCTCACTGACCACAAATATTTAATACTTTTATATATTAATTCATTTGTACACACTTGATAGGTTGTATTTTACTCGAAAAGTCACCAGTGAGGCTATAAAATCTGATTGAAAAGCTACACTTGACCGTAGTTTGAACCTTAAACTTTAATTCTGTTGATATATATTCTGAATGTCTATCAGCCTATTATATTCAGCTCCATGCCTCCCTTCAGATCCAACTAATCCCTGTGCAGATCTGAAACGGTTGTTCTGGGGTGTCATCCGTATAGATCCACTAGAAGAACCTTCTCCCACAGGATGAAAATGAAAGACAAGAGTGCACTTTGTAACATCCAGTCAGTCGAATCAAAGTGCTATACTGGACCAACGCTGCATGAGGAAAGAGCAGTTAGAGAATTTCTCACAATGACACTAAAGTGCCACACATTCCCACAGCAATAACATCAGCACATTTTGAGTAATGGCTCTGATGACTCCAGCCCCTGTAGTGTACCGGAGTGTGGATGAGTGCACACGCAACTCAGATTCCATCACTTATTTCCTGCAAAACCTTCAAGAGTGCGGGCGATAACAGGGTCAGAGAGATGAAAGCATAAGAGTGTACTGCAGAGAAATTATTTTATTGGAAACTGAAGTAATACAACACCGCTCACATACTAGAGCTCCTGTTTCTCTATAAAGATTTGCTTCCCTGACCTCATCCGTCCTCCCTGGAGCCTGGAGTTTGACAAACCACCAGCACCTTAAATTAAAAATGTTGTGGGGAATGTCAGTCTTTTAATAAGACATTCTTGACCTTTCAGGTGGTCTAAAAGCTAAAAAAAATGGCAGGTTTTCACAGCTGTCTATAATGAAGAAAACAGGTTATGAAATAATGAAATTCACAACAAGGAGACCTTATTGAAATTATTCATATTTTATTACTATACCAAAAATATATATATATATATATACAAAATATTTTTTCACTGCTTATCAATGTTTGAAAAACCTTACACAAAAACACATTAATATAGTTGAATCAACATATGCAAACAAAATAAACAAACAAACATAAAAAAGGAAATGTTGCTGTTTAGAAGGAAATTCCTGCAAACCCTCATAACTGTGTATGAAGTTTAAAAATCTCTTAAAACATCACACAATTTGAACTTTCTATGACAAGGCATAGTTAGTTAATGTTAGAACATATCAAGTGGTGCAACTCTTAATATATAATATAATATAACATAATAATTAAAGATACATGCAATACCCTTTCTTTGATTAATGTGCTCTCACATTTATCAGGGTATGAGGAATTAATTTTTCAATTAATAATTTGTATTTGTTTGTTTGTTTATTTATTTAAAAATATGAAACTAACTTAATTACAAAAGAGTAGGCCTACATTTCTAATAATCTGACATTCGTGTATTATTTTTCCTTTTTTTTATCATGGACACTCATTACCGGTATGTCCCTGACAGATTTACCCCTTTATTTATTCATACAATTACGTTGGCTACATTACTTGTTAATTCAAACTTCTGATGCTGTTTTATTTTATTATGGTTCTGTTGTGTATTTGTTATAAAAGAAAGAGTTAATACTTGTGATGAATACAGAAAGCGTGGCTTTTATCTAGCTGTTGCTGCTGTAGCTGTAGCTATGTAGTTTCCCTCTCAGGATGAAAGACTCAACTGACGTCTCTCTTGAGAGGGCGGCAGACCATAATGGAAATCTTGTATTCAAGATAGTTGTTGCCATGTAGGACTGTTGCTATGGAAGAGATTCCAATTGACTCCATGTACTAGCAGTCAGAACAGACTAATGGCTGTTTGAAAAGCTACCACCAGAGGGCATTTTTCACACATGACATTTTGCTTGTGATATGACTGAAATTAATTGAGTTTGAGTTTGTATATGTAATTTGCATGCAGATATTTAGTTGATTCATGTGAATCGTGCTTTTCTACATTAAGACTTGTTTGAATACACAACCAGAGATGTACACATTAAATACAATCACCCTTCTAACACACACACACACACACACACACACACACACACACACACACACACACACACACACACACACACACACACACACACACACACACACACACACACACACACACACACACACACACACACACACACACACACACACACACACACACACACACACACACACACACACACACACACACAGCTGTGTATGGCACAGTCATATCGTCAGTGAGAGTGCACTGTATAAGTAACAAAGCAGCTGAATGGCAGATGGTGGTTTTCCCTTTTGAATAAGAGATTTGTGCAAATTTCTCTTTGAGGCATAAAGATCCAATGGTTTGGGCTGCATTTTGAGGTTGTGCGTGTCAAATAGTCTGCTGCTCCAGTCCAGAGGGGCAACCTCTACAATGTCATCATCACCATAAAAATGCATCTGTCAAAAATAGATGGCCTCCTTTTACCCTACATAATTCATCCAAATATTGACTGATCATACATCTGTGTGTGTGTGTGTGTGTGTGTGTGTGTGTGTGTGTGTGTGTGTGTGTGTGTGTGTGAGCACGATGGAGTGTGTGCGTCGCACAATTTCTCGGAACACTCAGGTAGTGGGGCTTGAAGGCAGTATTTATGGTACTCGAGACTAAAGCTGAATACAGATGAAAAATCGACACCCTCACGTTACACTCAGCACTGCAGTCCGTTGATGTGCTTGAAGTGATCAATATAAGCAGCACAGTTATACAGTAAAATGTCCATATAGAGCAGAACATAGTAAAATACAATACAATCATAGTTTTAATATTTTATTATATATATTTTTTTATTTGCATTTCAACTACAACTACTATAATTTGTTGAAATGTTTTTTGCACTCTTAATTTTAGTTTTTTATTTATTATCTGCTTGACTGCAGTGTGAAGAAGAAATAGCACTGTTATTATTGGTGTAATGCATAAATAGCATACGTCCACAAGAGTACCAGTGTAAACATGGGATTTGTTTTCATGAGATGCCTATCTATCAAAAAAATGATGTAAAACAAAAAAACAATATGTAGTTCATGTTTTTCAGTGTTACATGAAAATTTCAAGTTTAATTCTGTGTTACTTTCTGTTTCTTTTTTATTATTTGAGAAATTTACTAGCAGTTTCTGAGTGAAATTTTTCCAAAATATTTTTCTGTGAACAGCTGATTGTTTCAAATATTTGAATGTATGCACGTTTCAGTTTACATGCAAATGTCAGTAACACTGTACAGTTAAAAACATAACACGTATTTTAGATTTTAGTTTGATCAGGAAATTTCTTTGGCTCCAATTCTTTTATTTTCAATTATATAAACCATATTAACACATAAACATGTAACTGATTATTGAAGTAAAATGGACATTAGAATGTCAAACTTTACAAAGGCATTGTTAATTGAAATTTTTTTGTTTTTCATACAATATTTTTTTCAGTTTAAATTTGTACTTACCTATCAATGTCTGCCATTCAGCAAATCATTTAGAGCGAACGTCACATATTTAATTAAATATAATTAATATTCATCACCCGAACTGCACCTGAAACAATTTGGCCCGGTTTCACAGACAGGGCTTAGACTAAGCCAGGATGAGGCCATTGTTCAATGAGGAAATTTAAGTAATTTTTATTAACATGCCTTAAAAAAAACATTACTGGTGTGCATCTTGAGACAAAACAAAGGCACTGATGTATTTTAAGATCAGTCAGTGCAAGTTTCTTTCAGTTAAAACCGCTCAGACTTACACTTTAGTCTGGGACTAGGCTTTAGTCTGAAACCGGGGATTTGTGCACCACTGTCTCTGACAGAATGCAACTTTCCTGAGGATAGAGGATGTGAATATAAGCTGTTTTTATATTCATATCTGTCACAAAATATGGTTCAGGCCTAATTATTAAGCTTTTACGACTCTACAATGATTGACGTTTTTGGAAAGTTTCATTTTTAAGCTTTCAGTTGGTATCTAAAATAAGTGTATCCATGGCAACTAGGAATTCATACTTCTAAAACGAGGCTGACGAGTTTTATAATGCATCCGTCTGCTTTCAGATAGTGGCCCTGAACAGAACTCTTAAAAAACCTCAATCACAATATAAAATATGATGCAATTCGTGGAGGAGTCTCCATGAGCTATTTTGTCCTCCTTCCTCACTCTCTGTCATATCATACCTCCGTGTTTTATTTTTCACTCCGGCCAGGCACATCCTTTTCCAGCTGCTGCATCTTTCTCCTGATTTGACAGGTCATTGCTCATGCCATATAGGACCAGGAAACCTCACACATCTTCCCTCGCACATGAACAGTGCAATGAACAAGCAACATGCTTTTGATTAACTCTCCACTTCTCTGTTCTAATATATATGCAATGCATGCAATTTAATCTGCTGCCTAATTATACTAGATAGACTGGTGTGATTGTGTCCTCTCACCAAGGCATGTGCAATTCCTTGAGGAGCAATAAGTAATAATGTTTTTTTTTCAGCATCCTGTTTTCAAGGATAACAAGAAAGAGGTTCCCTGTCAATTTACACTTGATAGTAGATATTAAAACTCCAAATGTTTGCTGGAGATGTGGCTAATGCCAGACGTGAAGAGCATAGCTTGAGAACTTGGCGTGGGAGGGATTCACTGAGCTTGCTGATGAAATAGGAAACCGAGTAGAGCGTGACAGCAACTTTTACTGTGGAACACATTTTCAGCACATGCAACTCTAAAGGGTGGAAACTGTGAACTTAATCTTTGCTAAAGTAAGGCAACAGAATGTTGTTAATTGCAATTATCCACCCCGGTGTTATATTCTAGCATGCATTAAATCAGTAAAAAGGAGAGAAAGCTTTATTAAATCTTGTGCTAGTTTCTCTGGGCACAATGCCACTACTTCTCTCAAGTAGCCGTTTAGAGCTGTTTTCCACTGTTTCTTCAACAGGACTAGTAGGCTGATCAGATGTAAGATCTTTGCAGCAGGATGGCATGGCATTCAGAATTAAAGTTAAAGTGTTTCATGTAATATATATAGATTACTCTTGAAATAGGGTAGCTATATAGGCTTATATAGGTTATATGTTTAGGTAGGTAATGCATACCTGTAGTATATGTAAATTATGTGTATTTATTTCTTAATTTTATATGATTATGTGTCTGTCTATATGTAGCTCTATTGGTGCTGTAAGGCATGACATTTCGTTCCTTTGCATGTTCCTTAGCGGCGTTATAATAAAGCTCACTTGAAATTGAACTTTTGAAATGGCAATTTCAAGGTAGTAAATACATATAGCTATAATTTTTAAATAAAAATGCAGAGTTTGTCAAGACAAAATTTGAATGTTGGCTTGTCAAAATCTTGTTTGGAGTTTTACTGATTTAACTCTTTTATTAAGTTTTACTGATTTACTGATTGATTGATTGATTGATTGATTGATTGATTGATTGATTGATTGATTGATTGATTGTTTGATATATTGGCCTATTTAATAAATTAACTTTGTTAAATTAACTTTGGACAAAGGTTGAACCAGTTATTTCAGTTTTTTAAATATACTATTATAGCATTTATTAGTTTATAGTTTTTAATACTTATTTTTAGATTTAATTTATATTTTTAGTTTCAGTCATTTGAGTAATTTAACTTTATCTTATTTTACTTCAGTTCAATTTTCATTTTAGTTTTTCATTATGTATAGTTTATTTTATTTCAGCTTCATTTCAATTACATTACAATTACAATTCAGTTACAACATTTAAAAAAATAGTTTTAGATTTAGTTAACAATAACAACAGTGGATAGAACACTACATTTGCCAGAATGCATTAGCTGTGTCAAATTTCTTTTTCTGGTAACTTTCTGTATGGTGTGACTGATTCAGTTACGATTAAGCCATTTCTGATTTTCTTTATACCAACTGTGATATTTAGTTAAGACTATTAAGGGGAAACTTGGCCCAGTCCAATGTAAGGCGCCACCCATGCCAGCTGTAGCCCAGCCCTTATCCAGCGTGGCGTCAGACAGCAATGATGGAATGATGGCTGGACACTGGTTTATGTGTGTGAGGTCATAGATTATGTATGGCGCCTGTGGCATGGACTATGTCTGCTTGCATATTTCATTGGCATGCTGGGGAGTTTCAGATCTCTTCGTCATGTTTGTTGAAGCTGTGAAGAAGTTTAAATTGATTTTAAAACAGAAGGATTATATTAACTGTTATATAACTAATATGAGTTGTTAATAGTGGTCTAAATTCTCATGGACAATGTAAGCTGTGCTGTACTGTGCTCTGATGGAGGTAGAAATGACGAATGATAATCAGCTGACATCTGAATCTATTCTCAGAGGTTTGCAGGTTATAATGCAGATATTTGTCAGATATTCTACTGTTAATATCTTATTAAAGTTTAAATGCAAAGTAGGCTATTTGGTCTTCAGTATCTATTAGTAACAAATAGTTTTTAATTTCACTCTCTCCCTTAGGTGTTTAACTACTTATGTTTACATATGGAAATTACAGGAGACGGATTAACAGTGAATTAAATCCTGAAATGAGTCTTTCCGAGCATATTTGACCTACTTTCCATGTATGCGGCTGAATGCTGCTTCCCCGCCTTCATTTCATGCTTGCATTACATTCCTATTCTGCTTAATACAAGATTCGACAGCACATTCCTCTTGCTGCAAGGTTGTTTTTATTCATTTACCATCTCTCCCCAGCCTTCTGGCCCATTAGCCATTACATCTGTGGAAAATGAATATGTGATGAGTGTTGCTAGTCTCTGTTGTGCATGGAGATCTCCTTCTCACTTTACAGTCTATTCTGTCTGAAGTTTGTTGGTTCCTCACTAAAGTTTTGAACATTGGTGCTTGTTTTAAGCTAAAGAAACTGAATTTTAGTGTGTTCTTAAAGGAAATAGCTTGTCTCAGGAATGCCATTAAGTTGGAAATTCAGTCTTTCGGTACTACTTTCGGTACTATTTAATCACTTTTAATAATTTAAGGCAATATATTAAGTCAGATCTTTTCTGAACTATTAAAAGCTACTAAACTTAGAAGTATTATTGATGTGATAAAAGCTCTTATCTATCTATCTATCTATCTATCTATCTATCTATCTATCTATCTATCTATCTATCTATCTATCTATCTATCTATCTATCTATCTATCTATCTATCTATCTATCTATCTATCTATCTATCTATCTATCTATCTATCTATCTATCTATCTTTCCTGATTTTGTGTCTCAACTGCTTTTCAACTTTTCCTTAGATTTTTATTGTATCACTCATTTAGTGACTTACAGTCACAGTTTATGGATATCAAGGACATCTATAATACTGGAAAGGGCTATCCATAAGCTTTCCCATTAATCTCAATGGCAGATGTTCAGTGCTGGGCCACACAAAAGTACACAATTGAAATCTGCCGTTTTTGCCCATGGGCGCTCAGTTCTGCAGCCAGAATGTCTGAGGCAACCAGCTGAGCCGCAGCAATTCTGATTGGCTGATTTATTTTTCCAAACAAAATGGTGAATTTATAATATGATGAAAACATATTTCTATAATGCTATTAATTGTTAATTTCATCTTTATATACACCTTATTATTTTGCATCACAGGTAAGCTATTTTCTTTGAATGTGCAAGACCAATTAATTAGCAGCTACAGGTAAATAAGTAGAAAAATATTAAATTGTAGTAAACAGTACAAATATTTGTGCTACAAACCAGTGTGCAGTGTTGGGAAGATTATTTAGAAAATGTAATAAGTTACAGATTACAAGTTCCCCTATTTAAAAAGTAATAAGCAGTGTAACTATTTCAATTACTTTATTAAAGTAATGTAACTGATTACATTTGATGACTTTTTGATGACTTTTCTAAAAAATTTTTTTAAAAAAACTATCAATTATTTTAATCACCATAACACAACGCATAGGACTAATATCGTTGTGTTGTGCTAATTCGTTGTCTTGTGGCTTGTTACCATTGTGATGTGCTAATTTCGCTGTGTTGCGATGTTTTTCTGTTGTGTTGTGGGGATTTCATTGTGTTGTGAACTACTGGGCCACCGTAACAAACCCAAATAGGAAATAAAACGGTTATCAAATAAACACAGTCCGTTTCTGTGTCCTAAACTCTTGAAACATTGGTGTCTCATATTTTAGAGCTGTCTTGTCAGTGCAATTTTAGAAATAAATCAATCAAATCTGTATGTGTGTGAAATTATTCAGATGTAACCCTCCTTTGTAATCATTAACATTTTCATACAAAACTTGTCAGCATCCTCCTACCTCCTGTAGTTTGTCTCCGTGCCTCTAGAGGTCCCCTGTGTTCTCCTCTGCTTTAGTTCTTCCTTGTGTGGCCTTATTAGTGATATCTAGTTCACCTGTGCCTTGTTTCCCCCTGTGTATTTAAGTGGTGTATTTTTCCCTTGGTTCCTCACTCGTTTTTTGAGTCTTTGCACTGTGTTTCCTGCCTGGTCTTGTTAAAGCATCTATAGCTACACCTAGTAAGGTATCTTGAGTTCCTTTCTTTAATTGTATTGTTCTCTGGTTTAGTTTTCTCCCCTCGTGGAGTTCTTATTTTTTCTTTTCCCAGCACTGCCAGTTTATGGTTATGATGATAAATTAAATTAATGCTATAACACATAGTAGTTTGCGATATAAAGCTGCTGTTATTGTACAGGTAAAATAACTGAAAGCGAATGACACCAGAATCCTTTGTACATTCAAGTTACTAATGGCCGCTATTATGTTAAGGCAAAGTGCATATTGCTTAATGTTTTTTGCTTAATGTCTCTGACCCCTTGATGGAAAAACTCACAATCTGGCATGTAATATTCTGGGGCATCCACTTGGGGGTGCATGACACAAGGAACCCGATAACTGACAGTGCTCTAAATAGCAATTAAATCCTGGCTCATTAAGACACAAATCAGTTCAGTGAGGGTCTTTGCCGATCCCTCTGAGGGGCCCGGTGGTACAAATGAGAGGAGAGTTAGTGAGACTCAACCCTGAATCTCTATGCCACAACTGAACTGCACTCAATAGAAAGTGCAGTGCGAGCAAGAGGGTTGCCAGGTAAAAAGATAACTAATTACAGTAAGGCCCCATAGATGGGCCCTCTCTTGTCTGTAGGATCTGTTTTCATTCTTCCATTCAGAGTCATAATGAAAGCTCTTTTTGGCTTCGCTCCCTGTGGAAGAGGGCCGCTCAGAGCACCAGAGAGTGAAGGCCACCTATTCAGAACCCTGCTGTTCCCACAACTCTTCACAAATCCAAGGCCTCCATGTTCAAAGGGTTGAGAGAAAAAGAAGGGGGTAGAAAATAGAGGGCGGGATAGGCAGAAAAAAGCGGAGTGTACTAAAGTGCTGTCCTCACACATGAAGCTTTATCAGCCTCCATCCCTCGCCCCAAACAAAACACACACTACCCCACTTCACTGGAAACCATGGATACCGTAATGCGTTTTCTGATTAAACAGAACAAAACATGACCTCCATCCATAATTCAAACTCCGAGAGCTGAAACAATGGGGCATGAATGAAACTAGTGGAAGGCCATAGACATAAGAGCCTCATCTGCTCACATGATCATGCTTAATCTGATGAAGTCTTAAAAATCTAACAGATTTAACAATGATTTTATTTGACCTCTAGTTTGTACAAAACATATATTTATGTTCCAGCATACTGTATATGCTCATGTTCTGAATTTTGACACATTTTCTAAATAAGCTGTTTAACTGTTATTTCTTGTTTTATTGCTTAAAAAGTGCTATAACTGTAAAATAAATCAACATTTAACCACCCATTGCCATTTCCTTCATATTCTTACTGGTTTGATTGATATTACCATCATGTCTCTTATATGTGAGCACTAATCAATGGGCTTAAACACCTTCTCAAGCATCTCTAATTACACTGCTAAATGAATTATAGCGATTATAAATTTACCAACCAAATCATTATCTTTGAATATTATTAAAACAGATCTACAGATTGATCTGTGGTATGTACACGGAAGTTTTAGCAGTGGAAAAATACTCTTATTTCAAGGTGTGTAGCCTTGCTCTAAAACGTAGCAGAAATTAATAAGGAAAAAGGGGGAAGCTGTGGAAATGTATATTTTTGCGTGGTTGAGATGTGAATACTTGAAAATAGGACATCTCTTCCAACCAAGCAAGAATAGAAACAAACACAGAATTTGGGAAGACTCGACACATTCGCTTGTTTTTCCCAGGCTCTCTGATTTGGAATGGAGAAAGTAATCTCAAGAGAACAAACAAAAACCCACACATGGACTTTCAGCATTGTATTGTTACTTTTTTTAGGCTTTACTTCACTTCTCTGTGTTTTTTCTTGCAAGCTTTATATAAATGTTATGTAATTGTATTATTATTATTATTGTAATATTTTAATAATAAAATATATTTTTACAGTGATTAGCTCTACAGCATATAAAATGGGAAACTAGACAGGAGGATAATTTATGAATAACAGTTTCTTCTAATAACAAAGTCCTTCAGCGAAATAATATAAACACTGTACATTCTAATCCATTAAATAAACCCCTATCTATAATCATGTGCCTAGCTCAATTTATGAATCCATCTACAACGAGAACATTCCTCTTACTGTTGACTTACCAGTTGGTTTTTGAAGAACTAACCTTACAGTTCTCTCTAAGGAGACATTTTACAGTGTTTTTGTCATCAAAGCCCTTTAAGTGGTGAACACCTGTTTGGCTCCAGTTTCAGGCTGCCAGTGAAACTGAATACTTGTTAGTTTTTGGCCACCAAGTCTTTTTAATATTGGTTCAAAGCTGTTTTCCATCCTCTTGTTGTCCATCAGTTTGAAGTGAGGCCAGCTTTTGCCTGTTCATGCTGGGATATGGGTAGTCTAAATAGATAAAGCTTCAGAGCAATTTTTTTGTTTGTTTTAACTATAGTGGGCATATGCCTCAGGTGTCCATATGTTAGCAATTCAACGTGGATGGAGCATTAATTAGTCACTATAAAAATCCATTGCTGCGCTATCAAAAAAATATTTGTTATGACTAGATACATGAAAAATGCTAAATTTTCACTTTCCACTGGCTAAAAGACTAGGGTGACCATACGTGCCATTTTTCCCGGATGCATCCTGGCCAGGATTTCTATATGGCCTAAAATATCTAGGATTGGGCTTTGTTTGCGTGTGCAGACCGTTATGTTTTCGAAACGCTATAGAGGTACTTTGAATCAAAGCAATATAGAAATCCTGGCCAGGACGCATCCAGGAAAAATGGCACGTAAATGTCACCCCTATAAAAGACAAAGCAACAAAGGTAACAATAATATGCATGTGCAGTATTATCATTTAGCATTGTTTTGTTTTCAAAATAAAAAAAAACTGAATCTTGCTGCTAATCTCTTGGCACACACATGCTTTCGTTTGCCTGAAACTCACTACATTACTCCTCTAAGTCATTCATTTCTTTAATTTGATTTATCCACATGAATTCCCTTCAAAATAGCAATTACGAACCAGTAGCTCCCTGGCACAGTAGATAGTAGAGTACTGATGCCAAAGAGAACAGAGGGACAGCTGCATCCTTAACCCAGGAGGGGGTCCCTCTCGAAACCACCTCAAGGCTTGGGGTCTAAAATTTGCTTTATATAATGAGTGGAAGGATAATTTTGATTGCTTCAAAGGCTGTTGCGTTCATGCATCAATCTGTGCAGAAGAAAAGGTTCATGGTGCGTGAGTAGTTGCTGTAGCTCCATGCTTTCTCTCAGCCGTAAAGCTGTCAAAGCTGTTGAGTTGAGAATCACTTCAGCACAAGCTACATTGAGATAGCAGAAGAGTGTCTTGAGTGGAGGTTCTATTGGTAAACACACACTTCTTATTCTTCCCACAGAAACCATCTGGAAGCGTGGAAACAAAACCACTGTGTTTCATTGCAGCTCTATAGTAAGGATAGGTGCTGAGAGCCCTGGATTAATTTCCAATACTGAAGATATTCAGAAAGGTCATTCAACTCATATATCATATTCAGAAATCTTTGTGTCATTCTTTTACTTTATTTTCTGTGAAAGATGCATTTATGCATTTTTTTTCTTTTTGAGACTGACTTGAGTACTCCATATGAATAAACACTACACCCTTTTGATGAAAGGGCACTGTACAAATGTGTGTTTGCATCTTTTAATACTCTGTGTCTTGTTCAATATTAGAATATTCCATTGAGATTTAACATCCAGCAATGGCAGCTTCCAGACATTTATTAGAGTTGCAGAATGTTTTCCATGAGGTTTCACCGATGAACTTTGTGATTCCAAATCTGTCTGAATTGAATATCTTTTTCTAATACAACCGAATACAGTAATGCAAATTTTCTTGATGCAGAGCCTGGTAAACATTCAGTATTGATTTAGACTTTTTTCGACCGCTTTCTGGGTAGAATAATAGTAAGTGGTTAAAGTGCTACATGCTGGCATCCCATCCGATGTCATATAACATGAGATTTATAACATAATACAATTGCATATAACATTTGATCAATAGGTGGCACAGTCACAAAATTGATATTAAGTTTTTTTTTCTAAATGTATTTTCTAAATGGACTATTCAATAATACACATTAAAATGCAAACAAATCATGTAATTTACAGTGTAATCCTCACATGCATGGAAAACCAACTGCATTAGTATTGTAAAGTTAGTTTTAGTTTTGTAAATTATGTGTGTATCCTTTTACATTGTTAATGTGACTTCAATTCAGAAATATAAGTGATCTTATGTGTTACCACACATAGATTGCATTTGTAATGCCAAAATTGCCTGTTCATAATTCTATAAGCGCTGCCATAAAGCAAATATTTATAAGTGTGCTTCCGTATAACTGGGGAAAACTCCCTTTGTATTTTTAGATCATGTATAAATTTGTAATCCAGTTTTCTGGACAAAAGCACGACTCAATCCACTATACCATATACGAGATTAATAATTAGTCAAGTTACTAACCATTGCAATTGCATAGATGTGAAAAATTATTTCTTCATCAGATCCAGAGACATCACCAATTTTTTTATTTATGATTTGTCTGGACAATTATATTTCAAACCTGGAAGCTGTTGGCCATGTAATGTCATGTTTTTATGTGTATTAATGTTTATTCATGCAGTGCAAGGACTCCCAAGCTTTTTTGTGAGCCTAAAATGTTTTAAGTTCTTCTGAGATTTCAATAAGATTTCAATAATCAACAATTAATCAACATATTTCCATGTTGACAGTTCTCTGTTGTCGGTTAATTGTCACACTGACAAATTATAATTCATTTTTATTTGACATTTTTATTTAATTATTGATTAGCTTTTCATCAACCCCCTACATTTCTTCCACAAACCACAGTCTATAGGAAACCCTGATGTACATACTATTTAATGTGTTTCATGATATTTATAACAAAGAATGGAATATATTTTTTTTCTTTCTCTTTCTCTTTGTTTGTTTGTGGGGGTTTTTAATGGGTGGTATGCAATAATCCCGTTCAAGTCTGTGATAAAAATTTGACCAAAAGTAACCTAAAAGTAATCAATGCTGTCATATTTTTGTCCACAGGTTTTGAAACTACTCAGGTATTCTTAGAGTGTGGTGTGGCTTATCAAGATTTGTTCAGTACAACAAAATGTTGTGAAGATGCAGTTACAGTTCCTGTTTAGTGTTAGTCTTGTTTAACTTTGCTGTTATCTCAAAAAAAAAAAAATCCTGAAGAGTATGTAGTGCCAACTTTGGTGAAGATTGCTTGAAATTTGTAAAATGAATAGCAAACAGGTTACAATCAAATTGCTGATGGCTGCTGATGACAATGAGTAAATACATTCTGACATTCTTAAAATCAAATTTTGGCCCATTTTTGTGGTTAAACACAATAATAAAAGAAAAACCTAAGGGAATTCACCTTCAGCAAGGGATGAAATTCAGCTGGGGGGAAATATGCAGAAAATGTGAAAAATAATTGAGATTTTCTTGATATTTTACACAGAATAAATTAATAATGTAGAAAACATTCACCCTGCAGCTTGTTTCCATATAAAGATTACCTCTGATCTTGAAGCACTTTGATAATATATGTCCATTGTGTCATCCTTACGGCCAAATTCTATTATTCATTTCTCTATAACTACACAATGTCTAAGTAGTAAAACAATAAAAAACCCAGAGTTCCCCAATTCAGTTCATAACCTCCATTTCACTCCCTCAAAGCATTGCGGTAGTTCTCCTCTCAGCTGTTTGTCAACAAAAGGACTTGATTGAAATACATTTAAACGAAATGATCCCTCATAACAGTATTTTAAAGAACTCTCATCAGGGACCAGGAGCTGTGTGTGCAACAAACACGCAGTATCTGTGGTTCAGTAGTGGCACAGAGGCCCAGACTGAATAATCAGCCGTTCTGTTAATATCCTGCCAGACAGAGCATTGAGCCAGAACCAAACTCCCCTGCACATCTCAGGGAGGGAGCTTTTCCAATGATTTGCATTCAGGCCATGCCTGGTCTCTCATTTGGATGATCTATTGTGCAGTATGAACATTTATTGTTAAGAGGGAACATATTTTTTTATAACATGAAAGTTTCAGATCCTGGAGAAGGGTGTTTAAAATTGAACAGCAACATTTTAACATTGTAGTCAATGTAAGACTGAATCATTGTATTACCTCCTCTAAAGAATGCTCCTTACTTCCATCAGTAAAGCTGTTCTGCAATATTCATAACTTGACTGAGCTGACGAAATGTTTTAGATGTTCTTATTACATTCCCTAGATGTGAAAATGTTGTATCATTGGAAGATTTTGCTCATAATCCAGTTGAAGAAATTAACGTCATCACTTAGTGTTGTAATTTTCGATAATGCCAGGCTGACACACTACCCCGCTTATTACATGACTGCTCATCAACTAAATATATAGGCATGGACTCAAAATATTAATTCGAATTCAATTATAAAAGATGGTGGCATTTTTGTTTGCATGAAATGAGAGAGCAAGTCCAAGATGTGATATTAGAGACATACAGAAGAGTGTCAGTTTTGGCCCTGACAGCAAGTCGACTGTCGCCCATCAACCAATGTTGGGCCGTTGCTGAACATCTGTTAGAATAGTTTTTGTGGTGTGTTCCGCACTGGCGGCACTTGTCAGACCCCGTTGCAGCTTTTTTTCCAATTGAACATGTTGAATCAGTGACGGGCAGTCTGTGAGACATATTCTGATTGGCTGTTCAGTTTAACAAACCAGTGCACAAGAAACAGAACAAAAGTAATGAAAGCAAGCAAGCGGTGACTCAAACAAAGAGGGCACTTCTAAATTTACCCCTTCATCTTAAATACGTGAATATTTTCATAATGAAATGGCCATTTGGAGCAACAAAAGTGAAGACCATCTGATCAACACGATTTATATTAGAAATGGTCAGCTTTGTTTACGGTTTGTATATTCGCAATCCAAGTTTCAGTTTCTTGTTTTAAATGAAGAACATAGACTATTACTAGAGTTATTATTTCTCATGCAGGCACATGAATGTACATGCTAGCTGGCTCTAGTCTTTAACTCTCTAACTTTTTGGCAGATGCAGTTGACATGAGGCAACAACACAATAGGCTTTTCTTGCAACTATTATTTATGAATAAACCTTCATAAATAAATGATTTTAAGATTTGAGTGCCCCATTGGATCAAACACAGGCTATTTCCCAAACTCTTGGCACTGAGAAAATGTACTTTTGATAAGCCTGTTTTTGTAACATCATCAAATGAACCGATTAAAAAATAATGCAGTTGACATGAGGCAACAACACAATAGGCTTTTCTTGCAACTAGTTCTTTGATGTCGGTTTGGTGTGTCCCGGCCTTTAACAGGCAAGCGGTGTGTTAAGGTATGCTGAGCATTTAAAGAGAAACATTTGATTTCACAATCTATAACTTTTCTGTTATACCAAATTAATTACCAATAAATGTAATAAATAATTGATACATTAATTATACATTAATGTAATTTTTCCATAGTAAAAATTAATAGTATATCAAGAATCAAATTGGTAGGTTTTCTAATCTTAAAAGAATAACCATTGAAAGGTGTTTGAGGCAATGGAATCACTTTGGGTTCCTTTTATCAGTCCAACATCCAGTGTTGCAGCGGATGTTGATGAATATTCCAGAATTCCGTGCAATAATTATAAGTGACAGTGAATATGACATTTTTTTGTATTCTGCACATTTGCATGACATTATCCATGTCTTCCTGCATATTTATATCTACCTATCTAAGTTTCATTTTGTTTTGGCTTTGAGTCATATTTCTCTGAAGCGTATTGTCCTGGCGCACCAGAGGGCAGATTTCTATCCCCGAGGCTGTGGATGAAATCTTGGCTCTCTGCTGAGTTCTCTCCTCTGCTGTGTTCCCATAACCCTGTGTGATTTACAGCGGCTCTGCCACACTGAGGGGTAATACGCAGTGTAATTTGCTGGAAGGTGTGACTGGACTGAGTAACCAAAGCTGCAGTCATTACGACACGTCCATGTGTCTCACACATGCAGGTGAGTGAGAAACAAACACAATCGAGCTGCCACATTTCTGTTCTCTCTTTTTCTAGCTTCCTCTGTGGTAAGCGCTCATCTGTGACCCCGTTCACTTCCATGCCTCTCTCCCTAATTGTGTTTCTCAAAATCAAACACTTCAAATAAGCTTTCTCAATGGATTTAAAATCTATTACAAATTGCATTTTAAGGTGTTTATTGAAGATGTTGTCCAACGACAATAAACCTTCATAAATAAATGATTTTAAGATTTGAGTGCCCCATTGGATCAAACACAGGCTATTTCCAAAACTCTTGGCACTGAGGCAATGTACTTTTGATTAGCTTGTTTTTGTAACATCATCAAATGAACTGATTAGAAATAAGCCCCGGGGATGAAATCACTTTCATACATGACCACAAACCTCCTGAGGTCCTGAAGGTGTAAATAAAAACTTACTGGAGTGTGTTTAACAAGAACATTTCTGTTTTTCAATTCAATTCAATTCAATGTGCTAGTTGCAGTTTGTGAAAAGCCCTTTTCCCACTAAATCACTAAAACCACTTAAAATATAAATATATGAATCAATTAATAATAATAAATAAGGTAAATAATTCAAGCAATCAACTCTAATTTGTCAGTAAATAGATTGAAAAATCCATAGATTGATTAATAAAAAATCATAATAATTTATTTGAATAAAAATGCGAAAATAATACATTTTATGATTATTAATATACAAATAACATTTCTAATTATGAAACAAATATAATAAATTAATTTAAAATAAAATAATCAATAACTTAATTTTCAATTTGTATATTGTTTTATACAACTACCATATACTGTATATTCAATAATTTACCCAATGTTACAGAAGCTATCATTGGTTAATGCTGGATCATGAGACAGTTTCATGTTTAAGACTTTATTAATATTTAGGACAGCTGTTGAAATGTCTAACTTTTCTTGGCTTCTTTCTTGGACAAGCAGCCCACCGACTCAAAAGTAACATTTATAAAGAGTGTTTCATGTTAAATGACTGAGCATGATTCTCTTAATTAACATGTAACATACACTGTTCATGCACTCAACACTTGTAAACGTTAGAAATATAATAGCTGATGATCGGATGGGGACGTTTATAACGTTACTAACCAAATATATTAACATATATCCATTTGCAAAGTGCAAAACACGTACTCCCCAGGTTCCCCTGCTATACATTTGATCAGAGACAAACTTTATAAACTACGGATGGTTCTGTTAAAAGTTGGTTCATTGTATCCTTGTTTTTGTTTGAAGCTGCATTTTTACCCAAAAGGCTCAGTTTTATCCGACAGCATAAGCAGCACACCACTGTTAGTGACACACTTGCACATGTCAGAATCATCTGTGAAAAGTGGTTCTACCCACAGCCCCCTACCAGAGGGTAATTTTCCTTTCTTATTGACCTTTTTGTTGTCGATGACATCTGCCTATCCTCTGTCCATTTAGCCAAAGAACACATTGACACACACAACATTCTTCCTCCAAACACTGCAGGGTCTCTAAGTGCTTTTAGCTTGTTGCTTTTTTTAGCCCCTTTAAAGAATTGTGACATGGCAATAAAGCTGTCAGCACACAAATTAATGATGGAAAGACATGCTGGGGAAACAGCCCGCTCTCCTATCAAAAATATGTCTCTTCTGGGTATGTGCAGTCTTCACGATGACGTCCATCTCGCTGGAAGCAACTTTATGGCTGTCTCAGGACTGTACAAGCATATAAAGTTGTGAATTATATTGGAAAACAGAATTTCAAGGCTGAATGCTTTTTGCTGATGGAATTTATATTTGACACTTTTTTTTTCTTTTCTTTTCTCAGGAGTTGAGCTTTTGAAAACATTTTTCAGACTGAAGCTGATGTGACTGTGTGTTCTTAAAGTATTAGTTACTTCCAAAACTAGAATTCTGTCATTGTTTACTCACCTTCATGTCATTACAAACTCACATGGCTTTGAATAAATTATATAGAACACAAAAGAAGATTTTTTTGATATCCTATTCTCACTCCCAAAGGTGCTTGAACACGTTTCAGTTTTTGACACCTTGAAAGTTAGGTTGATTTAGAAGTATGTTTCAATTGTACTTTGTCTCTTTGTTGTGTCCATTTAAAAGTATTGTAATATACCAGTCAAGTGAAGTGGATTAATTTCAAATTTGATTTACAGCACCTTTTGCAGCTTGAAGGGTTTGGACTCCTCACTGACTCTCATAAAATAGTTGAAAACAGATAAAACATTCTTCAAAATATCTCCTTTTGTGTTTTCCAGAAGGAAGTTACACAGATCTGGAATGACACGAGCGTATGTAAATGATGACAATTTTCAGTTTTTAGGGGAACTATGCCTTTAACAAGACATTGTGAGGTTCAGATCCAATTAGCCAAATTCACATCTAATCACATTTTAGACGAATTTAGGCTACACTCTTAAAAATAAAGCTGCTTCACGATGCCATAGAAGAAACTTTTTGTCTAAATGGTTCCATAAAAAACATTTAACATCTAAAGAGCCTTTATGTTTCACAAAAGGTTATTTGTGGTGAAATAAGGTTCTTCAGATTATAAAAAGGTAAGAAAGAGATGGTTCTTTAAAGAACCTTTGACTGAATGGTTCTTTGTGGAACCAAAAATGGTTCTTCTATGGCATCGCAGTGATTGAACATTTTAAGAACCTTTATTTTTTAAGAGTGTATGTCTTTTTCAGCCTTAAAACATTATCTTTAGCGTGGCAGGTGTTCTGACAGGCTTTAATCCTCTTGAAGGCCTGAAGGAAATGTGGAAATCATATTTTACCACCCGCAGCTGCTGTTTCTGTGCATTTCACAGGAGATTTTCTCTGCTGAAGCACACGAGAGGCCGTGTCCCCTGCTAACAGCATATATTAAAACTCACCTCAATCATCTAGAGCCACCTTATCAAAAGCAAGCCTGGACAGGGTAGAGTGTGGGGGATGAATCAATTTGGTGTTTTGCCGGCAGTTATCGTAGACAGAGGTAGGAAAACGAGGGAGAGCTGCAGGGGAGCATGTCAGGGAGATGGCCTCCACTATTGGAGGAAAGACTTCTCATTGCACTTGCCTTTTCATTTAATGCAAAAGTATTTTCATTTTATGCTTAAACACATTCAAAGGAACTAATGTCATTTAACTATGGGCAAAAAAGTTTTCAAAATAAAAAAAAGGGTGGACAACTTTTTTTCAGTCTTGTTTTAAACAGGCATTTTTTTCATTCATATTGTTTGTTTGTTTTTCATTCAGAACAACTTTTTAGTACTGTATATACATTTTACAATTTTTTTGTATAGTAAAGTCTATAGTATAGCCCCTCAGCTGTCCTTAACCTTAATTTTGACACTTAATTCGTTTTGGTTTGTTTGTTTCAAAGCTTGAAATAAATGGCATAAAGAAAACAAATAATTCAAAATAAATATCAGAATATATCCATTGTGTGCCATTTCCAATCAAGCTGTAATTTTGTCAAATGATATGTGAAAATGCACATAAATGTTGGATATGAAGTCTGCCAATTTATTCAGTTTAATGTAATTTTTCACCTCAGAATGTTTAAAAAAAACATACATAATTTGATTTGGATCATAAATGTATATGATTTAGAAGTATACCCTTACAGCTGAGGTCACACAGTGTCATTTCTCATTCCAGGGAGAGAAAGAATCATGGAGAGAGCGGTAAATGGGATGTCACTAACTTTTCTAGCCTGTTTGGCACATCAGCTGTGTGCGCAAGAAAATATTCCTCAAAATGGGATCTTAATTAGCGTACTCCATCATGCCACTCTGCCAACACACACAGGAAACACACTAAGGATATAAAAATCTGCACAGCATTATTTAACAGCGAGCCTCCCTGAGACAATTTATCCAACACAATCACTGCCTGGTAAAAGAGGCAGAGAGAAGAGACGTGAAATCCCTCTCTGACCCTCTTCTCAATGGAATGTGAAAGACCTGGACATTAAGATAGAAGGCCAGACTACTGAAGAGAATGTGAGCTTTTGTTGATCCTTAGATAAAGTGGTATCCATTTTATAGGAACATTTCCAGACCATTACAGCTTTAAGTAAGGTCTTGCTGTGTTACTGTTTTGTTAACTTGAAAAATATTCTAAAAAGATTAGTACACTTTGTATGTGATAATGTGATTTTATACTGCATCAATTTGTTTTTAATCACTCTGATATGTTTGAGGATTTGTTAACTGTTTATTTCTTAGCCCACTGAGAAATAACTGAAATTAGAATAACTGCTGTCAAAGCATCTTGAAAAGCTTCTACTTTATGTAATGTACTAGTAAAACAGCGATAACAGCATTTTCCTGTTGTCTGCAACATTATGTTCTCTGTTTGCTTTTGGCCGCTTCAGAGTTCCTGCTAGTGGTGTGAATGGAACCAGGAAAACAGCCCCAGGGTTCCTTAAGAACCACCATGCTGGCTAGTTCCTAGAACTATGTGGTGCAAAAGAACCTAAAGAGGTCTTTGTACTGTACCATTAAAACAAGTTTCCTGCAAGTTCATAGCTTAAAACGTCCTCCTCATTATAAACAAAGCATTTATTTAATCAAGCTCCAAAATTGGCTCGTTTTGGATCCTAGGGACAAGATGACGTCACCTGGGCACAAACATTTGCATAAACACAGCCTGCAGAGCAGTCATCTTCTCACCATGGACCCTGTCCACTGGCGTTCACTCGCTTAACGGCTGACACTTGATCACGCTGAATGCCAGTGTCAAAAACAAATAGAAATGTACAGTCACTGCAGCTATCTTGTCTACACTGGATACAGTATACAGAGGTGCGTTCACTTTCTGATACAGTCCACGTGCTCGTGTATGTCGTCAGTTGGACAAATTGAGTAAAAGAACGTTCGCTTTGACACGTTTGGTTGAAACAGCTGGTTCACGTCTCTGTACAGATATCAGAAAGATCCCAGCATATAAGGAATAAGTGGATAGTTTATTTTTAATGGCATCCCGGATCGTGTCAGAGGATTGATCAGAGCATTTTGTTTTGTAAACAAGGCACAGTGTGATGGATAGTTAAAAAAGAAACATTTGTTGAAAGATGAGGCGGTACTAGATCTGACTGCAGCTGCATCACATTATAAGTAAATGATTTCATAATGCTTTGTCTGGAAATGAACGTTTTATTTTGATTATGTTGTCAAAACACTAACATGCAATAGTGAGGGGGCGTTGATACTGTTTCCCATGGAATAACATTAGCCAATCATAACAATGGCAGAATACTGACAAGCCTTAAGAACCCGCCCCTTAAAAGCAGACCATTTTTTTGAGAGAGCTTCAGAATGAGGGTTGAAAATAATTTACAAAAAAAATGTGTGTTTAAAAAAACGTAATTAACATTATAAGTAAACCTCAAGGAACATATTAAAATAATAATAAAAAAAATCTGTGTTCTGACCCCTTTAATTTACTTTTTAAAGAAACTTGACTTTTCAGGGGAATATGGCAAGATTCAAGATGTAGATGGACTGTTTTTTCCCATCTGAACAGATTTTGAGAAATTAAGCAGGATATCACTTGCTCACCAACAGATCCTCTGCAGTGAATGATTAGAATGAGAGTCCAAAAAGATTATAAAAAACATCACAGTAATCCACAAGTAATAAATATTATTAACACATTTTTACCTTCAAGCCCTCTATAATATTGCTTTCTCCAATGAAAAAAATCTTGTTGCCTGAATCATGAGAGAAATATGCACAGATCAAGCACTGTTTACAAGTGAAAATAGTCCCAAAACAGTACAAAACCAAATATTATTATGTGAAAGAACAACAGGGGATGGATTATTTCACTATAGTGTTATTATGAAATATGGACTGGTGTTTTGGCAAGGTTTAAAATTAAAACGACTTAATGATGAATTGTTTCTTTCAAACCATCAGGTTTTCAATTCACAAGTGTTAATTGATGGAGTGGGGTGTGGATTACTTGTGGATTATTGTGATGTTTTAATAAGCTGTTTGGACTCACATTCTGACGGCACCCATTCAATTGCAGAGGATCCGTTGGTGGACAGCTCATTTTTTTCCAAATCTGTTTTGATGAAGAAACAAACCTCTCTCCATCTTGAATGGCCAGAGGGTGAGTACATTTTTTTGTAAATTTGTATTTTTTGGTGCACTATTCCTTTCAAATGGATCTTATTATCCTTGCCTTGAGAACAACATTCCCCACTCCTCTATACAATGTTTTTTTTCTGTTCTAGAATATATAGGATTCAAGGATTTATTTGTCACATACTCAATTATACAGAATATAATCAGTAGTGAAATGTAAGTCAGGTCAGGTCCGCCTCAATGGACAGTGCAAAATATTGTAACACAACACAAGAGAATATACATAAATATAGGTAAAAAAATTAAAAAGAAGAATAAGATGTACAATAAAATAAAATGTGCAGAATAGTGTACTGTGGACATAATAAATAATGATATAAGCAGGGATGTGCAAGAAGAATGTGCAAACAGGTTGTACAGGGTATAAACATAGCAGCAATATGGATGATGGAGAATAGTGAATATCCTTACTGTTTATTAAATCGAGTCATGTTGATGTTATTTGACCGAGTTTGAGTTTAGGAGCCTGATGACCTGAGGGAAGAAGCTCCTCCTAAGTGTCTCAGTTTTTGCCATCATGCTCCGGAAGCGCTTGCCAGATGGCAGTAAAAAGAAAAGATGTTACCGGGGTGATTTGAGTCTTTGATGATTTTAGCAGCTCTGCTTTTGCAGCATTTGAGGTAGATGTCCTGCAGAGAGGGGAGAGCAGACCCTGAGATGAGCTCAGCTAAGCGCACAACTCTCTGCAGGGCTTTGCAATCCTGATTGGAGACATTTCCATACCACACTGAGATGCACTTTAATACACTTTCTATGGCCCCTGAATAGAAAGTTTTCAGGATTGCTGGTGAGACCCTGAATTTCCTCAGCTGTCGCAGATGGTACAGTCTTTGCCTGGCTTTCTTAACCTGTGTTTGAATGTGTGCAGTCCAAGTCAGGTCCTCTGAGATGTTTACACCGAGGTACTTGAAGCTGCTCACCCTCTCCACAGGGGTCCCACTGATCATAAGAGGAGTGTAGGGCCGCTGCTGTCTCTTCCTGAAGTCCACGATCAGCTCGATAGTTTTGGTCACGTTCAGAGAGAGACAGTTGTCCTGGCACCATGATGTAAGTCTCTCTACCTCATCCAAGTATGCGGTCTCATCATTGTTGGAAATGAGGCCCAGAACTACAGTATCATTCAGCAAATTTGACAATAGAAGTGGAGCTGTGAGAGGACATGCAGTCATGTGTGTAGAGAGAGTAGAGCAAGGTACTCCGGACACAGCCCTGTGGGGTTCCTATGTTCAGGGTGATGGAGTTGGAGGTGAACTGGCCTACTTTCACCACTTGAGGTCTGCCGGTGAGGAAATCTAGAATCCATTCACAGAGTGAAGAGTTTAGGCCGAGGTCTGTGAGTTTAAAAGCTAGCTTGATGGGGACTATTGTATTGAAAGCTGAGCTATAGTCAATGAATGTCAATGTGAGTGAGGGAAGAGTGCAGTACCTGAGAGATGGCATCGTCAGTAGATCTATTTGGGCGATAGGCAAACTGAAGAGGGTCCAAAGTAACAGGGGTGGAGGAGTAAATGTGGTTCTTTAAAAGTCTCTCAAAAACCTTCATGACTGTTGATGTGAGGGCAACTGGACGATAGTCATTCAGGCAAGAGGGTTTACTGTTCTTAGGCACAGGGATTATAACAGATTTTTTAAAGGAGATGGGAACCACAGAGGTAGCAAGGGACTCATTAAATATGGATGTAAACAAACCAGCAAGCTGATCAGCGCAGGACCTCAGAACACGGCCATTAATCCCATCAGGTCCGGCTGCTTTCCTGACGTTATAACAAGATTGTAGAAGATTGGATGCTGAAAATTGAGTTATTTCTCTGTGTCAGAGGACGTAAAGTAAACGTGAAATGTTCTCTGATGTTCTGTGTAAGATGTTAATGACTTTCAGAGCAGAAGTAATGAAGCACTGTGGTACTAACTTTAAATCAGTCTCTTCACAATTCTGCACAGCACCATTGTTCTTGCAACTGAACTATAAAGGCTTACAAGGTTTATACTGGAGACTTTGAAAACCTTTTATTTGGCTCAGAAATTTGTGACAGTGTCCTTGACCGTATATTTTTTCCTGCCTTTCTTAGCTTTCCTTTCAGAGAAAACTCTAACCTCAAAATAGTGCTGTGTGAAAAATGTAACGGTGTTCATTCCAGCCATGCCACATTGATCATGTTCATCCATTGCTTTTGCAGGAATGACCTGCTATGCCCTCCTATTCATAGCACACAGAGATAGCTCATGATGAATCACACCATTACCAGGATCAGAGGAGGATCCTTCTGTAGAATCAGGATTCAAGATTTAGATAACATGAAATGTAGTTGATTGTGTAACACGCACTTAAACAACCTCTCATTGATTCTGAACATTCTGTATTTGCATATTGTGAACCAAAAGAGAAGTATGTTATTGAATGTGGAAGATGAAACAGAAAGGGCTTCTCTACACTTCTGGCTTTTCACTCATTCTTCTTTGAAGTGTCCAGGTACTATGCATTAATGCATCATATCCTGCTCTCTCTTCAGACAATATTATCTTTGGCAGGGTTTTCTCTCCTGACACATATTGAGAAGACTCTTCCCAGGTTCAATGAAGAATTGCTCTGAGGAATGATGTCAGAGTTCCACAATTATTACCTTAGCTCTTTTCTTTTTTAAAGCCTCATCTTGTCAGATCAAAGCTTCTTTTTGAAGCTTGTGTTTTCCAACTGGCAACCACCATTTTTTTATGTATAAATTTTCCAACTGACCTGATACAAGATTAATAATAATAAAAAAAAAATCATGAATATTTTTAAGGTCAAAGAGGCCCATCTATATATTGTTGTATTGTTTCCTCTTGTTGGACAAGGCTTCTCCAGGGGTTAGATCATTAATTTTCCCTCTTGGCCATATCACTAAATCTCATCTCAGTATTTGTTGAATGGCTGTGCTATTCTTAATTTTTTCATTCTGGAAATCAACATCTGTTCATTTATATCACTTTGAATATCACATGTTTTTGAGGTATAGTTGTTGATTTGAGATATTTGGGCAATGTAAATAATTTAGATAGGGTGTGTTTTTTTTTAAATAGAAAAGTCAGTGTATTTGCATTGCACTTGTTTCAAAGCAAAATATATATATTTTATTAATACCCCCCAGTAGAGAGGACTAAAGGGAAACAAAAACTTCTTGAAAAAAAACTGTTTAGGTCAAGTTCCTAAAGTTACACTTCATACAGTTGGAGTCAAATAAAAGACATTTACATAATACTTAATGGAATTATTACTTCATAATTCCCTGAAAATACCACTCGAATTCCTGAAACGTTGGGACGCTTTTTAAATTGATGCACCAAATGTTCTCTATAGGTGAAAGATCTGGACTGTAGGCTGGCCAATTCGGCACCCGGACTCTTCTACTACGAAGCCATGCTGTTGTTATAGCTGCAGTGTGTGGTTTTGCATTGTCCTGCTGAAATAAATGTCGTCTGGAGGGGATCATATGTTGCTCTAAAACCTTTATATACCTTTCAACATTCAAAGTACCTTCCAAAACATGCAAGCTGCCCATACTCTATGCACTTATGCACCCCAATACCATCAGAGACGCTGGCTTTTGAACTGAACGCTGATGACAAGCTGGAAGGTCTCCGTCCTCTTTAGCCCGGAGGACACGGCGTCCATGATTTCAAACAAGAATGTTAGAATTTCTGACCATAAAACACTTTTCCATTTTGAAACAAATTAAATGAGCCTTGGCCCCACAGGACATGATGGCGCTTCTGGACCATGTTCACATAGGGCTTCCTTTTTGCATGATAGAGCTTTAGTTAGCATCTGCAGATGGCACGGCGGATTGTGTTGACCGACAGTGGTTCCTGGGCCCATTTAGTAATGTCAATGACAGAATCATGCCGATGAGTGATGCAGTGTCGTCTGAGGGCCCGAAGACCACAGGCATCCAACAAAGTTCTTTGGCCTTGTCCCTTACGCACAGAGATTTCTCCAGTTTTTCTGAATCTTTTGATGATGAGATTTGCAAAGCATTTGAAATTTTTACGTTGAGAAACCTTGTTTTTAAAGTATTCCACAATCTTTTTATGCACTCTTTCACAGATTGGAGAGCCTCTGCCCATCTTTACTTCTGAGAGACTCTGCCTCTCTAAGACATCCCTTTTATATGCTAATGTTACAGACCTGATGTCAATTAACTTAATTAGTTGCTATATGTTCTCCCAGCTGAATCTTTTCAAAATGTCTTGCTTTTTCAGCCCTTTGGTATCAAATTTCAAATGAGCTCATTTAGTGGATAAGTGTACAATTTCTCAGTTTAAACATTCGTTATGTTTTCTATGTTTTATTGTGAATAAAATATTGGCTCATGTGATTTAAAAGTCTTTTAGTTTTCATTTTATTCAAAAAAAAAAAAAACATCCCAACATTTCCAGAATTCGGGTTGTAATTACGTTTCAAACATCTGCTATGACCTATAATTATGTATTTATAGAATAATTTGATTAAAAATTGAGATTGAAATAAGATCAAATGCATAATTTAAAATCGTAAAACTTTTAAGTAAACAAGCAAACAATTAAATTGTATCAAGTTGTAATAACTATATTAAAAAAGTTGTAATTATTTTGATAAGTGTGATCAGTCTGTAGTTTTTCACAAAGGATTTTGAAAATTCACCACTTACTTGTGAAAATAATACCAAAACAAATAAAAAAGCTGTAAGATCCTCGAGTTTTTACTAAATGTACCAGTTTCACAATGGCTCAATCCAATAAATCCTTTATTAGACATCTGAAGGGGCTTTAATAAAGCTTTTCGTTCACACAGCTCATCAAAACATGACAATTAACAGGATTGTGTTGCATCCTGCCTTGTTAAAAAAAATGTTCTTCATGCCTAATTCACTTTCCTTTCATAGTTTCTCCATTAGTGGGGTCATTATGCTCTTTCAGGCTGCACTGTTAGTGGCAAAGTCCTTGCAACCTTCAGAATAAATATGATTTTTCTTTTACTTTTTTCTTACACCCAGTAACAAAAAAATATATTAAAACAAATCAAAACAGAAGATTATAAAAATGAGCTTATTTTTTCCTCCAAGAGGAAAGGTGACCATGTTTTAAAAATCACTATTTTGCTCGTGCCAAGAATGTATGACCTTCTGAGAATCTGCACTGGTATTGCTTAAGACAAACAAAAGCTGAAAATAGAGGTGTAAATAAGGTCAATATTTTATCGTGTCCCTTATTTTACGTGCAGAACGTAAATGGCTGAATTCTGAATAGTATATTGCCATACATACTGTCAGGTGCAGGTAATGGGAAGAGAGCGAGGACCCAATTGCAGGAGGAAACAGGCTTTTTATTAATAATAATAAATAAAACAAACAAAAACAACCCCTCAGGGGAAAAACAGACTGGCAAGCAGGCAAGGCTGGACAAGGCTGGGTAGGACAGGACACAAGACATACGACGACGAACCAACACCGGAACTGCAAACACAAGGAGATTTTAAAGGAAACAAATGAGGAGGGTAACGAGGGAAGACAGGTGGGGCAAATTAACCAATAAACAGGTAACAATATGGGTGGGGTCAAGACAATTGACATGAGAGCACATGGCACACAAAAAACTAAGACAAAAGCCATGTGCTCACACAAAACAAAAACACAAGCACATGGCCAGCAAACAAATCACCAGCCATGTCACACAAGACATGACAACATGAAAGCACGACATGAAATACACAAACACGCAGCAATGAAATAATACACGCAGCCGATAGAAACATGAACGTGCAACACACAAAACATGGACAGAAAATCACACAAAGAGACAGAGCGTGGAGCGCGAGTGTCTTCAAGACACCAGCTCCAACATGAAACAAGGCACGCAGACGAGAGAACGCACGGCTCGAGCACACTCGAAGCCGCTCGCTCACATGAAACCCGGACATGACGGGAGTATCAGGGCTCTGTCAAAAAACCATGAATAACACTAGACCGAAGTGACAGAACCCTGACACATACTGCTATGCATACTTTTACTTATATATGGGATATTGCATACTTTTATATGGCAGAAATAATACAAATATTTTTGAAGGTTAAACACCTCTTTTCATTGACCATTGGTTGAAAGAGAGAAAGAGATCATATGTGACCCTCTCTGTGAAATCCAGGCTAAAGTCTCAATCTAATTATGAGATAAAAAGCATCAACATTTGATTTCTTCCATTAATTCCACTATAATTTAAATCTTTGACATGACCTTACTCTTTTTAGTCAATATTAAAGATATAAAGGTTACATTTTCACAGAATGTTCTTTACCATATGGAGGATGATTTGTTTTGTAAAAAACAGCAAATCACAAAAAATTACTTTAGCTGGGTTCTCACAGAGAGGGCCACATATTTTGAACAAGAAGGGGCAGGTGAACATGATCAGTAACTATGGTAATAAATGCACGGCAGGAACAAAGTGAACAAAGGGAACAGGAAACTTACACAGGCTAAACAATGAAGCACATGTCCAGATAAACAGAAACCAAACAAAAAACTATTATAGTGACCTATACATTAAGTACAATTTTGGCTTGTGCCTAAAGAAAATATATTAAGTAAATCCACTGTAAAAAAAACTGTAAAAAAAAACAGTGAAAACACAGATTGTGATTTACATAACACTGTGTGGTACATATATGAAAATGAATGAATTAAATTCTGCCTGGGAACCAGATGATGTTAAAGTTACATGAAAAAAAATTATGTTTGTGTTACTTAACTGATTTATGTGAAACCAATGTACAAGATTAAATCACAGTTAACGTTGGGAAACAATGTTTTTCATTATTTTTCTTGATTTTGCATATTAATTCTGATGACACTGAAATTATGACAGAACAAATTTTGAATTATTTAGTAAACAAAAATGTTACATAACACAGAATATTAGAGAATGCCAATAGTGTGTCTGTCATCAAAGTAAATGATGCCTTGATGTCTACATTAAAGACTGTTATTTGAGATTATCCTCGTCTCCGTGTTCCTCGATCCTCCCTCGTGTGTGCACCGTGACAAACACTTTTTTGTTTACTACATAATTCAATGTGTGTTCTTTCATAGTTTGGATATCTTCAGTATTAAAGTACAATTTGAAAATACAAAAAAATAAAGAAAACTGAAGGAGAAGGTGTGTCCAAAGTTTTCTGTTCGTGGTTTTTATAATAAAGAATCTTTTTACTTTATACTTTATTATTATTATTTTGCCTTTGGTAAATAATTATTTTCAATGAATATTAAATCAAAATGTAAGGTTTGAACCAAATCAATACATTTAATTTGAGAAAAACTAATACATTTGAAATAGAACTAAAATTAAAATTAGATATTTTTTCCTGGTGTATTGAGCAGTCTTCCTTTTTTAGTTTATGATGTATTGGTCTTGATGGACACTGAACTATCGCTGTGATCAGCCCTGTACAATGAAAACAGGACAGTTACGAGAGTGTGTAATCACACTGCACTGCATCGTCTTCATGGCTGGCCTTTAGATCTCTTTTTGTGCCATAACGTTATTCACTTCAAACGCTCTAACAGGCATCGATTGGCATACCTTACACAGCCCAGCCCTACATAATGGCCATCTCTCGCTCTCAGAGATATTGTGCTTGTGCTTTGATCTATGAAGGGTAATGCCTGTTAATGGAGGAGCAGATGATCTCTTCTTCCGCGGTCTATGGAATGTAATGGAGCACTGAGGAAGAGCTTAAATCTGAACCCTGACAACACTGTAATCATTCCTAATGTGCTGCTTGATTGGAATGTATTGCCTTGTGATAGTTTGAACTGTTCGAGGTGTAAAGGAGAACAAAATTGTAACATATTTTAATATTATACAGTTTTGGAGAAACAAGCTATATAATAATGTATAAATGTCATATCAAACCACATGGCCTTTATGTTAAAGGAACACTTCACCCAAAAATAAACATATGCTGAGAATTGACCATCCAAGATGTAGATTAATTTGTTTCTTTGTTGAAACAGGTTTGAAGAAATTTTGCCTTACAAATTATTATATAATTTAGTCTTTATAAAAACATCTCAACAATCCACAAGTAATCACACAACTTCAGTCCATCAGTTAACATCTTATGAAGTGAAAAATTGCATGTTTGTAAGGAACAAATCCATCAAAACATTTGAACTTTTTAACTAAAACATCTGAACCATTGCTTCTGGCCAAAATACAACTGTTCAAAAAAGACAAGAGAAACGTTATAGTCAATACTGTATGATGGTCTACTGTGATTATTAAGTGTGAGTTTGAGAACTGATGACTTCATACATTGACTAAAAATCACATTCGGATGGTAATTGTTTCTCATGGGTAAGCAAGCTATTTTTAGCATTTTGAGGGGTTGGTCGATGATTTTATTGACATCCAAAATCAGAATGTCAGGGTTATTTTTTTTTTACAAAAGTTAATATGCTTTTCTTCTCTTTCTTCCCACTCGCTGTGGTGTAGTAATGAAATAATGTTCTTATAATACTTTCCAGAATTTCTTTAATAAGTGTACATCTAAAATGCATGCAAAGCACAACAACTATGGTTCTTGGCAGTTGTCAAAAGGATTTAAACAGTGCATTTTGAATTGATCAATTATTGTAAATCCAGAGATGTGGATTCAGATGGTAGTTGAATTAACACAAATCTTGGTAACACTTTATTTCGATAGTCCACTTTAGATATTCTACTAACTATAAGTAACTTTACAACTACATGTCAACTACATCTCATTAATTTGTCTACTAACTCTCAGAGTAAACTTTTAGGTAGGTTTAGGGTTAGTAGAATAAGTTGACATGTACTTGCAGAGTTTCTCATCGTCAGTATGTTGTGGACCCATCAAAACAAAGTGTTTGAAGATATTTAGCAGATAATTTACTAATACTCCAATGACTGCTAGTTGTCATGTAGTTTAAAAGTAATGTACTGTTAGTAGAATGTCTAAAATGGACTATCGAAATAAAGTGTTAACAAGATTTGTGGTAATTTAATTACCATCTGAATCCACATCTCTGGATTTACAAGAAGGAATCAATTCAAAATGCACTGTTTAAATCCTTTTTGACAACTGCCAAGAACCATAGTTGTTGTGTTTGCATGCAAATTATATTTTATTTACAGAAGATGATCATGTGACTGGCGTGCATAGGATCACAGAACTCGCTCTTCCACTATGAATAAATCGCCATCCAATTGCATGAGTTTTAGGAGTTATCCAAACTGGGCTCTTGACACCAGTTGAAGCAGGTGAAAGAAAAAAACAGGAGGAATGACTGGCTGTGACTGTTCAGTAATCTAGATTTTAACAGAGAAGGCTGAAATCTTTTAAATGTTATCAGCTGTAGACGAACAATCAATTATTATTGGCTTAAATCAGTAATTTGTTTATGACTGTGTGATGTTTCATTCAAAACCATTTTTGTAGGAAATCACTCTTTAGTAAATGTATCCTTGAAATTAATACAAGATGACTTAAAAAAATCACACGTTATGGTTTACCATGGTACAACCTGAAATCCGTAAATGTTGGGACGTTTTTTAAATGTGAATAAAATGAACACTGAAAGAATTTCAAATCACATGAGCCAATATGTTATTCACAATAGAACATAGATGACATAACTTAAAATTAAAAAATTTGTATGTACAAAATGAGCTCATTTCAAATTTGATGCCTGCTACAGACAGACATCTGGGCATCAACGGTTGAGAGTTTAGGTCCCATTCTTGCCTGATATATAGGTTTACAGCTGCTGAAGAGTTCATGGTCGTTTTTGATATATTTTTTGTTTAATGATGTGCCAAATGTTCTCTATAGGTGAAAGATCTGGACTGCATGCAGGCCAATTCAGCACCCGGACTCTTCTACTACGAAGCCATGCTGTTGTAATAGCTGCAGTATGTGGTTTAGTATTGTCCTGCTGAAAAACACAAGGCCTTACCTGAAAGAGACGTCATCTGGAGACGTCTAAATACCTTTCAGCATTCATTGTGCCTTCCAAAACATGCAAGCTGCCCATTCCGTATGCACTTATGCACCCCCATACCACCATCAGAGAAGTATAATCATTAAAAAAAATTAAATCTTTATGACAATTTTTCTGCAAAAACAAAGCAAAACAAAATCACAAAAGCTGAATACAAAAAGTATACATATACATAAAAGTATATACATATACTAAAGCACTAAGCCCCAAGAAGCCATGGTTTACAGTGAATTTTAAACAGCTAAGGGGCGTTGTTAGGCATGACATGAGGCGGAGCGCCTAAAACCCCCTTAGCTGTTATTAATTCACTGTAAACCCCGGCTTCACAGAGATTATTGCTTTTATAAAAAGGCTATTCCATATACTTAGGGTTTCACAAAATAAAACAGAGCAAATGATTGACATTAATAAAAAACAGTATTCTTCCACCAAACAATGTAGTTCCTCAGAAACAGTTGTGGTTGGATTGGAAACCTATGGTTGGAACAAAGTGGTTGCCAAGCAACACACAAAGTAAACAAAGGGGTAGGTTTGTAGTGTCATTTACAACTGCTTCGAACGTGGCTCAACCAATCAGAATCAAGGACCGGAACTATACGTTTTATAAATAAAAGTACATACACATACATATGCATAAAATAACCACACAAAAGAAAAAATATTTTCCCTCCCCACCCGAAAACGCACCAAATACAATGAAAGATACACACCTAAAACAAAGCCATTCTTAATAAGAATTAAACAAAATATAAAAAATGGAGTAAAATAAAGTATTGAAGTTCTGTTACATAAATGCCCAAGCAAAGTTCAACTCTTAAAAATAAAAGTAAAGAAGAATTTTTTAGATGCATCAATCTTAGAAAAACTAATTATTTCGAGCTTTAGGGCAGCAACTGTTTCAGTTAGCCATTTAGGAAAGCTGAGTGTTAAAGTCGACTTCCAATCCATCAAAATCACCCTTTTAGCCACCACCATACCAAACATAAGAGACATTTGCTGAGAATGTGTCAATGCTAAGGCTTGGAACATCCAAACAAAGCTAATTCAAGATCTGAACTGATATCTTCTCCAAGAACATTCAAGCTTCACCAAAAAAAAATATTTCCAAAACTCAGAAATCTCAGGGCAGAACCAAAGAGTATGAATCCCATCTGAATTCTACATCTATCACAAAGGGGAAACTGAAGAATACATTTGATCGAGTTTAGTTATGGCTTAATGAATAACCTATGCAGCACTTTAAACTGCAAGTTGTAATCTTGCGCTATTAATCTTGCATTAATAGCGCAAGTATGAATTTGTCCCTCCTCCCAAATCTCATTTGAGATAATTCCAGTATAATTTTCATGCTATTTTGAGGTGATCTGAAGACCTGTTTAGCCATGGGGGTTGACCCAAATTCTTGAGGCAAATCCTGAAACTCGGTAAAAGAATGTTTTATGAAGTGGCGCATGTCAGCAGATAGACAAGGGACACAGAGGTAAGTGAAATCAACAGCCGGTTTATTGAACTATGGCAGGGAAATGGAGCAACAATGCAGAGTGACCAGGTGAGTGAATTAGGAATGGAGACGTTTCTAGAGAGTCTTATCTGCGAGGATTCAATCCTTAACTTTATCCAGAGGGATCAGCGGGAGCAATGGAGCTTGGGGACGGTGGAGCTCTGGGAACGCAACACAGGAATGACGATACTGTAGACAAAAGGTAAGCGGGTCAGGTGAGTCAACATGGAATGTTTGAGACCAGACAGTGACTGTTCGGGAGGAGTGCGTTGATATAGTGCTCTTGATGACTGGTGACAGGTGGCGGTGATCAGTAATCAGGTGAGTTGGATCTGGTGTGTGTAATTGGGGGTGACTGAGGTGACTGTGATGACTGTGACTCTCTGACAGCGCACCCGTAGATACCGAAAAAAATTGTGAATGAGAAAGTTTAAAGATTTTATGCAAAAGTTCAAGAGGCAAATTTTCCATATACATAAAAGTCCTTAACCATGGTCAGTCATTTGCCTCTCCATAGTGAGAACAGGTTCTGAAGGTAGGTTCTGAAAAAGCGAGGTAGTGAGACCATTTTAATGGCATTGACCCAACCAACCGATTAAAGATAATGAAAGAACCCTCCATTTGTCTCCATTTGTCAATAGATAATTTTAACTTATTTATGGCTTCTATGTAAACTGAAAATATATTTAATATAATCATTTTTAAATTGATTTAGGAATAATATAACATACTTCTCTTCTTTTTCTTTTGTGTACTTACATAGTGTGATTAATATTCAGTCTGTTGGCAGTTCAGTAGCACTGTACATGATGTGCATAGCCAAATATGATTCCTGCTGCTCTAAGATAATGCTGACACCACCTGACCTCTGTGTCAACATTAATTTAAGCCAGAACTGATACGTATAAGAATAATAATTCAATTGTTATATCTGAATGTCAGTTGGGCACTTTCATTTCATTAAGATACACAGGGAAAATTCATCCTGCTGATAAGATGACATAGTTTCCTAGGCTAATGGAATACTTTTAATTGGAAAAATCCTTTAATTGAAAAATCTTTTACCAAATTACATATATCTGTACCACCACATTAATTTATCTAAAAGACCTAAAGCATGGAAACAAAACAGAATGGTTCCAGGCCCCATCCTCAGAATAATGCAAAAAGAAACTTATACTGTCATATAAACCATGGTGCATTAACTCTACCCAATTGACCTATCGGTAAGTTCCTCCCCTCGAACGCAGACTAGCCAATGGCAGTCGAGTATCAGTTGCACGGGGAGTGGAACTCGAACATCTTTAGGTTTCAGCGCCATAGAGAAACATTGGAAGATCCGAAGCTCGCATCGGTTTTAAGGGGTTTATGCTTCAAAAATGGAAAAAAATGTGCCTGTGGTACTTGAAACACTGATTCCAGGTATCCTGAGAGGATAGGCAATATATTTTATTTTATTACATTTCCTGAATCCAAACAAAACAGAGCAAAATGTCCCTAAGTATTCAATTCCAATACAATTGAAGACAGAAACGTTAATTTTCTGCTTGTCCTACACTCATTAAGTTTCAATTTTCATCTGCTCAAGCAGAATGTTAATGCTATCTTGTGCTTTAGCAAGGTATCTCTGGCTAAAACTAGCTAAAGTTAAAGTTAGTGAGTCCATGCTAACATACAAACCTAAATAGCATGCTCTCGTGTCTTGTACAGTGTAGGTCAAAAACACATAAACGAAGGTCTACATTTCAGTGCCTCTCCATAATAAACTGGTTAAATGTACATTAACTTCATCATACCCTGCGATCAGTGTTGGGGAGTAACTAGTTACATGTAACAGAATTACGTAATCTAATTACAAAATAAAATTAATTGTAATCAGTTACAGTTACTAAGAAAAAATGTGTAATTAAATTACAGTTACTTATGAAAATGTTAATGATTACAAAGGGGATTACATCTGATTTTCACTCCCACATACAGATTTAATTGAGTTATTTCATACATTGCAGTGACTGCTCTAAAATATGAAACACCAACGTTTCAGAAGTTTATAACATGCTTATTGGATAACTTTTATATTTCCTATAGGGTTTATGTATATGCTTTATTTTTTAAAGATTAACTGTTTTTTTCTAAGGCATTGTTATTCCAGTGTTTCCTTGTCAAAAACAGCTCTGTTCACAGTGACTCGTTTCTGTGCATATCTCTTTACATGCTAATGAGCTCTGCTCACCCCGCCCTCTCTTCTGTGGAAGAGCAAACGCAAATCGCAAATAATCATAAAAAATAAAAAGTGAGACTTACTTCTTCTGGAGGTGCAGCTGGATCATGAACAATGGGTACTGCTCCATCCTTGAGTTTTAACTTTTTAACAAAACCTGTCTTGAATTGTCCCTCATTCAGAAAGCATGATTTGCGCAGCCAGACATAAACAAATTTAGTGAAAGTGAAGTGAAGTGCGGCCAAGTATGGTGACCCATACTCGGAATTTGTGCTCTGCATTTAGCCCATCCAAGTGCGCGCACACGCACCCCCAGAGCAGTGGGCGCCCGAGGAACAGTTGGGGGTTTGGTGCCTTGCTCAAGGGTTTCACCTTAGTTGTGGTAGTGAAGGTGGAAGAGAGTACTGGTATTCACTCCAAAATCAAAATGGCTTGATAATTGAGACTGTTTCGGTTTTTGGGAATAAAAAAAGGAGTGAATATTTATCATTGTAACGTGGTTGTGTCCACATACTGCTAAGACACATTTATATGCAAATTAAGATATTTTGCATCTAATGTCTCCTTTAAAATTAAAATATTATAATCTTAATTCAAGTGATGAAGGATTTCGAAGTCTGACAGTTATCAGTGTTACTGTAAGGTTAACCCTACCTGGTTAACATGTTTGAAAATAATTAAGTTGAAAACATTAGAAATTTAGAAAAGTAATCAAAAAGTAATCAAATGTAATCAGTTACATTAATAAAATAACTGAAAAGTTACACTACTTATTACATTTTAAGTAGGGTAACTTGTAATCTGTAACCTATTACATTTCCAAAGTAACCTTCCCAACACTGCCTGCAACACATGAACAGTGTTGATCCTGCATGTTGTCATCTGTGATCATGACGACCGACCGTAATATGAGACTTATCCCGCTTGCATTGTGATCTGTAAACCCTCGCTTCGAGTTACCCACCGTATTTATTTTAAAATATTTTATAAATCCCTCCATGGAATATTTATTTCCCATTTGGTGACCTTCTGTGTCCAAAATTGTGCAAAACCAACGTGGGACAAGGTTTTCACACTGCAGTTGTCATTGTAAGACAGTGAGCAACTCCGTTTGTTTGTCCGAGGGAGCAACAGTAACTAAGGGGGTGGGGTTTTCTCTTGAGTTTCTCAAGAATGGGAAATAAAGGGGTTACCAGCTTCACTGGTTATAAAGTCAATAAAGAGATAATAAAGAGTTCTTTATTCACTTTCTGTATATAATCTTTTAACAATATGAATACAAATTTTTTTTACTGGTACTGACTATTTACATTTTGATATTGTGACAACAATAAACATAGAGTTCATGAAAATAAAGGGGAACCTGTTTCCATATTGCATATTTCCTAAAAAATAACTTCTACCCCTTGCTTTTGTTGGCATTTCCTCTCCCACCCGGTGACCTCCTTGCACACTTCTAACTAAATTGCAGTTGGTCAGCAACATATCAGCTGGGCCACTGTGTCCTAGAGCTGTTACATCCAACGTGCAGGGCAACTATACAGATGCTGGCCCAGCAGTGCACTTGATATTTTACAGCAGACAGCAGTTTTAAGACTGGACTACAGCCAGAACTTTATCTGACCATGGGAAAATAAGAAATTGAAAGCTCAGAATGCATTCGAATGAAGTAGGCCTGTGAATGAGCTGGTATTTAAGACTATAAGTTATATTTGAGGCTGTGGATTGTGGATTTACTCAACAACAAAAAAACTCACAAATGAGGAACATCACAAGCAATAACAACAGGTTAAACCGATATTGATATTGAGGTGCTAATGAGCAAGCGGGCAGATGTGCTTGTCTTATGTTCAAACTCCAAATAATTCTACAATATATGTCAACAAATACCAAGAAATTCTGCAGTTCCTTCACAGTTTTTGGTCATGGATAATTTGCTACTAACTGGACCTGAACAGATCAATATTAATTCCCTTGAGACTGAGAACATACCTTAACAAATCAAATGGTGGTGATGTGGAATTCACAGTTGGTATTGACAAAAAAACTGATTCTCATAGTACCAAGCAACACAGAACATTGTCACAACACAGACAACTTTTTAACAAGGTTGTGACAACATACCAAAAAGATAGACATTTCTTCATTGTGTGGTGAAGGTTGTCACAGCCCTGTCACAATCTGTTTGACTACGGTTTAGAGCCACTGATTAAGGTTCTGCCTACAATCTGATGTACATTTGAACCCTTTTTACATTTTAACAGCTATTTTGATGATTGGTTCAACCGAACAGAATCTTCTGTAGATTATCAGAATTTTGTGTATGGCAGAGAAATATTAGGTTAGTAAATAATGATACAAAACTCACTGTTGTTGACTGTTGGAAGATGCATACATAACATGGTTCATTTAGCAATTTAATTACAATAATAGGGTAATACAGTAATATGTAGTGTATTAATAAAGCAAATTAATAATATGACTCAATTATTATAAGACCAGCATTTCAAAACTAAAAACATAACATGGCAGCTGACTACCCACAGACTACTCAATGAATTAAATTATTGAGATGATCCATTTATCACCACCTTAATTTAATTCAGTGGCAGCTGTACAGTAGATAATTTTTACCCACAGTAAACTACCCAAGCACTCTGTAAATAAAATAGGTGAAGCTTGGGATCCATTTATCACCACCTTAATTTAAATTCAGTTATATACAGGGTACAGTAGATCATTTTTGTAAATACCCAAGCACCTGTAAATAAAATAGGTGAAGCTAAATACATTTACAAAAATGTATTTAGGTCCTTATAATTAATAAAAGTATATAGTCTGGTTTACCTTCACTTGAGATGTGTGATGTGCCTGCCACTATTCACTAAAACCCCCACAAGTAATAACCTAGAACATGGCTGCTCTGTCGAACATTCTTCTTGATGGCTGCATCAGTCAGGAACCTAGGTGTCAGGAACAGGTGTGCTATTTGATAGCATATCTCTCTGCAATCTCTCTTGACAGCCACGTTTCGTTTCTAGAATTTGTAAAACTGTATTTATTTCATCTTAAAATATATATCTAAACTGAGACCTATATGCTCTCAATGTCAAAATGTCATAAAAATGCATTATGATAATCTAACCTTGATGTCATAAATGCATCATTAACATTTCTGCATTTATGACCTCAAGGTTAGATTATCATAATGCTTTATTGGGTGGATGTTCTGTACGCTTAATAAACAAACTACAGATGGTTCAAAATGCAGCAGCTCCAGTCCTTACTAGAACCAGGAAGTATGACCACATTGGTCCGGTTCTGTCAACACTGCACTGGCTTCCTATTCAAATCTTGTTAATTATGTATAAAGCCCTGAATGGTTTAGCTCCTCAGAACTTGAGCGAGCTCTTATCGCATTATAGTCCTTCACGTCCACTGTGTTCTCAAAACTCTGGCTATTTGATAATACCTAGAATATCAAAATCAACTGCGGGCGGCAGATCCTTTTTCCTATTTAGCGCCCAAACTCTGGAACAATCTACCTAACAATGTTCGGGAGGCATAAACCCTCTGTCAGTTTAAATCTAGATTAAAGACCCATCTCTTTAACCTGGCCCACACTCAACACACTAATACGCTTCTAATATTCAAATCCGTTAAAGGATTGTTAGGCTGCATTAATTAGGTAAACCGGAATCGGGAACACTTCCCATAAAACACGATGTACTTGTTACAAAGTCTTAGATCTTTGAGTTCAGCTCGTGATAAATGGGAGCAAAAACAAAAGTGTTGCGTTTATAATTTTGTTCAGTATAGCAAGAACTCTAACTGGTAACTTGACCATCAAACCAAGAAATCCACGAATTGTGCTTCAAGAGCTATGCCTAGCTAAGGACTAAAAGATGCGAACATACTGAATAATGTGGAGAATATATGAAAAAAATTGTATCACATCTCAATTAAAAGAATTGTCGAAAGTTGTGGTTAATAAAGTATCCTGCTGCTCCTAAATCTGTTAGTGTTTTTTTATTTATTTATTTGTTATTTTGGCTAAAAATAGCCAGTTTTCACAAATAGGGCATACAAGGCCTGTCCCAGTTTATTTATGACCAGCCATACAAACATTAATGCGCATCTGTTTCTCTGAAGACAAGTGGGCCTTCAAAAGATCAGTTCTTATAGAAAACTAAATAAACTGGCATGAAAAGGAATCATCGTCTTAAAGTTTTCGAGTTTCTAATGCATTTTTCTGAACATGGTTATTAATCATGTAATATCAGCAAGTGAAAATACCAATCTTACCTGGACAGTAGTAATAATACTGCATGTTATATATAAATAATACTATTTACTTTTAATATTCTCTCTAAATATGAAACTTTTTTAATTTTAGTTTCATTTAAGGAAAACATTCCATATATAACACGCATTATATATAGCTATACAAGCATACAGTATACAGTGATGTATTAAAGTCATGTATGTTTTGTATAGTACTATACATATACACACACTGATCAAGTGATGTTGTCAGCAGCACTGTTCTCTTTATGATATGCACATTTCTCATAAAAAAACAAAAGCAAAAAAACCAGCTTAAGCACACAATATTGATATTATTAAATCACATAAAGTAATCTATTATTTGATCAAAATGAGAAATCATGAAAGTCAGTTCCTCAACGTATCTAATTAGTAATATGGGAAAATGGGAAAAAAGCACCATGCAAACTCTTGCTTTAAATTTTTCACAGTTACTTTTCTTTCTTTCTTATTTATTTATTATAAAAAAAATTACACTGTAGGGAGAGATTTTCACATGAACTGCTCTCTGTGGCTCAGATGGGCCAAATTACATGTTGCCTATCTAGTATACATCTTTTTTAGCGTATGTTTATTGCTGGTTTCTTGAAATTGGATGCATGGTTATTGCATTGTTGAAATTAAGGGATTTGTGCTAAACTAATGAGATTTACTGTCATGAATGTCAGAGGTTCCTGTTGACAGTGGCTGAGAGTAGAAAAATCTTTTAATTCCCATTTCACACCATGAATTAAAAGGTTCAGTCAGCACTCAGCAGTAATGAAGTTGGTTCTATAGTGCTGATCTAAGACCAGGTTTGTGGTTCTTGGATATTGCGGGTTGGTTTATGTAAAAAATAAAATAAAATAAAATAAATAGTTTAAAGGGATAAATATATATATATATATATATATATATATACACCTAGGGACCTCATGTTTCATACACATTCACTTATTTATGTAATATATTCTCTTTCTCAACAACAGTATTGGCCATTTGTGGTCATTTAGTTATGCACTAGTAATATCACAAGTTTCAGTTGAACTAACATGTGTGATTAAGTTAACGCGCAAATGTTCAATATTTGTTTACTCACATCACCTTATTCGTTGAAACACAGATCATGTCGTCTAGTCCGCTGAGCAGAGATGATCAACAGAAGAGCATGCTGATCAAATTCCCAGTCCATCAGTGTAAGTAATAATTACATTCACTGACACTGAATGTTCTATTTCTCTCTCTGGTCTTCTTCCACTCTGGTCATTCCAGTCAGTTTGGCTCTATGTAAGCAACTCATCTCCATGGTTACCATAACAATGAGATCATGCAGTCATCATGAATGAATGAATGAATGAATGATGCATTTATATAGCGCTTTATTGTGTATTGCTG